>OU343216.1:1744997-1763603 GCA_910596185.1 Chrysanthemum makinoi | reverse complement strand
ACTTTCTCGACAGGTCTGGACTTGTGATTTTCCATAGGCCATTTGGCATGGAAATAGAACCCACCAATTTTTGGAGAGTCTTTTAACTCATATGGGAATCCCTGGGATTTTACTTGATTTTATTTGAGCTAAGTAAGTATTTTATAAAAATCTCTAAATTCTGGTCCATATGTGAATTTAAGAAATGAAGAGATAAAAAGGGATATCAATAAGTAAAACAATTACATATTTAAAGCTTATAAATGAGTATATAAGTAATATATGATATCAATTCGTGTAGATTCGGTTGAGAAGATCTGACGTTTCTTCGGTGCCGTTTTGTTTTCATTTCGTTTGCTAAAGATACAGATATTGACCTTGTCTCTTAAGGTTTCTCATGATTCGTTTTGTCTTTCGATATTAGATTTGGTGTGATACCTTGCTGCGGAATTAGGGCTTCCCTATAACTTTGCTATGCTCCCTTTGATTGGATCTCCGATGTGAACTGTTTGATTTTGAACCTTTGATTATGAACCTTGATTATGGCGTTTGATATGAACTTGTGATCTGAACCTCTAATATGAACTTATGATATGGACTTTGATATAGACCTTTACTTCCAGACCTTTGTTATGAACCCTTATGATATGATTCTACTTTGACTTTCAGTTTGATGCAGGCAAAATATGTTTCCTAGCCATGAAGGTAACATGGCGCGTCGTCATTGATGCACCAATGGCATGACTCTAGTGTGTACGAGTGATGTTACACACTGTCCCTTTTGTTATCGATTATGAGCTCGTATATATTTGTATGGCCACTATCCTGCAGGGGTATGGATCATCCTAGATTTGTTCTATATCTGATATGTTATGCTATGATATGATTTGTCTGGTGAATGATGTCGTAATGTATGCCGTCTTCACAGATCTGGGAGCTAGCTTCTCCATTGGTTACTGAGGTCTCCCCTCCTATTATATATGGTATTCCGAGGTCACCCCTCCAAATACAATGGTTACTTATGATATGATATGTGTTCGGGCTCGTGGTAGATTTCGACAACCCTTACACTTTTGATATGCCTATCTTTGTACTTTTTGTATTTCCGCAGCGCTCATATTCTGTGTTAATTGTTCATTACTCAATCCCTATATGACTCTCTACTCCCAAGATATATACATTCCATTGCATTGATACACTTTCATTCCCCACTTGACTATGGTTCCATTCACGTACCGGTTATTACATGATTATTGAATTTGTTATGCTTTTATGTTTTATATGACTCAGGCTACCATGCTCGATATGATTAATATGTTTATATGTGGTTCACATGTTGTCATCTGATTATATGTTATCTTACCATTATGTGACCTCTTTGATCTGTGTGGTGACTATGCTAGTGTGTAATCGATTTTCTTGTATGTTTATTATGTATACATCATTCAGTTAATCTCGTGAACTTTGACTATCCGTTAGTATCCCTATCTGCCTATGGTTGACCTGCCATGTTTAAATTTCTGCTTATACTAGTGTTGATTGGGTAAATGGTTCAACATATGATGTCCGGCTTATTAACTTTTTAATTGCATGCTATGTCCCTAGTTCATTTAATTATAGTGTTCATACTGTATTCCTACTTATTAGTGTGCCTTGTTTTGTTGCTCTCTTATATTGCTTGTTATGTTTACAACTAAGGGTTTCTGTCTGTTTGATTTCCCATCACTTACTAAAACTTTGCTTCCTTGCCTTTAGATTTTGTATGTGCTTGTATTTATGTCATTGATGCTTTGCTTTGCTTCGTTCTCCTTGTTATCTTGCTTTGGATATCCGTATAATTGTGTTCTACAAGATCTCATTGACTCATTGTCCTCATTTTCGGCTGACTTTGTATAGGTTTCATTATTCCATTTCGCATTTCGATTTTATTTAGCTTTGGTTTTGTATGCACATTCCTTTGGGCTTTTTAAGTTCAGCCGCATTTCTTTTTCTGCGGCAGGTTTTGAGGTTGGAAGATGGGCTTTGATGGGTTGAGAGTTAGAGTATCTGAGTGGGATAACCCTAGCACCTATTACTTTGGGACTTATCTTGAAGAACTTTTGTTTTGGGATTTTAATTCATTCTGGATATTGTATTTTCTTGTCAGTCAATTGTGTATATGTTTTGATACTTCATTTTTAAGTTTGTTTGTAAAGATTTCATTTGTATGTTCGATATGACACGAAATGTGACACTTCTACCCTTGGGGTTGGGGTGTTACAATTATGGTATAGAGCCAGGTTTGTCTTGACCTAGGATTGACACTGTGAGGATTTGGGTAGACACTAGGCTTCCGTCTGTTCGATCTTCTCAGATCGTTTGATAGTCGTTGATTTAATTTGATATTCGTTTGTTTTCCTTTATTTTCCTTCTCTTTTGCATCGAATTTTGTTATTTTGTCTTAACATCGTTTGTCGATCGTTAGATGGAGACTACCGTGGATCCGAAGAAGATGATTGACACTGCGTTCTTTCTAATAATAGTCCCTGTCTTTGGAGAGTTTAAGTAGCAGAAGCCCACCCGCTGCCGTCTTCTTGAGACATGAGGATATTGGAGAGAAGCTGGACGGATCAACCAAATACGAAAAGACAGGAGACAAGATTCAACCGGTGGTGAGAAGGATCATCTACTTCATATGATTTGGCGCTTTCTTGTGTTTTCGATTCGATTTGTCATGTGTTTTGAGTTTTGATATTTTTTAAGCGATTTTTGATCGGTATTGCTTTTTTTGATTTGCTTTCGAACTTAGTTTGAATCGTGAAGTTTCATCATTTAGCATTTTGGTGATATCTCAGTTTTCCTTTTGGATCGTCAATAATGAGTCATGAGGAACCGTTTTATACAAGTTGGTGGCCTTCTTTCCTTTTGTGGTATGGTAAGGTGGCTTGTTGTATTATATGTTGCATATGTGTGAATAAGTCCTTTGGTATGTTACTTGATATATGTATGTGATATGTTTTGTGTGATTTTGGTTATGTGGTTTGCCATGACCCGGACGAGAATATGATGACAATAAGCTGGTTTATGTGATGCAAGTATTATGGCTGATCAGCGTGATAATACAAATCATATATTTTGAACTTATTGAAATCATACCACATCTTAAATGCCTGGGTTGTACATTGAATGGACTGACTTATATCCGTTATCCTTTGATCGTCATTCGTTTGGAATTCTATACCTCTTTGCGAGACCCTCACCCACACCTGTTGCGTATAAGTTTGTACGGTTTGGACTTGAAATCGTTTTTGATGAGGTATGGATTGCTACGTCTTTGATAAACATTGACTCGTATTACCCACTTAATTTTAGAGGTGAAAATTTTCTTTTAGAGGGAAGAGTTGTAAAACCTAAAATCGTTAAGCGTTTTGGATGACCTTTTGCCCAGGTTAAATAATTGACTGTACACTTGTCAAATACGATATACACTTGAATCATAAATTAGTTATAGACTATGTGAATATATTTCAGCTTATGACTATAAATAAATGTTACATAACTTAAATGATTTCTAAAGTGCCACATTATATTAAACATGTAAAAGTTTACAAATAAACATTTAAACTAAACAAATAATTGATAAATTTTGTAAATAAGGAAATTTAATTAACCATTTATCACTCCTAATTTTGGATTTTTAGAAAAGCGTTTGCCTCCTTTTTTTATACCTATTATTGAAGAAAAAACTAGTTCCACTTCTCATCAAAATAATGACAACAATTTTCTTCCTCTTTCCATTCGACTTCAAGGCTAGTGTGTGGAGCTTCGAAAAGTGTCATGAAGGGCTGTTGATCGTGGGTGGTTTCTGGCCAAAGGGGAGCTGTTTTTGCTTGGTTTTGTCGTGCAGTTTTGGCTCAATTTGGTGGGATGTGGGAGCACAAAGGGTGCTTGGTTTTGCTTCGTTTGATTCAACATTTCACTGCATACGCCTCAAAGGTATTATCACCACCTAATATTTATCCCCACATAAAATCATATATACGATGTTATCAGTACCTAATAAATTTGAACTGATTGGAATGGAACCTAAGGTAGGTAATGGTCTAAACATGTGTTATGATGGCCTAATATGAACCCAAAAACTGGACATCATCATATAATTTATGTGTTATTATAAGATCAAATTTAATAAGTTCAATAATCTGAGTTTTGTTGGGAAAGTTTTTTTATGTCTTAGATTCGGTTTAGATTTGGAGTTGTCAAAGTGTATTTTTAATTTTACGGATAGAGTGTCAAAGCTGAGAAACGGGTTTGAAATTTTGTTGGATTGTTGTTTTTCATTTCAAACCATAAGGAATTGGGAGCTCTCCTTTTACAGGAGTGATATTCATGACATAAATGAATTTCTGGGTTTTGGGATTTTTTCAATGTGTCTAAACAGGTCTTATAAGCGTAAACTTTTAAGGTGTATTTTGGATCACTTTCTTAACTGATGCGGACTTTGTGATTTTCCATAAGCCATTTGGCATGGAAATAGAACCCACTAATTTTGGAGATGTTTTAACTCATATGGGAATCCCTGGATTTTTTGATTTTATTTGAGCTAATAAGTATTTTATAAAATCTCTAATTTTTGGTCCCGATGTGAATTTAAGAAATGAAAAGATAAAAAGAGGATATCAATAAGTAAAACACTTACACATGCATAAGAAGCTTATAAAATGATTATATAAGTAATATATGATATCAATTCGTGTAGATTCGTTGAAGAAGACAATTTACGCTTTCTTTCCCGTGTTACTTTTCCTGTTTTCATTTCGTTGCTAAGGTACAGATATTCTGACCTTGTCTCTTAAGGTTTCTCATGATTCGTTTACATCTTTCGATATTAGATTTGAACTGTGATACCTTGCTCTGAGCCTTCTTATCAGGGCTTCCCTATAACTTTGCTATGCTCCCTTTGATTGGATCTCCGATGTGAACTGTTTGATTTTGAACCTTTGATTATGAACCTTCAAATTATGAGCGTTTGATATGAACCTGTGATACGAACCTCTAAGATGAACTTATGATATGGACTTTGATATGAACCTTTGACTTCTGAACCTTTGTTATGAACCCTTATGATATGATTATACTTTGACCCTTCAGTTTGATACCCGAGCCAAATATGTTTCCCTAGCCATGAAGGTAACATGGCCGTGTCATTGATGCACCAATGGCATGACTCTAGTGTGTTCGAGTGATGTTACACACCGTCCCTTTCTGTTATCTGATTATGAGCTCGATATATATTGTATGGCCACTATCTGTCTGCAGGGGCGTATGGATGCATCCTAGATTTGTTCTATATCTGATATGTTATGCTATGATATGATTTGTCTGGTGAATGATGTCGTGTGCAATACGTGTCTTCACAGTCTGGGAGCTAGCTACTCCATTGGTTACTGAGGTCTCCCCTCCTATTATATATGGTATTCCGAGGTCACCCCTCCGAATACAATGGCTACTTATCATATGATATGATATGATATGTTTCCGGGCTCGTGGTAGATTTCTGACAACCCTTACACTTTTGATATGCCTATACTGTACTTTTTGTATTTCCGCAACGCATCATATTCTGTGTTAATTGTTCATTACTCAATCCCTTATATGACTCACTCTACTCCCAAGATATATACATTCCATTGCATTGATCTGTCACACTTTCATTCCGTTACTTCAGACTATGGTTCCATTCACGTACCGGGTTATTACATGATTATTGAATTTTTTTATGCTTTTACATGTTTATATGACTACCGGCTACCATGCTAAGATATGATTAATATGTTTATATGTGGTTCACATGTTGTCATCTGATTATATGTTATCTTACCATTATGTGACCTCTTTGATCTGTGTGGTGAGTATGCTAGTGTGTAATCGATTTTCTTGTATGTTTATTATGTATACTTCGTTCAGTTAATCTCGTGAACTTTGACTATCCGTTAGTATCCCTATCTGCCTATGGTTGACCTGCCATGTTTAAATTTCTGCTTATACTAGTGTTGATTGGGTAAATGGTTTAACTTATGACGTCTGGATTATTAACTTGTTTAATTGCCATGCTATGTCCCTAGTTCATTTAATTATAGTGTTCATACTGTATTCCTACTTGTTACGTGTGACTGCCATGTTTTGACTGCTCTTATGATATTGGTTATGTTTACAACTAAGGGTTTATGTCCTGTTTGATTTCCATGCTCACTTACTAATTAACTGCTTCCGCTTGCCTTTAGATTTTTGTATGTGCTTGTATTTATGTCATTGATGCTTTGCTTTGCTTCGTTCTCCTTGTTATCTGTGCTTTGGATATCTGTATAATTGTGTTCTACAAGATCCTCATTGACTCATTGTCCTCATTTTCGCTGCGACTTTGTTATCAGTTTCATTATTCCATTTCGTATTTCTGATTTTATTTAGCTTCTCGTTGTTATATCTGTTCACTGGGCTTTTTAAGCTCACCGCATTTCTTTTCCCTGCGCGTGTTTTAGGTTGGAAGATGGGCTTTGATGGGTAGAGTAGAAGTATCTGAGTGGACCAACCCTAGCACCTTATTACTTTGGGAATTATTTTGAAGAACTTTTGTTTTGGGATTTTAATTCATTCTGGATATTGTATTTTCTTGTCAGTCAATTGTGTATATGTTTTGATACTTCATTTTTAAGGTTTTTGTTTGTAAAGATTTCATTTGTATGTTCTGATATGACACCAGAATGTGACACTTCTACCCTTGCCGGGTTGGGGTGTTACAGTTAGGGACGGATTGGCTTATAGGTTGAAGGATATTGGGTCACAAAAGCGATGGAATTCTAAGGACAGACGGGATGTGAATAGAATCATCACCAGGATTGATGAAAGGTTGTATCGACGGGACCAGATCAGAACTCTGGAGAGATTTTTAGGTGGTCGTCCCAGGATTGCTCTCGCCCTGTTCGCATTCCTGGCAAGATTGATGGAATTCCTAGTACCCCTTGAACTACTTTTATTTCATATAATTTGGATGTGTGATTTATATGACAATGTCTTGTGCACACATAACAGTGTACAACCCGTTCTTGTCAAGAAAGGACCCTGTGGTACGCCACAATCCTTATAAAAGGAGCGAAAGTTTACTTTTGAGTAAAACCTATCAAACCCTTCACTTTTCAAGGTTTTGCTCAAAAGAACAAGTACTTCCCCTTATGATTTTCAACCGTTTATATCACTTGTTGAGGGGGAGTATTTGACTTAAAAACTTTGTTCACAAAATGTTCTTTGTGTTATCTTCCCACAAAACTCAAAATGGACATATTTATTCTCAACATTTCTTCAAAAATAACATTTATATGCCATTTTTGAGGGGGAGAAAACTATGTGATAAGAAATATGTTGTGTAAATGCAAATGAATCTTTGGGCTACAGACTTAACCAACGAATTGACGAGATCTTAACTGTTAGTAACTCGAAAAGACTTGTCCTGGATGGGTAATAATTTCAAGCTAGTTCGCTAGTAATGTAAACGTGTCTCGCAAAGTACTTGTCCGAGTAGAAAATTACCATTTAAGAAACTCGTGGTAGACATGAACTTTGACGGGTTTGACAACCTTTCGAGGTTTGTCCACACCTTCAAGGTATTTATTAGAGCTAGTTGTCACCTAAAAGCTGACAATGTAACCCTTTAACTATGCAACGTAATCGTGTCTAGCAAGGGATTGTCTATCTTGAGTCGATCAATTCAAAAGTGCGCACTCTTCTCTCACTGTGCAGATTTTTGTATTAACACTTAAGCACGTGTGAGGGGAGTATTTCTGCTAAAAGATAAAACACTCACAGTGGTACAAAATGTTTTTCATTCACAAACACTTCGAGAGATTTTCATGAAAATGGTTTTATGGCAACGGAGTTATAAGGTGATTAAGGTTAGGAATAATCGTCCTATGATCCGCCAGAGCCGGAGGGATCTACCCAAGGACACTACCAATAGTTAGAATTAGAAGTCCTTAGGTATGATTGTAAAAAGGAGAAAATGAGAATCGGAGAAAGAAGGAGTTGAAGAATTAAAAAGAAATAGCCCTCCAGATTATTCAACTTAGGGCAGACACCGGGTTCAATTCATATGCTACTGTTTGTCACTTGATGACTCCAGTATTGAAGATTAAAAGTCGTCATGGACCCAGTGACGCATGCACTAAACCTTCTTAGCCACTCAAGTTTCTCTCAAAAGAAGCTTGTTTCATTCTCACAGGGAACCCTACGCAAACTATCGGCTTTCTCTTAGATATTGCTGGTATTGAAGAAGGAGACCCTCTCCCTAGTCTCCGCTCAGGAAAACCAAAACGCACTGTTGAGTCTAGAGTCACGAGATTCATCAAAAGATCTCTTAGGTACACTTGACATTTCATCACTTGTTGTTCAACAATAAGAACATCAGTGGTACGTTATCGAGTCCTTCACAGATCTTAGCAATCTGTCGGGAACATTTATGAGAGGTTTACAATTGTGATCCTCAGTGATTGAATGGAAACTCCTGCTGGGTCAACATCAAAATGGACAAGAAGTCACTTGTAACTCCCCGTGGATTATGCTTAGTGGTATCAAACGGTCTACAGTCGTGAGGTGATGCTTCGGTGTACCTCAGTGACTCATCCGAACCGAGATGTACTTTCGTATATCGTTATCTTACTTGTGGGACTCCGGTTCCGGAACGGCCTTTGTGAGAATTAGAGTTGTGTTTTCACACTATGCTGTTAACACTCTCGAAGTTCAAACTTGTAAGTGCCGGAATCCGCTTATTACTAACCTTTCTTATGTTTTCTTCTTATGGAAGCTATGGAGCGGACTGATCGTGTAGATTCTTCACATGCTCATGCCAACATCATCACTAATGGAAGTTCTCTCAAAAGCAACACAAAAGTCAGAATGATTCTACGTCAAATCAAAGAATCTACAAAGTTTAAAGACTAAGAGAACTTCATCAGCATACAAAATCCAACATCAAAAGCGTATGAGCATATTGAAGAATGACGGAGAGACTGGAGCAAGCAAGACACTGAAGACTTGATGCAGACAACAACAACATACTATTACTACCATCACAAAGAACAATGATCAAAGAACAAAGATTAAGATGACGCCAGCAGAACTGTTAAAGAAAACAATTTCTCTACACTGGGGAGATTGTTCAAATCAAGGTAATTCTTCTCACAAGAAAGAAGAATGCCAGAAGACGTCAAAGCTACTATTACGTATGTACCTTAACCATTCATATTCATTCATCACCAACACTTAGGGGGAGATTGTTTGAATCACTCCTAAACCTAAATCAAGTGTTAGTGATTCATATGTAATAGTTAGCTTATTATGGCCTTTATGTTAGTAATTAGCCTTAGGCTTATGTAGAAGGCCCATAAGCCTAGGCCTAGCCCAATAAGGAAAAGGAAGGGAGTAGGAGTGTTGCTCTAGCTCCCCTTCCTATAAATACCTTGTAATAACCCTCACTTGAGGGTTGGTTGTTCAATTTACTCTCTCATTCACTCCTTACGCGTAACCGTATTATTATATCGTATGTATGTGTTTGGATAGTTGTTCAACCGACCTCTTCTCCTCTCTATTCTTTCTATTGATGCTTGTGTTGTAAATTTGTGACCTAACACACACTTTTAAGTTACAAAAGTCTATCAATATAACCAAATATAATGAACAAAAGTAACTATTACGTGACATACTCAATCTGAGCGTTATCAAATTCCTCAAAACTTAAGTTCTACTCTCCCTCGAGCAAGTCTAGCATTTAGAAAATTATTTCAATAGGGGTATAGAGATCGTGATTCACAAAAGTATAATAATTATTCTAAAAAGAACGATTATTATTATTGAAATTTATGTGCGAATATTTTCAAACAATAACTAGATGAATCTCGAGATCGGTAACATAACTAAACATCTTATGAATGATTTTTGATTTTTTATTCACTCAACACTCAGATGTATAGTTTGGGGGTGTATGTAAATGAGTCATTGCTCAGTCATGATTTCTGCATCATACCATAAGAATGTTCAAGTATTAAAACCATCAAGTAGATTCATCAAAGAGGTATTTTATTCGGGTTATAATGTAAGGATAAAGTTTAATAACAATGTATGAGTTAGGCATGGAATTTATTTGTAATAGGTTCTTACAAATGAAAAATAATCAGAATCAAGTCCACACGCTATTTCCAACAATCATCCATAAAATGATATGTCCCCAACATTCGTCTCTTCGATAAATATTGTTAATACAAATAATGTCAAAAACGTTGTTTGCATTATTTCATCTTTTTATGTTTTGATTATCACAAAATGTAAGAACACGCAATGTAAAAATTTACTTGGTAAGTTTTTAACTGAGAAAACTCGTTTCGAGTACAACATCTATCCAGGTATGTACAGAAAACTTATCAACATTGTTAAATGATCAAATAATTTATTTTTTCTTTAAAACTCACATTTTCACAAATATGACAAATGTTTTTATAAATAAACTTTACAAATTATTTTTATAAATTAAAGAAGTGTTTTATTTATAAGAAAATATTCGAATTTGAATTTTCCCAAACAAATCAGATAAATTTTCACCAGATAAATATTTCCCACTAAAGGAAAAAAATAGGAGCGTATTATAGGACAGTCCCATATAGGGAGACGGTCCTTTAATTTTAAAGGACCATGCCACAAATAACGGACCGTTCCCGCTCTCCTTGTGCCAATAAATACTGCACTAAGAAACAAAGTGTTATAGATTAGTTACAAGTGATATCGTTAACGTGTTGTAACTTGTTTACAAGTGATATCGTTATCTTCTACCTCTAAGTGCAAGAGAATAACACTCATATTCACCAAGAAACAAAGTGTTATAGATTAGGCATCACACATACTCACGTAACTTGTGTTACGATTCTCTTCCTCATCTAAACTCTCTCTATATCTTCTTCTTGTATGTTGGTTTATTTGACTCGTGTGTGAGTCGAGATTAGTTATGATTTGGTACAAGGTGTTTGTCTGTGTATTATTGTGTGGAGATTAGGACAAGGTGTGAGTCCGTGAAGTAAGACGTGGTGAAAGTCCGTGTAGTATTTGTGTAAGTTTGGACAAGGTGTGTCTGTGTAGTTTTGTAATTAGGAAAAATCGAAAATTCTATGGTGTGAAAACTTGGAATGGGTGAAGATTCAAGTGGATGAAGTGAAAAGTCTGTGGAGCATCGTGTGAAGACTTGGATTGGGTGAAGATCCAAGAGGACGAAGAAGTCTCGTGAATTGTGTGTTGACTTGGAATGTAGTGGTTGTTGATCGCCGGAAGGTATTGTTGACATAGATGAAGGACTAATTCGCAAGTGTGCGAAGGTTTATGTGAGCTGAGGTAGGACAAGAAAATCTCGTTTAAATCGGTAACTCGTGTTTTCGTTGATTTTAAATCTCTGTGCCTTGATCTATATTTAAGTATTTAATCATTACAGTATACTTACTAGTTTATATATATTGTCAATTGATAACACATAACTACGAATCAAGTAATTTTCAAAAAGAATAAAAAGGGACTAAAAGTTTTAAAATGCAAACTAAATCGAAGAAACTATTCAAACCCCCTTCTAGTTTCTACAATTGGTATCACAGCCAGGTTGCTCAAAAGTTTTAAAATATACACTATTTTATAACTTGAATCGATCTACGGAGTCTGAAAGAAATCTAGAAGGGCAATCTTTTCAAGAACCACCATTTTTTGAAAATAATAATTTTATCGATTGGAAAAATTGATTCGAAAATTATGTGAAATCAATAGATTAAGATCTTTAGCATGTTGTATCAATTGGTGATTTTTAACCAACGGAAATTAATTTTGAAAATCAAAATAATGATTTTTAAAGAAATGTTTCTAAAAATATCGAAGCAAAAATATTGATTTACAAAGCTTTACCGAAAAATGAGTATGCAAGATTTTTCATTTGCCAAACGGCAAATGATATTTGGAAAAATCTTTTGATTATTCATCAAGGAAGTACTCAAGCCAAATAAAACTATATTGATCTTAAACAAATATATAAAAAATTTGTCATGTCTAATGATGAATCTTTAGATAGCGATTTTACTATGATTAATACCATCGCTGCTGTTTTTGATGAAGGAAATTTTGTGAAGATTCTTTCAGAAGATGTTCAATAAGAATTCATTAAAGAAGCATGGAGTGATACCAATGAAGAAGACAAATATTGTGATGAATACGATGTAAGTAAAATGGTTGGAATTTCAAGTGATGCATTCATAGATAGAACCAGCCTAGGTTTTAATTCATGTGAGGCATATACGAGTGAAACAAAACAAATTAAAATGTTACCAAATAAAGTCCTTTTGCTTGGAACTAATTTCAATGAGATTTATCTCGGAGGGAATATTTATTCCTTGACAACATCCTCACAACGTGTATTTTAATGGAAAGAATGTTTATCACTAACCATCTCTGACCCATGAGATATTGGGGTACCAAGTCTTTTTGTGAGTAGTTGTTTTTGATTCACTTGATGAGCAACTTGAAGATATGAATGTATATTGATACTCTTACCACACAGAGGAAAATACTATGTTACTCAAAGCCCACATCATTCACGACTTCTCATGGTAACGTATCTTTAGGATGTGTCATTGGTCAAGGTACACTTTCTCAAAATCATAACTTTCTTATGTGTTAATTGCATGCTAGTAACCTAGGATTTGCTATGTGATTTACCTGTAAGTCTATGGGCATCAAACCTATATGTGATCGTAAAGAAGATGAAAGTGAGTTTGTGGACTTTAAATTGTATTAGGTGTATTGTTATACCTAAAATGGCAAGTTTACTCAATATCATATTTAGTGTTTGCTTTTAGGCACACTTTTGAAAGGACTCTTTCTCAAGTTGTAATTTTATTATCCAATACAATTAAAGACACTATGTATTTTAGATGACTCTATCCTAAGAGAAATGACATATAAATCACAATATCTGTGATCTCTGATTATTGAGAAAGTGTGTGGAAACTTTACCAATATTTGTTCGATAACCATTAGTTTTCGAGAGACACAATATCATCATATTATCGAACCATTTAAATATAACGGAAAGGTATCAATATGGATGACACAAAATCTTTGTTCATTCAAAGGAATATCTTCAAGGACTACTCTACAAACAATTGACCACTCAACCAACCGAATAGAACGATTTAAACTCTCATATTCTATTTCTATCCTTTCATTTCTCTCCTCGATTCTACCTCTGTAACATATTGGTTTTCATAAACACATCTCAAATCAATAATATGGGGCGTATAGTTTGAGTTTAGAGAGAGAAAGTGTCACAATTCTCAATTTTCGGTCATTTCTCAAACTCTATATTCATCATTTTATATCGGTTCATTCATGATTTTTACATTTCACCTTAAACGCATAAATTTCATATTAAATAATCGTTATTGCGTGAGTTATTATTTGAGCATTTAATCCGCTACTTCCAAAAATGATCCCGAGATATTTTTATACTTACATTTAGTTATATAAACTATATTTTGAGTTTTTCTAGTGTTTTAAATTTATTTGGTACATAAATCGTTAAAGTTAAATTATTACGACGTTTTCTTAAAAACTACTCGTAATTTATTTTATCACTCAAATTTTACAAGAAATGTATTTTATAATTTTTATGACCTAAAATATTTTATCTTGACCGTGAAATTTATTTTATCTAACGCTACCTTAAATATTCAAATGTGTATACAACTTATTAATCTTATTTAACAATACTACAAGTTACTACTATCCTCAAATAACTTTACTTCTACTACATTTATACTTTTACATAATAATAATAAATATAAGATATGTATTATTAAATACATGATGCACCAAGATTTTTACAAGATTTTCCTTACTTATATACTCTTACACTCCAAAAATCCTACACATACAACAATAATTCAAGTGTGAAAGTCAAGATCTCCTCTCTTCTTCTTCCTCCCAAAAAACGGCCAACCATAGGAGATCAAGAAGTGATCATCAAAATTTTTCTTATCAAGTTCTACACAATCTAGTAACACTCTTTGTTTAGGTTTTGAAATAAAAACCTAGGGTGTGTAGGATAAATCCTTGATCATAAACCTCATCAAGCAATTTGTAAGCATGAAACTTTATCTTTTACCTTTTCATACATATTTTTCATACATTTTCTTGAAGTCCTCATGATCATATTTGCTCAAGTTGTAGTTTTTATTCATGTTATCAAATGTTATCACCCATATGTGTCCTATTAATTTTTATAACAAGTATGTACTAGTTAGAAGTTTATAAAAATGAGAAGTTTGAAAAATGGATCATCAAAGTCTAGTTGTGGTTTTGGAGGAAATGGTTACATAAATTTTATATATGTTTATTTAAGTTTGTATATATATTTTAGCCTCACAATGAATATTTATTTTAGTTATGATCAAATGAAGTGTTTTACTAGTAGGATTGGTGATGAGTAGATTAAGGGATTTTTTGTGGTGAAGTTGTATAAACGAGTAGATAAAAAAGGTAAAATAAAGCGTTTTTCAAATAGTTTCCGAAAAGTTAGATTTATAAGTTATCTTTTAGATTTTTTAGGTAAAGTGGTTTGAACGGATAAGGAGTTATAACTGAAATTGGTTTGTTACGATTTAAAACCAGGTTTTGAGTTAATTAAACTGACAAACAGTGGCCCAAACTTTCTGTGAAATCTCCAAAATTTAAAAATATATTAGTACACTTAATTACCTTCGCGTGGATATAAAGAACTTGAAAACGGACTTAAAACGAGTGAGTTATGGTTAACCGAACTTTGAGTCAAAAACGTGTTGAAAACACTATTCACGCGTTAGTAAGCTGTCAGGATTTTAATCAAGGTTTTTGGGGGCCTAAACGGACGTTTCGGGGAAACGGAAACGAGTTAGTTTTTCTAGGTATATATTACGTCAAGTCCGATGTAAACCGATTTGTCAATTACTAAAATCGTTACGTAGTTTTAACTACATTTTTACCATTAGCTCAAAAGTAATTATTTTCGACATGAAACCGTCACACATTCAAGTAACAATAATTTTATATAACTAGTTTTCAAGTAGCATATTGGGTGATACGTTTTCAAATCATGCATTCACGACAACATATCATAACTCGAGTCGTAACATTCATTTTAGGTCGCGGATAGTTTCCGAGCCTCACTTTCGTGCACTTCCTTTTGTTAGCATATCAATCACACCCGTGAGTTCGAGCCCTACTTTTACTTGCTTTCATAATGTTTTGGGGAGATACATGCTCAAACTATTTTCATTTACTTTCACAAGTACTTTAAACTCTTACCTATTACTGTGAGTTCGTAGTCCCCTACTTTTACTTGCTTTCATAACTGTTTTGGGGAGATACATGCTCAAACTATTTTCATTTACTTTCACAAGTACTTTAAACTTTTACATATTACTGTGAGTTCGTAGCCCCACTTTCTATTACTTATTTGTCTTACAAACTCATTGGGGGAGATACATGCTTAAATACTTGTTTTTACTTTTTTCGAATATTCAAACCATTTATACAATTGTGTTACACTATACTTCTTATACACTTTGGACATTTGTGTGGTTTATTGCGATCCTTGCCTTAATGTGTTAAACTTGTTTTCTATTATGCATCAACATACATACTTTAACAACTGGTTAATCCTGCGGGAGCCCAAAACATTTAAACTTTTTGCCAAACAATATTGCTTATACTTTAGACTTGGTGCGGGTGGTGACTAGACTTAAACAAACATCCCATCATTTATATGGTGGAAGGCCATTAATTTGGATACAGCCCAACGTGCGTCGTTGGAGGAACATCCCAATATTTATATGGTGGAATACATTTGGATACCCAACGTGAGCTTGGAGGAACATCCCAGCATTTATATGTTGGAAGGCCATTTTTATGGATACATCCCAACACGAGTGTTGGAAGACCCTTGTGGTAACATTGATACTTTTAACTACTATGATACATGCATACAAGATTGACATACTATTTTTAGCAGTGGGTTGTAAACACACATGTTGCAAGTTTTGTATGGGCGGGACTTGGAACTGAGTGGATTTACGATGCCTTTGCTTTGCGAACTATTCTATATGACCAAAAACTTTGCCTTTGTTTTATGAACGCTCTTTTAAAGCTTTACTTGTTAATCAAACTCTATGAACTCACCAACCTTTGTGTTGACACTTTAGCATGTTTTATCTCAGGTATCTAAGGCATTCACTTCATGGCATGCATATGGACATTTCATAGAGTCGTGGTGACGACGCGTCGCACATGGGATTTATGCATTTTAAAACATCGTTTGGCTTGTAACAAACTTATTTCCGCACAAATTGACTTTACATTTGGGACCTACACTTTGTAAACTTTGATTGTTTTAATAAATCAAACGATGTGTTTTCCAAACGACACTTTAGGTCGTTCGATATAACTGTAACTTTGATGCTATGACAGCCCTCCGGTATTCAATTGCTGCAAAACAGGTAATTTGGGGGTGTGACAGATTGGTATCAGAGCATCGGATATAGAGAACTAGGTTGCATCATTGACCCTAGACTATAACCACATCATCATAGCATCTCATCATATCATTATAGGTGCACGTTCTTTATACGCGGACTTATGACTCAACACCAAACATCATATGAGTCGATTAGTCCAAGCATTGCATAGTTACTCCTAAATTATACATAGCCTGATCACCTATGTCTAATTCAGGAAGAATCATGCAATGAAGGAGTAGTAGTCTCATATGTGTAAGCCATTCCGTAATCAAGCCAAATTTTCAAAAGATTTTCTTCAAACCACTTGTTTCCAGTTTGATCCGAGCGACAGTTCTTGTTTGATGAGTTGCAAAGATCGAGCTAGAAACAAGTTGTTACCTAAACCGATTTAGCCTAATCGTATGACAGTTCTTGTTTGATGAGTGTGGGATTAAGTAAAAATCGGTTACCAAAAAGTCTTTTAAAAATTTGCTTGAGAATGGGAAAGCTTGTCTCATCGAGCCTAATCATAAGAAAGCATGTATTTGGGACGGAACTTCTCACGATAGCACGGGAACGTATCTTGTTGGGCGGGTAACTCATATGCATGAGCATTGACATAATCATATAGACCATACACAAGCATAAAACTTTTCGAACCCTTGCTTTTTGGGCCATAGTACATTAATCTAATCACGAGGACGTGATTCCGCTGACATGGGAAGAATGCACAATTTCAATTTTCGGTCATTTCTCAAACTCTATATTCATCATTTTATATCGGTTCATTCATGATTTTTACATTTCACCTTAAACGCATAAATTTCATATTAAATAATCAAGTTATTATGAGTTATTATTTGAGCATTTAATCCGCTACTTCCAAAAAATGATCCCGATATATTTTTATACTTACATTTAGTTATATAAACTATATTTGAGTTTTCTAGTGTTTTAAATTTATTTGGTACATAAATCGTTAAAGTTAAATTATTACGACGTTTTTCTTAAAAACTACTCGGTAATTATTTTATCACTCAAATTTTACAAGAAATGTATTTTTATAATTTTTATGACCTAAATATATTTTATCCTGACCCGTGAAATTTATTTTATCTAACGCTACCTTAAATATTCAAATGTGTATACAACTTACTAATCTTATTTAACAATACTACAAGTTACTACTATCCTCAAATAACTTTACTTCTACTACATTTATACTTTTACATAATAATAATAAATATAAGATATGTATTATTAAATACATGATGCACCAAGATTTTTACAAGATTTTCCTTACTTATATACTCTTACACTCCAAAAATCCTACACATACAACAATAATTCAAGTGTGAAAGTCAAGATCTCCTCTCTTCTTCTTCCTCCCAAAAATCCGGCCAACCATAGGAGATCAAGAAGTGATCATCAAAATTTTTCTTATCAAGTTCTACACAATCTAGTAACACTCTTTGTTTAGGTTTTGAAATAAAAACCTAGGGTGTGTAGGATAAATCCTTGATCATAAACCTCATCAAGCAATTTGTAAGCATGAAACTTTATCTTTTACCTTTTCATACATATTTTCATACATTTTCTTGAAGTCCCTATGATCATATTTGCCTGGGTTGTAGTTTTTATTCATGTTATCAAATGTTATCACCCATATGTGTCCTATTAATTTTTATAACAAGTATAAAATTAGTTAGAAGTTTATAAAAATGAGAAGTTTGAAAAATGGATCATCAAAGTCTAGTTGTGGTTTTTGGAGGAAATGGTTACATAAATTTTATAGATGTTTATTTAAGTTTTACATATATTTTTAGCCTCACAATGAATATTTATTTTAGTTATGCAAATCAAATGAAGCGTTTTACTATAGGATTGGTGGACGTAGTAGATTGGCGGATTTTTTGTGGTGAAGTTGTATTAAAACTGAGTAGATAAAAATGGTAAAGTTTAAAATAACGCTGAAGCGGTCGAATTTATAATTTTTTCCGAAAAGGTCATTTTATAAGTTTTATTAAAGATTTAGAAAATAGATTTT
>OU343216.1:1661593-1744897 GCA_910596185.1 Chrysanthemum makinoi | reverse complement strand
AATGGCAGATGGTCAAGATGCCCTTGAAGATTCAATAGGTACATATCTTCAAAGTCACCAGGGAACAAGTGCTTGAAATCTTTTTCTTCTATAACATAGCCATTCAAGTCAGCTCTTCTGAGGACAATCTTCTTCAGATAATCATAACCATAAATTGGGAAGATCTCTACGCTGACCACACTCAGAATTCGCAGCTTAGATCAAACACCTCTCGCTGCTTTTTCTGCACTATGTCTTTCAATGTAGAATTTCTTCTTCTTAAACCACCAATGTGAGATTCCGTATGAAGCAGCAATATCATACTCGTATTCTTTGTCAGTCCAGATTTGGTCGGGTACCATCTGCTCAAGACCTGGATCTAAGTAAGTTGCCGCCTTTATCTTAGAGATAGATAAGGCAGGTCTTCTTCCTTGAGTATTAGCTCGTAGATAGTCCAGATCTTTATTGAAGAAGAAATATGTTTGAATGGTGTTCTGTCCGGGTTCACCATCAAGAGGAAGAGGATTGTTGACGTTGAATCTGTTTATATTATCCTCTACTTGATCTGTCAGCAACTTGTGACACTCTTCCATTTGGAATTGCAGATGTGCGGCGTCAGAATGAAAGACTTTCAAAATTTCATAAGCTGGGCCTTCAAGATCCTTTGGTGTGATTGATGAGATTCCCTGCTTTTCACAATACCACTTAATGAAGCTTCCCATGTCACCAGTGATGTGCAAGAGTGATTCTTCTGAAGGATCTTCATGGTTGGCTATAATGGTGGTTGCACAGTTATTGTCGGGAATGGTTAAATCAGACTCAAGAATGCCCCATGTTGGTTCAGTAGGATCAGGTTGTTCTTCGGGCCACCAGTTTTGAGTCATGTCTTTAGAAGGTGCAGGCCTGGATGATTTGATACGTTTTCCTCTCATGAATGCATTCCACCAATCTTCATCATCTGAGGGCTTGGGAATGTGTTTTGTAGAGTCATCATAATCCTCTCATTCAGAATCTTGAACAGCATAGGACTCTTCATTCATTGCCTGCTCTTCTGGGATATTGGTGAACGTAGGTGTGAATCAGGAGTCATTAGTAGTCCAAGCTGCAGATGTCTTCTGAGACCCTTGACCGCCAGATGAACCAGTTTGGTTTGAAGGTTTTGGTGGTGGTTTTGTTGGATTTGCCTTTTGAGTTTCAGCAGCTCCAGAAAATCCACCAATCCCAGATGACCCAGCTCCACCAGTTGGAGGAGGAGGAGGAGGTGGTGGTGATTTTGGAACCCCAGACATATATTCCAGCGTAACAACTCTGCTCATCTTCTTTCCCTCCCTTTCACGAATGTCTTCCAGGAACTGCAAATGATTATCATGCTTGATAGATTCCTGGAGAGCTTCATACATTTTCTTGTGAACTTCTTCCTTATGCTCATATGTGTCAAACATTATATCGGAGAGTACTGATCTCATATCCAAAGTGGGTAAATTCTTAAACCTCTGATGCAGCGGAGCCTTCATTGCCCATTCCACCGCATCTTTAACTTCCGCTTCAATGGCATTTATAACTTCGGTATTGATATGTGCTAAAACACATATAATTTCTTTATCAAATCAGACCCAAAATAACCAAGAAAGAGCCGTTTATTGCTAATATTTGTTGTTTTCTTGAGTTTTTGCATGTGCAGGTACGGATATGACAAAACAGACAAAAGAAAGCCAAAACCGAAGAAAACCGAGCACGAGAGAAAGAAGAATGCAAAAGCTGAGGCTGGGAAAGGAATTTGCAAGTTTGGACAATCAATTCTCAAAATGGCAGTTTTAGTCCCTGAAGATTCAGAACTGACATGTTTGGTCCATGGAATTTTCAAAGATGGCAAAAATGGTCCTTGGATTATTTGAGAATTACAAGTTTAGCCCTTGAAAGAGATTTTCAGATTTATAACTTTGGTCCCTGGAAAATCAGATTTGGCAGCTTTAGTCCTTATGCTATACCTTGGATCCAAAATATCTCCTTAGTCCAATATACCCATGGCCCAAAATACTATCCAAATCCTTTGGCCCAATACACCAAATACCCGGTCCAAGCCAAACTACTATACCCGTATACCCATTTGGACCCAGGTCAAACCCAACTTAAACCCGGTCAACACAAATCAAATAAATATAAAAAACCCACAAATCCCATTTACCCGCCAAGAACACCCCCAAATAAACCCAGGCTTATAAACCCTAAAATACCCCGAATCCAATTAAGCTCAATTCACTACAATTAAGGGTACTTTCGTACTATTACCTGACACACTGACACACGGAATGCCAGCGTGGCAATCTGTGTGTCATTCCTTGCAATCCTTTGATTCCTATTGGCTGGAGATACGTGGTGTAAGTAATCCAAGGGTCAAGATAAGATGGGATTTGATCAATGGTGATAAACGACTCAAAAGAAGCACAAATTACAACTTCTGGATCCTTCCTTGGCCTAAGCTCAAGTATAAAAGACCTCTTCATTCACAGTTGGAGACACCTTTAATTTTTCAAGAGTATATAGTAGTTTATTTCTGTTTTAAATGTTTTTGTAATTCTCTTATAATTCTTATTGTATTCCAATTTGTAAGCAGTTTTTGATATTAATGAAATTTCTCTTTTAAGCTCAATATTATGATTGTCTTTTAAATTGTTTTGAATAGCTTATCAGTTTCATCTAAACTCAAGTTAGCTTATTCTGATTTGTTTTCAGATGATTTTCAACTTATTTCTTCATTAGCTAAAAAAAAATCAGAAAAAAAATAGTTGAAAAATAAAAAAAATATTCTAAAAGCTTCTTACAAGCTTATTTAAAACTCAGCTACTGTTTCATTAAGCTCATTTAAGCTCCATATAGCTTATAGTGAGCTTATTTCTGTTTCAATCTCAATTCACTTTCAAAACTCTCATCAGTCAACAAAAAGTCAACTGAAGCCGATTTGGATTGAAAAGCTGGAACTGGATCAGTTTGGGTTAAGTTGAGCTGGATTTGGGTTGATTTAGTATAATTTGGGGTTGAAATCAGTAGATTAGTGGTTATTGGTGTTGTTTAGCAAGCCATTGTGGCTAGGACTTTTGTAAGTGCTTGTTTGCTATCTCAATTCTGTCAATCTGCAGCTTGTGTTTGTTAGTTTTAATTGTGTTTGTTAGTTTCATGTTATCTTATTCAGTAGTTTAATTTAGATTAAGTTGTTAAGCTTGTTTAATCTAGGATTTATAGAGTTAAGTAATATTGATTTAAGCATAAACTAGTGTTTGGATTTGCTCTTAAATCTGTGTTAGAGGTAAGGTTAGTGTTAATCAATTGATGCATCAGTTCATATTAGTTCTATAGAGGTCATTTAGCTCATATTTTTGCACCTTAGAATCATAAAAGTCAAAATCACATGTAAACCTGTCTAAATTTGCATAACTGTTAGACTTAGTTAATCATATTTTGCATATAGGTATAGAAACTAGTGACATAGCTTGCATCAGTGTTATTTCATCATAAAATATTAATCTCAGTTCAAAATTTTGATCCAAATCTCATAAAAGTCAAATTTCCAAAACTGTTTTCAAAAGTCATAAGTTAGAACATTCAGTTTTTGCAAAACTTTGTAGATTTTTCACACACTCAATTCTGGTTCAAAATATTTGCAAATTTGGGATAAGTAAGTTCAATTGGTCTATTGTTGAATTCTGAATTTTGTGGAATTTTTGGGAATCATTATAAGCACTAAATAAGCAGATCAATAAGCCTTATATGCCCTGTTCACATTCAGCATACACTGAGTGTGAAACAGGCATCTTGCAGCTTATGCACAATGCTCATTTTTGATAATTAGGGTCTCAAAGTTGGTTTATAAGTTCTTTGCTTGGTGGTCTTGAGTTCCATATTTCTGGTTTTCTCATTAGCTTATTAGATAAGTTTATAAATCAGCTGAAATTTCACTACATGAATTCAGTCAATTACCCACTCCATTCTCCCATGAATAGTAATTCATGGGTATTTACCCACGTATTACCCATAGATGAACCACGACTAAAGTACTAAAATATTTAATTAATTTACCCATGGATTTCACACGGTTTACCCATGAACTCACCCACAAATTTATATTTAGTGTTTAATTTGTGGGTAAATATTCCCGCTTACTTATATTTGCCACAAAATACACATGAATTGAGTGAGTGTGGGTAAATATGTGGTTAATTCATGGGTAAGTTTACGCTTACCCACAAACTACGAATATAATTCTTGTTGTGGCTAATATTTCGTGACTAATTTGTGGGTAATTAGATAGCCACGATTTCGCCCGTGTTATTTAACTTCAAAATGCCCGGATCGTAATACGTATTTATCAAGTTTGCCCTTAACTACATTTTTGCCTTTTTTGTAATCTCACATCTTATGTAATACATTAATGATGTAAAAAAATATAATGTATCTATAGAAATGACCTCCATAAAGATGATCCAAATAATAGAGAAAAAGTCTTACTTTATTTTGTAATCTCAAATCTTATGTAATACATTAATGATGTAAAAAAATATAATGTATCTATAGAAATGACCTCCATAAATTTTATAAAATAAAAGACACTTTGTTTATGATAGGGTTAATATCAAATAAGTTATTAAAGTTTGCTAAAAAGTTTGCCTAAGTTATTAAAGTTTCAAAGTTGTTATCTAGGTTACTGAAGTTATAGAAAGCATATACTATAATTTCAATGTTAACCGATTAACTTGAACGCATATTATTTTATTAGTTAAATAACATAAAGTTCTTGTTTTTACAAGTTCAGTGATGCTTACATTTATTTTTATAGGTTCAGTAATCTCCAAATGTCATGTTTCATAATTCAGTAACATAAATTTTGAATCTTTAGTAACTTAAGCGAATTTATTTGCAAACTTCAGTAAATTCTTTATATTCTATACTACATATAAAGTAAAAATGGTCAATGTTAAAATGTTGAAAAATGGTCAAGTCATGCATTTGAAAAGAACTATGACTTTTATAAAATTTGGAAAGGAAAGTATTGAAAACTATAACTTATATGACATATGTTTTAAAAAAACTATTAATACACATTAAAAACCGGGTTGACCCGGAACGCTTCAAACTCGGAGGGTTGACCCGTTTTTCGACCAGATCGGTTCAACCGGTTGAACCGCTCAGGTCGAAGCGGGTTTCAAAATATTATGTTTAATCTCAAATCATCAAACTTTTGTTATTTTTCGTTTGTAACTCATAAACTTTTTTTTATCACGAAAACTATCTACCGTTATAAATCCCATTGCTATGCACGAGTACTCGTCTTATATTATATGGATGTTTAAAAATAGCATCCGCAAAGATGATTAGATTCTTAATTGGTTAAAGTTTAAATTACTATTGTTATAAATAAAGATAAAATAAACAACTTATGAGGATTTTGATACTATTTTGAATTTTGTGCAAAATCTATACTATATAAAATGAAAAAATGGTCAAAGTGGAAAAAGTGAAAAATATTGAAAGTTGAATGTTGAAAACATGGACAATGGATAGAGAAATAAATAATATAATTAATACTCTTATTAAAACACCCCATTACTTAAAAGTACAATAATTTATTCACATTGTACACCCAATTAAAAGCACATCTACCAAATTAAAAGCAACCAATTGAAACCGATACCGGGTTGACCCGTTGAAACCGAGATACCGTTGACCTGTTGAAACCGATACCCGGTTGACCCGACGCTTCAAACCTGGCGGGCTGACCCGTTTAATTTGACATTTTTTTTCACCCAACCTATCGGTTTGAATCGGTTTAAATCGACCTGCTTTTTTTATCGAACGGTTCAACCAGCTTGAACCACCCCGTGAAATCAGTTTCAAATTTGACAAAATTATATGAGAAATGATGAAGTAGTTGTGGAACCCGTGACAATTTTTTTGAAAGGAGAGACCAAGTAATTGTAGTTTTTGGTTTATTTTGCTTTGACATTTGTATAATGTTATTTTAAAAAATGTTGCTCTTGCACTATTTAAGGGACTAGCATATATGAATCGTCGTTTAAAAGTTAATATATATTGTATAGCCCTTTGTCCAGTGTATCAATAATGTTATGTAAGTTTATTAAAATCACAAAAAATAAATAGTATTGTTTTCTTTAGCGATAATTATTTGTACCTCAAACAAATAGCTTTGAACAATGCATAAATATCTATACAAATTGATAGTACAAAATAATCTTATATGGTGATATCCAATTTGCAAAGTTACAATTTTAAAAGCCACACACCAAATGATAAACGTTACACATGTATAAAAAATAGTTATCACCTGCCTAAATTACTCGACAAAACAAGAAAAAGCGGTCACACATGTTGGCTATACCTCTAAACTACAATATAATATTGCCAACTAAATAATACCGTTGCTTTTTGTAATGCTTGAATCTATTATTACTAAAAATCTTAATAACTTAAAACAATCCTATTAGAAAATATACTCACACAGTTAGATCGACTCTACATAATTTTTTAAAAAACTATATATTTATGCTGCTATGCAACCACGCATCATAATTGTAGTTATTCGAAAACGATTCTCTAATGCTACAAATACAATTTGTTGAAAGAAACTTATGGGTCATCGGAACTTTGCAGAAAACTAGACATCGCTGCCGCTAGGCGCGGGTACTCGTCTAGTTTAAAAATATATACGCACAACCGTCTCCCAATTTGACAGGAAAATTGAAAATATTTAGCGCCCTTATGATAATTTTGAAATTCACGAATAAAGGGACATTTAATCTCACATACACAACACATGTACCCTTATTTGAATACCCCAAAATTCTCTCATAATTAAGAATTAGATGCTTATAATTAGTAATTACGTTTATTTGATAACTTCAATTTATTTTGTGTACTGATCACATGTGCATTCACCCTTGTTTATAAATCATTGATATTTTAGAATTTAGAGTATCGGACGAGTATCATGGTGAGGATGGATTAAAGCGATGAAGATAATCGGCACAGGAAAAAAGGTTGGCCTTCTCAAGTTTTATTTATATTTTAGTCATGTTAAGAAACTTTGTGTATTGTAAGTGTTTGATCAAATGTCTAAGTAAAACCGAGATGAGTTTACTCGATCTTTTGGTTTGCAGGAGAAGAACATGTCACAAAATGTGTTCTTGTGAGGTAAACCTCAACTTTTATGCATATATTTTCACTTGTGATTGAATCCATGAATAATCCAATTTGTTTTTAGAGGTTGGATTTAACTCTTAACTGTCATTCAAGTGGTCAAATTATCTAATCTTTTAGGTGATAACTTTATCAAGTAAACAACTCCAAACACTTCATATAAGGCACAAATACATCTTGTTCTTTAAGGTTGGTGAATCTATGTTTTGAATATTGTGAATGCCAAAGTGCTTAGCTTGGATCTCTTCATATAAAAAGCATTTTTTAAAACATCTGTTTTGGAAAGTGTCTCGTTTTCATCCAACATTTTTTATGCGTTGTTATTTTGCAGATCATGGGTTTGACATGGTATGGCATCTCTACATGTAAGGTGTGAATTTAGGTTGTCTTTTGATTATGCAGGTTTATACTTTTTGATTTCTTTTTAAGCTTGATCAACCTTAGACTTGTAACTTACAATTTATACTATATAGTGATTTATACATGATTAGTTGACGATCTACTATTTACCTACTTATATGTATGAAACGTAGGATATGATGAAAGATGTTGGTTCCGAATTCTTACAATCAACATGCGAAGGCCACACAAGGAGAAACAAATCATGTTCGAGCACTGCACCCAATGATGAAACGGCCCCGTGGATATAACTAATAAACTTATATTGACATGTAACTTATAGATATTACTCGTACAATGTATATTTACACTACTTTTGGAGCTTCCAAAAGCTAGCTACATTTGTTTATAGTTGATTTATGGAATGATCTGTTGGTTAATTGGTTGTCGATAGTACTTGGATGCAATAGTCTTATATACTAATTTCATTGTGCTAGTTATGATTTATATCTTCTACTACAAATCTGCATATATAATAGGCTTTATACTGGAGCAGATAATTTTGCTTATTGTCGAAAAGTACCCGCATTTGTTTTGTCGGTAAAATACAATTAATGGGCTCGAAACTACAACTATTTTGACACAGAAGTTGGATTTCACACACGGTGGGTAATTTTAGCCATGGAATTCCCACATCTAAATGTATGGGTATTTTCGTGATGATATGCGGAATCCCATGACATGCTGCCTACGAATCTAAACACCTTACTCACGAAACATGGTGTGGGTAAATATACCCACAAACCCGTATTATTGTGGGTAAACTTTTAGCCTCGAAGGTTATACCCATGTATATAGAACTGTGGGAAATTCGTGGCTATTATATAATTACCCACAGATTTAGGCCTTTTACCCACAAATTTCATCCGTGGGTAATCAATAGAATTCTTGTAAAGTAGAGGCCATTTACTGTTTTCATCTAAATAGTCAACTAAGTCATATCATTGTAGATTGCTTTTCAGAGGTTGAGATTAGTTAATTCAGATTTCTTTTAAGTAGTTTTGGCTAAGTTTAAGTGCTGTGGTCATTTGGTACACTATAGGAGCTTATAGCTTATTCTTAATAGCTTATTTACAAGGCAGTTTCATTACAGATCCCATTTCTTGCACACTAGATTAGGTTTTGATATTTTTCATAGATTTATAATAATATTTTAGACTTTTCCTGAATTTTTCATAATTTTTTCATCACTCGTTTGATATTTTTCTTAATTAAAAAAAGCTTTTTGGGACTTTTTAAATAGCATTTAATACAATTAAATCAGAAAAGCTTCAAAAAAATAATTTTTCAATTTTCCTAGATTAAGAAAATTATAAAAAGCAAAAAACTAATTTTTCCTGATTTTTCCTAGTTTAATTTGTAATTTTTAGCATTTAAATTAGTTTAAAATTAGTTTTTAATTCAAATAAATTCCAGAAAAATCATAAAAATTAGTTTTAAATCTTAGTTGAGTTTTTAATTGCATTTTTAAAGTAAAAGTAATTTTAGATCATTTTTAGGACTTAGAATAGACGTAGTTGCATTTTTATTTACCTTTTTTTAATTTCGTTTTAGTATAATTCGCGTACTTAGGATTTCCCGTAGTGTAATTTCCCTTATATTCTTTCCCATTTCCCGTAGTTTAGATAAAATCAAAAATCCAAAACATCGAGCATTTTAATAACGAACCAATAACGACGTTGCCCATTCACACCTCGTTGGGAAACGACTCGGATTTCCTAATCCGTATCACTATCACTCACGGGTTTTGATTCATTATCCTTTTTCTTAAAGGGATTTTAAATCATTCCTTGTGGTTATTTTTGATATCGATATTGTGGTTTTATCCATACACACACACCCCTAAACCTCAACAAATCAAATTTTGGCGCCGCTGCCGGGGAGGTTGTGTCGCGACAATATCGTTAAAGGTTTGACGATTGGTGACTCGAGATCCTTCATTATTCGTGAAGTTATTGTTTTTATAAAAATCAAAAAAGTAAAAAATTTTCCTTTTCTTTTATATATATATATCATATTAAAAATACAAAAAGATTTTTCTCTTTTGTTTTTGAGCTAAATAGAATACATCAATTATATAACATTCTCAACGGAGGTGTTATCATTAGTAAGTTCCCGAACTAAAGATCAAAAACTTGCCTTTGTGTCGCTTGTGAGTCGATTGATTTCTATCGGATAAACAAACTGTGTGGTGGGTATAAGGACGGCCTGACATTAAATTGCGGCTGAAAAGAGGCGGGTTTTTAATAAGCTTCGCGCTAACCTAAAAAGCTTCTCTCCGCTCGCTGTGCGTTTGTCTTATAGAAGTGATTTATTTACTTGGGATTATTGGTTAAGTTCATTGTTGTTTTCGAATACCGTTCTCATTTAATTGCCTTGGTTTTTGAAAGTGCATGCGCACTCGTTCTAATAACTACAGACCGATACGTGAAGCCGCTACAATTCCAAGAAGGCGAAATAGACGTGCTCAATTAGTCGAACCCGAGATTCGAACTAATCCGACTCCGCCCATCGTCGAAATGGCGGAAGATAACCGATCTATGCTAGAGCAACTACAAGCACCCACCGAGGGTTATGGAGAAACCATCGTCGTTCCGGCAATCGTTGCCGATAACTTTGAGCTTAAACACGGATTGATAAATTTGGTTTCGTCGAGCCAATTTTACGGATTTGAGAGGGACGATCCTCACTCTCATATCCGACGGTTTAACAAGCTCAAGTCTACGATCAAGTACCGTAACGTTCCGGAAGAGGCTATCAAGCTACTACTCTTCCCGTTTTCACTTGAGGGGGCTGCCCGGATTTGGCTCGAAAAACTACCCCTCTCGACGATAACCACATGGGAGAATTTAGTGTCAAAATTCGTGAACGAATTCTTCCCACCGTCTAAAACAACAAGCTTAAAAATGAAATAACAAAATTCACACAAAGATTTGATGAATCATTTAGTGAGGCATGGGACCGCTTTAAAAGATTTGCTTAGGCAATGTCCCCATCATGGTTTTACGGAATTACACCAACTTGATACGTTTTATAACGGTTTAAATGAGAATGATCAAGACTCTCTCAATGCGCCGCTGGTAATGTGTGGTAATGTTGACCCGATCACGAGAGATGCCTTGTCGATTATTGAGAACAAACCTAAAGTTCGTACCTCACGTAGCAAATCGGTTGCTGCCCGAGTGAGTGTTACACCATTGTCCTCGTCTTTTGAAAATCGCGTCTAGCACCGAGCGTGCTAAGATTGATAAGCTTACGGATATGATTCAGGCTTTGGTTAAGATTAAGACGGCTAAGATTAATTCTTCTCCACCCACTCAAGTCAAAGCGGTAGAATCGACTTGTACTACTTGTGGTGGCCCGCATGCTTACTACAATTGTACCGCCACCGATGGAAATCCTTTCGATGCTAATGCCGTAACCGGAGGTAACCAATACTGTCCTCAAGTTGAAACGAATCCTCGTGTTAGTAATCAAATGGGACCTCCGGGATTTTCTCAATCGAACAATCAGACTCGTTTTAATCCGAATCAAGTTCGTGGACCAAATGTTCAAAACCAATTCAAAGCCCTATCAAATCAATACCCGAATCAAGGAGTCAGTTACAATCAAGGATATCAAGCTTCAAGCTATAAAGCTCCGCCTTTTCCCTCTAATGAATTCTCGAATTACGTTCAGCACAATAATGCTAAAATCCACACCATGCAAACTCAGATTTCAAGTTTGAGAAATGAATTCCAATCTTCGTTAACTAGACAAAGCAATGAGTTTAAGAACGAAATTCGACTTCAGAACAACAAGATGGATGCTTCGCAGAATAAACTTGAGAATATGTTGAATGCTGTTTTGTGCAAAATGAGTCAACCCTTGAATTCTGGTTCTCTCCCAAGTAACACCATTCCAAACCCGAAGGGAGAAATGAAATCCGTTACCATTCGAGATGATGGGCCCTCGATGACTACTTCCTCTCCGGTGATGAGTGTAGCACGAGAGACCGAGGTGACAAAGGACCCGGTAATTCCTCTTGATAATGGAAAAGCCAAATACGCCCAACCTCTGGTTGCCCAAGTTCCTTCTATCTCCGTCATAATTCCGAGTTCTAACCTTACACCGTGCAAATCTATTCAATCAAGATTCGACAAAATGAAAGTTGTTTCCGGAACAAAGTTCAAACTTACGACTGATATGATCAAAGCTGCTGACATGATTTATGAAGAGAAATTGGAACAAATTTCAAAGATTTCACTTGAGCCTACACCGTCTAATTCTTCCTCGAACCAAGCTCCCAAGAAGCTTGGTGATCCCGGGAAATTTCTCCTTCCCTGCTCTTTGAATGATATTGAGGAATGTAATGCCCTAACCGATTCTGGTGCAAGCATAAGTCTCATGCCTCTTGCGATATATCATGAGCTTGGATTGAAGAATCTTATACCGACTCGTATGACTATTGAATTAGCTAATCGAACAATTGCTCACACGGTTGGTGTAGTCAACGATGTTATGGTACGAGTGGATAAATTCAATTTTCCCGTGGATTTCGCCGTCGTTGATATAGAGGTCGACGCCCGAGTCCCTCTCACTCTTGGAAGACCATTCTTGAGAACCGCGAAAGTCCTTGTGGATCATTACCAAGGAACGTTAACGATCAGAAAAGGAAATGAAAAATAGTGTTTTATGCCGAAAAAACGTCAAAACCTCCACCCGATGATCATTCGATTCATAGCATCGGTGTGATTGATTTCTCTGAAGAAAGTGGCAATCCCATTTTACCGTTTAAACCGATTATGACCGACTCTTTCTCGTCTCTCACTACGGAAAGTGACCCTATTTGGGAAGAGATCGAGGCCTTTCTTAATGACGAATCAGTTCCCGTTGAGATTGATGATACTAATTTTGACCCGGAGGGGGACATTCTTTTACTTGAAAAGTTGTTATATAATGAGCCATCTTCTTACCCCCCCTCCGGATGATCCAAATGATGTGAAGAAAGTTGAGCCTAAAACGTCTCGAATTGATCTTTCAAGGTTTACGATCAAGAGTATGTCGACAATACAAGCTGAACGGAAAAAGAAACAAGAAAAGGAGTCTACAACGGTAGTGGTGGAAAATGCTAGCTCTAAGAGCACACCACTTGTCCCACCTCTGATTTCTAAGAAAATCGACCTTCCTTTGAGTGGCAATCCCACTCCTTCTTCTGAAATCATGGAAACTTCTTTTACATCTTTCGATCCAGAATCTTTTAAAACATTCACAAATCCCTTGTTTGAATTCGATTATGAATATACTCAAATTTTTGAAAATCAACTCTTTGACGAAGAAAGCGAGGAGTTCACCGATGAACTTGCTCCTACCGACTCAATTCTTTCTGAGGATGAAGAAGAATACGATGATCCGTTTTTTCCGAAGAAAGATAAGGAAGTGAAGATTTTGACAGATGAACTTGTTGATCCTGAGGTCCAATATTATTTTTTATCCGAAAGTGATTCCTCTCCTCGTGAGGATTTTCATGAAGATAATACGTTGATTTCGTTCATTTCTGAGGACAAGATTTTTAACCCTGGGATACTCATCGGAGAGGACATTCATATCACAAAAGTTTTTCGAGATAAGGATCCTCTCTTGGATGCCTTCATGTTTGAGTCTTTGAAATACACCTCTCTGTACCATGGACTCCGTTCTTCTATGGAGTCATTTCTCTTTGATCCATCATCCCTTCGTCCGCCCGCAAAACCACCGGATGATGGAACGTTCTTTCATATGCCTTATGTGAGTTTGGGAGGAGTTATTTCTTATGTGCTTGAGCCCGACATTTTCTTTCCCTCCCAACCCACCCACTCTCATTCTTTCGGGAATGAGGACACCGTTTTTGACCCTGGTATCTCTACCATTTTCTTCCCCAAGGACAAATGTATTCGGGGACGAGTCAGGCTAGCGACTCGGTGACCAAAAACAGTAGCGCTTCGTGGGAGGCACCCCATGCTTATCTCTATCTTCTTTCTCTTTTCTAATAAGTGACGTGGAGGGGTTATCCTCTTCGATTTCTCGTGTTTGGTTGTTTGTGATGTTGTGTCTAGGATTTTCCCGATATGAAGACTCTCGTGCTCGAAGTTTGTCTTTTCTCCACTCGAGTTTCATGATCGTTGCGGATGGAAATCCGATATCCTAATCTTATCGACTAACGTTTATCTTTTAGCATACTTAATAAACGGCTTTTAGATTTTCGTTGATACTCTTGCTTTTAAACATTGAGGAAAATGTTTCGTTCTAGTCTGGGGTAGGGTAATCTTCGATTTGATTTGACCGCACTTGCTTATTTTTTGTCGTATACTCTCGCAACCCCGTTTTTCCTTAAAAAAAAATTGTGCAAAAATGTGAAAAATTTAAAATTTTTGTAAGCTTTTGCTAGTTTTATGATTGAAAAGTTTTTGCGAGTTTCTTAGAAGTTTCTTTAAATATGCGTTTTTCTTGACATAGTCTTTGCTAATTGTTTAGACAAGAGGCTTTAAAATGCGATTCTAGCTCAAAAGGCCAAGAATTTGCAAGTCTCCCTAAGTGATTTTAAATATGCGAAGCTTAAACAAGATTTTGCTAGTTTCTAATAAGTGACTATAAAAATGCGAGACTTGAGATTATTTGACGAAGCATTTGCTAAGTTAATATATGTTTTGACACCTTGTTAGCTTTCCGCTGGTGAGAGTAGGAATAGAATTCTGACTTGACCGGGCGTGTTGAGCCCTAGCTTGTTCCCTTAACCATAGATAATCTAAAAATTATCGGTTAAGCATCCGCGGATCTCATTATTTGAGATTTTAAATTTGCGGAGATCGAGGAATGATAGAGTTACTTATGAGTTTAGATGCTAAGCGTGGAGTAGTTGGTTCTCTTTAGAGCCCATCGAAGGTACTTATGGCTTTTTGTTCCCACAAAATTGTTTCACCCCATATCTGTTAATAATAATTAGAGATGTTCAGTTTTTGACGATAGTTAGTTCTTTATATTCTTTAGAGAATCTTTGCCCATGAGAGTTGGGTACACATCAAGGTACTGTCAGTGTTGCGGTGTAATAGACAACTGATTCCTGATAGTTTGCTGCTATTGTTTCTATTGTTATAAAAAGCCGAGGATCGGAGTTTGGCACAAATATTAACATGAAATAAAGCCCAAATGTATTAAAGTTGAAAAAATCCAAAGCCATAAAAGTTGTCATAGACTTCCAAAAAGGCAGAGGAAAATCCAAAGTCATAATAAGACTTCTGATAAAACGGTAATCCCGTTGAGTTAGTGGTTGAAAAGACCAAGGGCCTAAATTGCAAAAATACAAATGTGCTGAAATAAGTGTTAAGCCAAACTTTGAATCCGGGAGATATCTCCCTAAATCGTGTGAAATTAGGACCTTGATGTGGACCTCATTCTTGTGTGCAACGGTTTTCGAGGGAAGATGGATAACTAATTAGCGACTTAGCTTCATATCTTTATCGGAATAAAAGTTATCGAAACGAGAAATTTGAAGAAATTCATTTCTCACAAAAATAAAAAAATTCTAGAGGAAAATAGGAGCAGAAGGTAATTACACAAGTAACTTCCATGGGTAGTGTTAGCATCTAGAATCATATTTAACAATGATTTCGATTTTACGCTTAGTTTGGGGACTTGTGAAAAATCAGGGACGATGTATTCTATCCGTATGGTCACTTCACGCTGTGTTGTGTTTCCTATTCCGTGATCCTAACATGTCATTTGAAAAATGTTGGAGTTATTGATCGACATGAAAGTTCAACAAACCGTCACTCATAATGAATAAGTGCTTAATCGTAATATCTATATGTGAAATAAAAGGTAAACGGAGCATTTTTAGAATGTAGGGTTTCTTAATCTCTTTTGAGGAATCTTTGCTACTTTTCATAGGTTTAGTAGAAAGAGATTGAAATCCTTGGTTTTAGAAGCGTGAGTTGATTGCATTGCGTGGGGACACGACAATGGTCTCGTCTGGGGTATTTTGATATGTGCTAAAACACATATAATTTCTTTATCAAATCAGACCAAAAATAACCAAGAAAGAGCCGTTTATTGTTAATATTTGTTGTTTTCTTGAGTTTTTGCATGTGCATGTACGGATATGACAAAATAGACAAAAGAAAGCCAAAACCAAAGAAAACCGAGCACGCGAGAAAGAAGAATGCAAAAAGCTGAGGCTGGGAAAGGAATTTGCAAGTTTGGACAATCAGTTCTCAAAATGGCAGTTTTAGTCCTTGAAGATTCAGAACTGACATGTTTGGTCCTTGGAATTTTCAAAGATGGCAAAAATGGTCCTTGGATTATTTGAGAATTACAAGTTTAGCCCTTGAAAGAGATTTTCAGATTTATAACTTTGGTCCCTGGAAAATCAGATTTGGCAGCTTTAGTCCTTATGCTATACCTTGGATCCAAAATATCTCCTTAGTCCAATATACCCATGGCCCAAAATACTATCCAAATCCTTTGGCCCAATACACCAAATACCCGGTCCAAGCCAAACTACTATACCCGTATACCCATTTGGACCCAGGTCAAACCCAACTTAAACCCGGTCAACACAAATCAAATAAATATAAAAAACCCACAATCCCATTTACCGCCGCCAAAACACCCCCAAATAAACCCAAGCTTATAAACCCTAAAATACCCCGAATCCAATTAAGCTCAATTCACTACAATTAAGGGTACTTTCGTACTATTACCTGACACACTGAAACACGGAATGCTAGCGTGGCAATCCGTGTGTCATTCCTTGCAATCCCTTGATTCCTATTGGCTGGAGATACATGGTGTAAGTAATCCAAGGGTCAAGATAAGATGGGATTTGATCAATGGTGAAAAACGACTCAAAAGAAGCACAAATTACAACTTTTGGATCCTTCCTTGGCCTCAAGCTCAAGTATAAAAAGACATCTTCATTCACAAGTTGGAGACACCTTTAATTTTTCAGTAGCATATAGTAGTTTATTTTTGTTTTAAATGTTTTTTTTGTAATTCTCTTATAAATTCAGTATTGTATTCCAATTTGTAAGCAGTTTTTGATATTAATGAAATTTCTCTTTTAAGCTCAATATTATGATTGTCATTTAAATTGTTTTGAATAGCTTATCAGTTTCATCTAAACTCAAGTTAGTTTATTCCGATTTGTTTTCAGATGATTTTCAACTTATTTCTTCATTAGCTCAAAAAAAAATAAAAAAAATCAGAAAAAAATAGTTGAAAAATAAAAAAAATATTCTAAAAGCTTCTTACAAGCTTATTTAAAACTCAGCTACTGTTTCATTAAGCTCATTTAAGCTCCATATAGCTTATAGTGAGCTTATTTCTGTTTCAATCTCAATTCACTTTCAAAACTCTCATCAGTCAACAAAAAGTCAACTGAAGCAGATTTGGGTTGAAAAGCTGGAACTGGATCAGTTTGGGTTAAGTTGAGCTGGATTTGGGTTGATTTAGTATAATTTGGGGTTGAAATCAGTAGATTAGTGGTTATTGGTGTTGTTTAGCAAGCCATTGTGGCTAGGACTTTTGTAAGTGCTTGTTTGCTATCTCAATTCTGTCAATCTGCAGCTTGTGTTTGTTAGTTTTAATTGTGTTTGTTAGTTTCATGTTATCTTATTCAGTAGTTTAATTTAGATTAAGTTGTTAAGCTTGTTTAATCTAGGATTTATAGAGTTAAGTAATATTGATTTAAGCATAAACTAGTGTTTGGATTTGCTCTTAAATATGTGTTAGAGGTAAAGTTAGTGTTAATCAATTGATGCATCAGTTCATATTAGTTCTATAGAGGTCATTTAGCTCATATTTTTGCACCTTAGAATCATAAAAGTCAAAATCACATGTAAACCTGTCTAAATTTGCATAACTGTTAGACTTAGTTAATCATATTTTGCATATAGGTATAGAAACTAGTGACATAGCTTGCATCAGTGTTATTTCATCATAAAATATTAATCTCAGTTCAAAAATTTGATCCAAATCTCATAAAAGTCAAATTTCCAAAACTGTTTTCAAAAGTCATAAGTTAGAACATTCAGTTTTTGCAAAACTTTGTAGATTTTTCACACACTCAATTCTGGTTCAAAATATTTGCAAATTTGGGATAAGTAAGTTCAATTGATCTATTGTTGAATTCTGAATTTTGTGGAATTTTTGGGAATCATTATAAGCACTAAATAAGCATATCAATAAGCCTTATATGCCCTGTTCACACTCAGCATACACTGAGTGTGAAACAGGCATCTTGCAGCTTATGCACAATGCTCATTTTTGATAATTAGGGTCTCAAAGTTGGTTTATAAGTTCTTTGCTTGGTGGTCTTGAGTTCCATATTTCTGGTTTTCTCATTAGCTTATTAGATAAGTTTATAAATCAGCTGAAAGTAGTTTAAAATTAGTTTTTAATTCAAATAAATTCCAGAAAAATCATAAAAATTAGTTTTAAATCTTAGTTGAGTTTTTAATTGCATTTTTAAAGTAAAAGTAATTTTAGATCATTTTTATGACTTAGAATAGACGTAGTTGCATTTTTATTTACGTTTCTTTAATTTCGTTTTAGTATAATTCGCGAACTTAGGATTTCCCGTAGTGTAATTTCCCTTATATTCTTTCCCATTTCCCGTAGTTTAGATAAAATCAAAAATCCAAAACATCGAGCATTTTAATAACGAACCAATAACGACGTTGCCCATTCACACCTCGTTGGGAAACGACTCGGATTTTGATGAGTGTGTAAATACTCATCATTTTTAGTCAAATCTGAACTGCAAAACGTTTAAAAAATGCTCAGAAATGCATCAAAATACTGAAAATATTCTAAAATTGCATTTTATATGTTTCAGATGCAAAATGTTTAAAATCAGATAAAAAATGAGCAAAGTTTGCATAATTGGCAGTTTCAGTCCCCCAAGTTTCAAAAGTTGTCAAAATAGTCCCTGAGCACATAATTTCAAAAGAAAAGTCACCAAAGGTCCTTTTAATATCATAACTTGTCAAAATTAGTCCTTTGGTGAAAAATATCAAAAATTTGAGAAAATTACAAAATTGGTCCTCCAAGTTTCAAATTTGGCAAAAATGGCCACTGGAAATTGGAAAATGGCAAGTTTGGTCCTTGCATTATTGAACATTGTCACTTTTAGTCCTTGGAGTAACTTTGCATAATTGGCAGATATGGTCCTTGCAATTTTCAGAATTACACATTAAGTCCTTGTTTAATTAATAACCTTTAAACCTATTGGACCCTATCATAACACCTTGGACCCCTGCCATAACACCTTTTGGACCCCCCCCCCTTTGCATTTTGACCTCCCCTTTTATTATATTAAGTCCTGGTCAAAACAAAACACCTTGGCGCCATTTTTTTCTTCCTTCCCCACTTGATAGTCTGCAACTCAGACAAACCCATCCCCCCTCCTCACCTTATCCCTATCTTGTTCCCTCCACCTCCACCTCCTTCCAAATGCATTTAATGCACCCTTCCACCCTTCACTCAACCCACAACTGTCAAAATACCATTTGGCGCCAAAATTGCATCAAACGGCTAGAATTTCTCCAAGTCATCCAATGGTCCAAGATGCAGTTGGGATTTACTCAGAAGTCAGAGGAGAGTTGTTTGGAATATAAAAAGGGGATGAAGAGAAAAGAAAAAAGAGAGTAGAATTTAGTTTTAGTTTCTCTTAATGTCGTTTTTTTTAAATGTTTTAGATTTGGATAAAATATTGTAATTTTAGTTTCCATGTATCACAATCAAGTTAAAACATCTCTGTAGTGTGCATTTGATTATCAATTTCAAGTTCTTATATAAGTTCCAATTTCCAAGTTTACTGTTGAAAATTTCAATTTCATTACCTTATGTACAAGTTTCTATTAGCTTCATTTTAAGCTCATACAAGTTCATTTAAGCTTATCATAGCTTTTTGCAAGCTTACAAGTTATTTTCAAACAATTTTGTTACATGGTCAACAAAAGTCCACTGTGAGCTCATATGGGTTTGGCAATGGTTACTGTTGATGCAGTGGTGCTTTGGGGTTGGATTAGATTAGCATAGAGTAGTTATGGGTTTGGTTTAGTCTGCCACACCAGCTGGACAAATGTAAGTATCTGTTTCACTTTTTATTTTCAAGCCATTTTGCAGACTGTACTTGTAGGAGTATCTGTGGTCACCATTAGTTTAAACTAGTCTATTTAGTTGTGTTTAGGATATCTAAGTTCAGTTTGATCATTAGCTTTAGCTAGTTAAGAAGTTGGCTCAGTTTAAGTTGTATATCAGATTTTTAAAGAGGTGTTTGGAATTGCTGATCTATCTGTCTTTTAGGTCATTGTAGTGATAGATATCTGTTGGGTCATGCTTGTTTAGTCCTATTATACTCCTATCTGTCTTATTATTGTGCCTGCAAACATGTAAAAGTCAAATCCCACTCAAATCTGTCTTAGCAGCTATCTGTTGGCATTTTTGATTTCCAAAAGCTTATTTTGTGTTCAAATTTCATAAACACATCTTGCAGTAGTCTCATTTCACTTTAATATATCATTTCCACTCCACAAATCAAGATCAAACTTCAAATAAGTCAACTTTTTAGTTTTTCTCAAAAAGTCAAATTTTCATTTGGGTCGTTTTTGAATAAAAAAGATAATTTTACTGTGGGTTTAATAATAAGTTTTAGCTTAAAAGCTCTTAGGTTATTAAAGTTTGGTTGCTAAACAAAAATATAAAAATGCTAGTTCTCTGTTCATCAGCTTTTTAAGTGCTTATTTCACTGCTTCTTTTGGGTACCTCTGGAAATAAGTGCCCTGTGCACAGATCCATAAGCTTTTTCACAAGCTTGTGCAGGGCTCATCTTGGCTTATCTAGGTCTAATTTTTGGTTTACATGTTCTTAGCCAGGTTATCTTGAGGTTCCAATAATTGCTTTCTAGTTTCCAGCTTATTTGAGTACTTATTGATAGGCTGCAAGTTGCCTACCCAAATCTGTTTTAGCCTATTAGTTCAAAACACCAAATCTGAGTAATTTGCTATTCCAGTGGTTAGGGCTTGTTGTAATCTGTTGCATTTTGGTTCTTTAAGCTTATTTAAGCTTCTGTTTTAGTTGGGTGCTTATTGGTAGCCATTTGCTTATTCTAGTGCTTATTTCACAAGCACTTGCTACATCAGTTTCCATTTCCTCCACACAAGCATCTGTTTTTCCAATTTTCCTAGCTTCTTAATATTATTTCAGAGTTTTCCTGAAATTTTCATATTTTTCCAAGTTGATTTGCTATTTTTCTTGATTTTAATTAGTTTTTAAGCATTTTTAAATAGCATTAAATACAAAAAATTAAGAAAAGTTTCAAAAAAATAATTTTTCATTTTTCTTAAGTCAAGATAAATATAAAAAAGCAAAAAAATATTTTTCCATAATTTTCTTAGCTTAAATAGTATTTTCTAGCATTTTAATTAGTTTTAAATAGTTTTAAATTAGTAATAAATACATAAAAAGTCTAAAAAATATATTTTCAGTTTTAAAATTAGTTTTATCATATTTTAGATTTTTCTAAGTCTTAATTTTATTTTTCTAGTCTTATTTCATATTTTCTTTTATTTTAGAGTATTATTAAATAGTTTAAAATAGTTTTTAATTAATAATAATTAATTAAATAGTTATAAAAATAATTTTCTTTTTCTAAATATTTTCTTTTATCATTAGGTTTGTAAAAATGTCATTTTCATATTTTTAGGACTTTTATTTTTTAGATCTCACTTTTTGTTTTGTACGTTACGTAGTTTTTTAATTTAAACGTAAGTTTTAGGTTTTAAACGTTCATCACTTTAAATATAGTGATAGCGTTTATTTAATATATTTTATCTTTTTACTTTTCTTAATTTGTATTTAAGTCGCTTTAATTTATTACCTTTTTCAGTAGTGTAATTATCCATCCAAATCCTTTCCGATCACTATCCTTAGTGATCATTCTATCGTCTGATCAAGTGTTTACACACCATTGAGTCTCCGTGGGACATAACGACCCGGGAATTCACTATATTCTCCTGGACTTCATTGTATTTGTGTTTTAAGCAGTTTTAAGCTTCTTACGGTCGGCCATTCACAAGTGGCCGGCTTGTGTGAGGTAGCTTGACTGTTTTCTGCACAGATCAAATTTTGGCGCCGCTGCCGGGGAGGCTTTAGCGTGTGTTTAGCCTTTTTCAGACCCATTCTTGCACATATCCCATCCTTTGTAAAAAGTTTTTTGTAAAGTTATAAAAAAATCCAAAAATATTCATCTTTATCCTCTAATCTGTTTAATTCTCCATTCCTTTACCCTCTAATCTATTTAATTCTCCATTCCTTATCCTCTATAACCGTTTAATTCTTCATCTCTTATCCCTCTTATCTGTTTAATTCTTCATGTCATGGTTTTCGACATGTTCCTGGTGTGGAGGTCCATTTAACCGTGGAAATTGTCGGCGATGTACCAATGTGAGTTTCGGAGACAAATTTGTCGGTAATCCCGATCCCATTTCAAATGAAACGCCTGATTTTTCCTACCTACCACCACCAACCCCAATACGAATCCTACTCATGCGAGTTTTGTGGGAATGATTCTCATTACGGTTTTGATTGTCCACCACGGGTTCCGCTTGTCTATGAGCCAGAACCATGTTACAATCAAAACTTTGGTGAAAGTTATTTTCCCAATTATCTCTGTTGTGAGAATTGCGGGGTCCTCATGCGACTTTTGAATGTCAACCGATGAATCAAAATTTTCACAATTCCAATTCTTCCGGTTTTGACAATTTCCAACCCCCACAGTATTCCATCAGTCATCAGACTTCCGAGCCTTCACAACATCTCAATGATTACGAGGAGTGTAATCTTCCACAAAGTTCTGAAGAAATACGCATTCGAAAGAAACTGCAAATGAAAAGAATGGTGTGTAAGCTTCAGCAGATGAACATAAGAATCAGATTTGATGACGATGATGATGAGGATAGTATTCAAATGAGGGAATATTATGAGGACGACGAGGAGAGTGTTATTCAATTGAACGATATTATTTCTCAACTCCCTCACTCTATTGCTATCACACCTATCTTACCTATTATTGCTTCCAAAGACTCTCTCATAATGGAGGATGATCATCTCAGCACTATTTCGGAAACGGAATCATCAAGTGTTGAGGATCTTGTCCCAATCCCAAGTGAGTCTGAGGATATATCCGATAGTGAGTGTGATTTGCCTTTTTGTGATTCTCTTGACATTTCTGAGGTTACTTCCGGGATTTTCTCAAATCCTCTTTTTGAATTCAATAATGACTACACTTTTGGGAAAGTAAATCCTCTTTTCGATGAAATGTCTGAAGCCGATACAGAGACCATCACGGAAGTGGTGGAAATTGCTAGCTCTCAGAGCACACCACTTGTCCCACCTCTGTATTCTAACTTATCTCTTCCATCATGTGATGACGATTCTATCCTCACTGATGAGATTCATGATCCAAAAATCATGAATTCCCCTTCTGATAATGAGGAGTTAGTCATGATTTGTATCATGATTTTCTTTCTTTTCTTCACATATGGTGTGACTTCTCATTCCCTTTTCTCCTTCGGGAATGAGGACACTATTTTTGATCCCGGCATTTTCATTTATCATTTTTGAGCCGGTTCTATGTATATCTCATCGGTGTGGAACTTTCACGTGCTTCAAATGTTTGTCCAAACATCTTGATTGAAAGTCCGATGGAGATTGTTTCTTCCACTTTGCTTCCCCATGAACCAATTAATGCGGGGTCGAGTCAAGCTAGCGACTCGGTAATCAAAAACAGTAGCACACCATATGGGTTTTCACCCATATTTCTGACTTCTTTCTATTTTCTACCACCCTAGTGTGGGGGGGGTTGCCCCACATGTTGTGTATATATGCAAGTTTAAAAAAAAAAAAAAAAAATCTTTTTAAATAATGGCCGTAATATTTCCCTTTTACGTTCTTTGTTTCGGCATAACAGCCGGTACTTTGAATATTGAGGGCAATATTCATTTCTAAGTGTGGGGGGGAATTCTCGCGAATTTTATCATGTATGATCTACCCAATTCCCCCGTTTTTGGCCAAAATTTTTTTTGGAGTAAGTGTTTTACACTTACTCATTTGGTTATCAGTCCGCCATGTCTGTAAGACAAAAGGATTGGCTAATCCAAGAGCAAACGGCTCTTGGTAAAGATTTCTCAAATCCGTTTATATGGCTTGCAATTTGCCCAAAATTGTATGGTTCTCAACTCACCATGTCCTAAAAAGTGAAGAGTTGGCTAGCCCGCAAGTTTATGGCTTGTGGTAAAGGCAGTGGAAAATCCATAATTGGTATTCAGCTCACCAAAGATAATTCTGATAATTTATCTAAGAGTTGGCTAGTCCAGAAGGGTACGGCTTCTGGTAAAGACACATCAAATCCGTTATACAGCTGGTGGTTTGCTCAAAATCACATGGTTATCAGTGTACCATGGTTCTTGCTTGAACTGAAACATTTGGCTACTCCAGAAGTGATGGATTTTGGTAAAGAGATGAAATCCATTAAGTTTTCTCAAAAGATTGCTAGGACTAGCAATAGTTTAGTGTGGGGGATTGATGAGTGTGTAAATACTCATCATTTTAGTCAAATCTGAACTGCAAAACGTTTAAAAATGCTCAAAAATGCATCAAAATACTGAAAATATTCTAAAATTGCATTTTATATGTTTCAGATGCAAAATGTTTAAAATCGGATAAAAATGAGCTAAGTTTGCATAATTGGCAGTTTGATCCCCCAGTTTCAAAAGTTGTCAAAATAGTCCCTGAGCACATAATTTCAAAAGAAAAGTCACCAAAGGTCCTTTTAATATCATAACTTGTCAAAATTAGTCCTTTGGTGAAAAATATCAAAAATTTGAGAAAATTACAAAATTGGTCCTCCGAGAGTTTCAAATTTGGCAAAAATGGCCACTGGAAATTGGAAAATGGCAAGTTTGGTCCTTGCATTATTGAACATTGTCACTTTTAGTCCTTGGAGTAACTTTGCATAATTGGCAGATATGGTCCTTGCAATTTTCAGAATTACACATTAAGTCCTTGTTTAATTAATAACCTTTAAACCTATTGGACCCTATCATAACACCTTGGACCCCTGCCATAACACCTTTTGGACCCCCCCCCCTTTGCATTTTGACCTCCCCTTTTATTATATTAAGTCCTGGTCAAAACAAAACACCTTGGCGCCATTTTTTTCTTCCTTCCCCACTTGATAGTCTGCAACTCAGACAAACCCATCCCCCCTCCTCACCTTATCCCTATCTTGTTCCCTCCACCTCCACCTCCTTCCAAATGCATTTAATGCACCCTTCCACCCTTCACTCAACCCACAGCTGTCAAAATACCATTTGCGCCAAAAATTGCATCAAACGGCTAGAATTTCTCCAAGTCATCCAATGGTCCAAGATGCAGTTGGGATTTACTCAGAAGTCAGAGGAGAGTTGTTTGGCATATAAAAAGGGGATGAAGAGAAAAGAAAAAAGAGAGTAGAATTTAGTTTTAGTTTCTCTTAATGTCGTTTTTTTTTAATGTTTTAGATTTGGATAAAATATTGTAATTTTAGTTTCCATGTATCACAATCAAGTTAAAACATCTGTACTGTGTGCATTTGATTATCAATTTCAAGTTCTTATATAAGTTCCAATTTCCAAGTTTCTTTGTTGAAAATTTCAATTTCATTACCTTATGTACAAGTTTCTATTAGCTTCATTTTAAGCTCATACAAGTTCATTTAAGCTTATCATAGCTTTTTGCAAGCTTACAAGTTATTTTCAAACAATTTTGTTACATGGTCAACAAAAGTCCACTGTGAGCTCATATGGGTTTGGCAATGGTTACTGTTGATGCAGTGGTGCTTTGGGGTTGGATTAGATTAGCATAGAGTAGTTATGGGTTTGGTTTAGTCTGCCACACCAAATTGGACAAATGTAAGTATCTGTTTCACTTTTTATTTTCAAGCCATTTTGCGGTACTTGTAGGAGTATCTGTGGTCACCATTAGTTTAAACTAGTCTATTTAGTTGTGTTTAGGATATCTAAGTTCAGTTTGATCATTAGCTTTAGCTAGTTAAGAAGTTGGCTCAGTTTAAGTTGTATATCAGATTTTTAAAGAGGTGTTTGGAATTGCCGATCTATCTGTCTTTAGGTCATTGTAGTGATAGATATCTGTTGGGTCATGCTTGTTTAGTCCTATTATACTCCTATCTGTCTTATTATTGTGCCTGCAAACATGTAAAAGTCAAATCCCATTCAAATCTGTCTTAGCGACTATCTGTTGGCATTTTTGATTTTCAAAAGCTTATTTTGTGTTCAAATTTCATAAATACATCTTGCAGTAGTCTCATTTCACTTTAATATATCATTTCCACTCCACAAATCAAGATCAAACTTCAAATAAGTCAACTTTTTAGTTTTTCTCAAAAAGTCAAATTTTCATTTGGGTCGTTTTTGAATAAAAAAAGATAATTTTATGTGGGTTTAATAATAAGTTTTAGCTTAAAAGCTCTTAGGTTATTAAAGTTTGGTTGCTAAACAAAAATATAAAAATGCTAGTTCTCTGTTCATCAGCTTTTTAAGTGCTTATTTCCTTTGCTTCTTTTGGGTGCGCACTGTGGAAATAGTGCCTGTGCACACGGGATCCATAAGCTTTTTCACAAGCTTGTGCAGGGCTCATCTTGGCTTATCTAGGTCTAATTTTTGGTTTACATGTTCTTAGCCAGGTTATCTTGAGGTTCCAATAATTGCTTTCTAGTTTCCAGCTTATTTGAGTACTTATTGATAAAATTTTCAAGTTGCCTACCCAAATCTGTTTTAGCCTATTAGTTCAAAACACCAAATCTGAGTAATTTGCTATTCCAGTGGTTAGGGCTTGTTGTAATCTGTTGCATTTTGGTTCTTTAAGCTTATTTAAGCTTCTGTTTTAGTTGGGTGCTTATTGGTAGCCATTTGCTTATTCTAGTGCTTATTTCACAAGCACTTGCTACATCAGTTTCCATTTCCTCCACACAAGCATCTTTTTTTCCAATTTTCCTAGCTTCTTAATATTATTTCAGAGTTTTCCTGAAATTTTCATATTTTTCCAAGTTGATTTGCTATTTTTCTTGATTTTAATTAGTTTTTAAGCATTTTTAAATAGCATTAAATACAAAAAATTAAGAAAAGTTTCAAAAAAATAATTTTTCATTTTTCTTAAGTCAAGATAAATATGAAAAAGCAAAAAAATATTTTTCCATAATTTTCTTAGCTTAAATAGTATTTTCTAGCATTTTAATTAGTTTTAAATAGTTTTAAATTAGTAATAAATACATAAAAAGTCTAAAAAATATATTTTCAGTTTTAAAATTAGTTTTATCATATTTTAGATTTTTCTAAGTCTTAATTTTATTTTTCTAGTCTTATTTCATATTTTCTTTTATTTTAGAGTATTATTAAATAGTTTAAAATAGCTTTTAATTAATAATAATTAATTAAATAGTTATAAAAATAATTTTCTTTTTCTAAATATTTTCTTTTATCATTAGGTTTGTAAAAATGTCATTTTCATATTTTTAGGACTTTTATTTTTTAGATCTCACTTTTTTGTTTTGTGCGTTTACGTAGTTTTTAATTTAAACGTAAGTTTTAGGTTTTAAACGTTCATCACTTTAAATATAGTGATAGCGTTTATTTAATATATTTTATCTTTTTACTTTTCTTAATTTGTATTTAAGTCGCTTTAATTTATTACCTTTTTCAGTAGTGTAATTATCCATCCAAATCCTTTCCGATCACTATCCTTAGTGATCATTCTATCGTCTGATCAAGTGTTTACACACCATTGAGTCTCCGTGGGACATAACGACCCGGGAATTCACTGTATTCTCCTGGACTTCATTGCATTTGTGTTTTAAGCAGTTTAAGCTTTTACGGTCGGCCATTCACAAGTGGCCGGCTTGTGTGAGGTAGCTTGACTGTTTTCTGCACAGATCAAATTTTGGCGCCGCTGCCGGGGAGGCTTTAGCGTGTGTTTAGCCTTTTTCAGACCCATTCTTGCACATATCCCATCCTTTGTAAAAAGTTTTTTGTAAAGTTATAAAAAAATCCAAAAATATTCATCTTTATCCTCTAATCTGTTTAATTCTCCATTCCTTTACCCTCTAATCTATTTAATTCTCCATTCCTTATCCTTTATAACCGTTTAATTCTTCATCTCTTATCCCTCTTATCTGTTTTAATTCTTCATGTCATGGTTTTCGACATGTTCCTGGTGTGGAGGTCCATTTAACGGTGGAAATTGTCGGCGATGTACCAATGTGAGTTTCGGAGACAAATTTGTCGGTAATTCCGATCCCATTTCAAATGAAACACCCGATTTTTCCTACCTACCTCCACAACCCCAATACGAATCCTACTCATGCGAGTTTTGTGGGAATGATTCTCATTACGGTTTTGATTGTCCACCACGGGTTCCGCTTGTCTATGAGCCGGAACCATGTTACATCGAGAACTTTGGTGAAAGTTATTTTCCCAATTATCTCTGTTGTGAGAATTGCGGGGGTCCTCATGCGACTTTTGAATGTCAACCTATGAATCAAAATTTTCACAATTCCAATTCTCCCGGTTTTGACAATTTCCAACCCCCACAGTATTCCATCAGGTCATCGACTTCCGAGCCTTCCACAGCATCTCAATGATTACGAGGAGTGTAATCTTCCACAAAGTTCTGAAGAAATACGCATTCGAAAGAAACTGCAAATGAAAAGAATGGTGTGTAAGCTTCAGCAGATGAACATAAGAATCAGATTTGATGACGATGATGATGAGGATAGTATTCAAATGAGGGAATATTATGAGGACGACGAGGAGAGTGTTATTCAATTGAACGATCTTATTTCTCAACTCCCTCGCCTATTGCTATCACACCTATCTTACCTATTATTGCTTCCAAAGACTCTCTCATAATGGAGGATGATCATCACAGCACTATTTCGGAAACGGAATCATCAAGTGTTGAGGATCTTGTCCCAATCCCAAGTGAGTCTGAGGATATATCCGATAGTGAGTGTGATTTGCCTTTTTGTGATTCTCTTGACATTTCTGAGGTTACTTCCGGGATTTTCTCAAATCCTCTTTTTGAATTCAATAATGACTACACTTTTGGGAAAGTAAATCCTCTTTTCGATGAAATGCGAAGCCGATACAGAGACCATCACGGAAGTGGTGGAAATTGCTAGCTCTCAGAGCACACCACTTGTCCCACCTCTGTATTCTAACTTATCTCTTCCATCATGTGATGACGATTCTATCCTCACTGATGAGATTCATGATCCAAAAATCATGAATTCCCCTTCTGATAATGAGGAGTTAGTCATGATTCGTATCATGATTTTCTTTCTTTTCTTCACATATGGTGTGACTTCTCATTCCCTTTTCTCCTTCGGGAATGAGGACACTATTTTTGATCCCGGCATTTTCATTTATCATTTTTGAGGCGGTTCTATGTATATCTCATCGGTGTGGAACTTTCACGTGCTTCAAATGTTTGTCCAAACATCTTGATTGAAAGTCCGATGGAGATTGTCCCTTCCACTTTGCTTCCCCACCCCCATGAACCAATTAATGCGGGGTCGAGTCAAGCTAGCGACTCGGAAATCAAAAACAGTAGCACATACCATATGGGTTTTCACCCATATTTCTGACTTCTTTCTATTTTCTACCACCCTAGTGTGGGGGGGGGTTGCCCCACATGTTGTGTATATATGCAAGTTTAAAAAAAAAAAAAAAAAATCTTTTTAAATAATGGCGTAATATTTCCCTTTTTACGTTCTTTGTTTTGCGGCATAACAGCCGGTACTTTGAATATTGAGGGCAATATTCATTTCTAAGTGTGGGGAATTCTCGAATTTTATCATGTATGATCTACCCAATTCCCCCGTTTTTGGCCAAAATTTTTTTTTGGAGTAAGTGTTCTACACTTACTCATTTGGTTATCAATCCGCCATGTCTGTAAGACAAAAGGATTGGCTAATCCAAGAGCAAACGGCTCTTGGTAAAGATTTATCAAATCCGTTTATATGGCTTGCAATTTGCCCAAAATTGTATGGTTCTCAACTCACCATATCCTAAAAAGTGAAGAGTTGGCTAGCCCGCAAGATTATGGCTTGTGGTAAAGGCAGTGGAAAATCCATAATTGGTATTATGCTCACCAAAGATAATTCGATAATTTATCTAAGAGTTGGCTAGTCCGGAAGGTGCGGCTTCGGTAAAGACACATCAAATCCGTTATACAGCTGGTGGTTTGCTCAAAATCACATGGTTATCAGTGTACCATGGTTCTTGCTTGAACTGAAACATTTGGCTACTCCAGAAGTGATGGATTTTGGTAAAGAGATGAAATCCATTAAGTTTTCTCAAAAGATTGCTAGGGACTAGCAATAGTTTAGTGTGGGGTATTGATGAGTGTGTAAATACTCATCATTTTTAGTCAAATCTGAGCTAAAGCGTTTAAAAATGCTCTAAAAATGCATCAAAATACTGAAAATATTCTAAAATTGCATTTTATATGTTTTAGATGCAAAATGTTTAAAATCAGATGAAAAATGAGCAAAGTTTGCATAATTGGCGGTTCAAATTCCCCAAGTTTCAAAAGTTGTCAAAATAGTCCCTGAGCACATAATTTCAAAAGAAAAGTCACCAAAGGTCCTTTTAATATCATAACTTGTCAAAATTAGTCCTTTGGTGAAAAATATCAAAAATTTGAGAAAATTACAAAATTGGTCCTCCAAGTTTCAAATTTGGCAAAAATGGCCACTGGAAATTGGAAAATGGCAAGTTTGGTCCTTGCATTATTGAACATTGTCACTTTTAGTCCTTGGAGTAACTTTGCATAATTGGCAGATATGGTCCTTGCAATTTTCAGAATTACACATTAAGTCCTTGTTTAATTAATAACCTTTAAACCTATTGGACCCTATCATAACACCTTGGACCCCTGCCATAACACCTTTTGGACCCCCCCCCCTTTGCATTTTGACCTCCCCTTTTATTATATTAAGTCCTGGTCAAAACAAAACACCTTGGCGCCATTTTTTTCTTCCTTCCCACTTGATGCTGACTCGACAAACCCATCCCCCTCCTCACCTTATCCCTATCTTGTTCCCTCCACCTCCACCTCCTTCCAAATGCATTTAATGCACCCTTCCACCCTTCACTCAACCCACAACTGTCAAAATACCATTTGGCGCCAAAATTGCATCAAACGGCTAGAATTTCTCCAAGTCATCCAATGGTCCAAGATGCAGTTGGGATTTACTCAGAAGTCAGAGGAGAGTTGTTTGGCATATAAAAAGGGGATGAAGAGAAAAGAAAAAAGAGAGTAGAATTTAGTTTTAGTTTCTCTTAATGTCGTTTTTTTTAAATGTTTTAGATTTGGATAAAATATTGTAATTTTAGTTTCCATGTATCACAATCAAGTTAAAACATCTCTGTAGTGTGCATTTGATTATCAATTTCAAGTTCTTATATAAGTTCCAATTTCCAAGTTTACTGTTGAAAATTTCAATTTCATTACCTTATGTACAAGTTTCTATTAGCTTCATTTTAAGCTCATACAAGTTCATTTAAGCTTATCATAGCTTTTTGCAAGCTTACAAGTTATTTTCAAACAATTTTGTTACATGGTCAACAAAAGTCCACTGTGAGCTCATATGGGTTTGGCAATGGTTATCTGTTGATGCAGGTGGTGCTTTGGGGTTGGATTAGATTAGCATAGAGTAGTTATGGGTTTGGTTTAGTCTGCACACCAGCATTGGACAAATGTAAGTATCTATTTCACTTTTTATTTTCAAGCCATTTTGTTGTACTTGTAGGAGTATCTGTGGTCACCATTAGTTTAAACTAGTCTATTTAGTTGTGTTTAGGATATCTAAGTTCAGTTTGATCATTAGCTTTAGCTAGTTAAGAAGTTGGCTCAGTTTAAGTTGTATATCAGATTTTTAAAGAGGTGTTTGGAATTCTGATCTATCCGTCTTTTAGGTCATTGTAGTGATAGATATCTATTGGGTCATGCTTGTTTAGTCCTATTATACTCCTATCTGTCTTATTATTGTGCCTGCAAACATGTAAAAGTCAAATCCCATTCAAATCTGTCTTAGCGCTATCTTTGGCATTTTTGATTTTCAAAAGCTTATTTTGTGTTCAAATTTCATAAATACATCTTGCAGTAGTCTCATTTCACTTTAATATATCATTTCCAGTCCACAAATCAAGATCAAACCTCACTTAAGTCAACCTTTTCAGTTTTGTCAAAAGTCAAATTTTCATTTGAATTGGTTTTTGAATAAAAAGATAATTTTCTGTGGGTTTAATAATAAGTTTTAGCTTAAAAGCTCTTAGGTTATTAAAGTTTGGTTGCTAAACAAAAATATAAAAATGCTAGTTCTCTGTTCATCAGCTTTTTAAGTGCTTATTTCACTGCTTCTTTTGGGTACAATGCTGAAATAGTGCCACGTGTGCACGGATCCATAAGCTTTTCACAAGCTTGTGCAGGGCTCATCTTGGCTTATCTAGGTCTAATTTTTGGTTTACATGTTCTTAGCCAGGTTATCTTGAGGTTCCAATAATTGCTTTCTAGTTTCCAAATTTATTTGAGTACTTATTGATAGGCTGCAAGTTGCCTACCCAAATCTGTTTTAGCCTATTAGTTCAAAACACCAAATCTGAGTAATTTGCTATTCCAGTGGTTAGGGCTTGTTGTAATCTGTTGCATTTTGGTTCTTTAAGCTTATTTAAGCTTCTGTTTTAGTTGGGTGCTTATTGGTAGCCATTTGCTTATTCTAGTGCTTATTTCACAAGCACTTGCTACATCGATTTCCATTTCCTCCACACAAGCATCTGTTTTTCCAATTTTCCTAGCTTCTTAATATTATTTCAGAGTTTTCCTGAAATTTTCATATTTTTCCAAGTTGATTTGCTATTTTTCTTGATTTTAATTAGTTTTTAAGCATTTTTAAATAGCATTAAATACAAAAAATTAAGAAAAGTTTCAAAAAAATAATTTTTCATTTTTCTTAAGTCAAGATAAATATAAAAAAGCAAAAAAATATTTTTCCATAATTTTCTTAGCTTAAATAGTATTTTCTAGCATTTTAATTAGTTTTAAATAGTTTTAAATTAGTAATAAATACATAAAAAGTCTAAAAAATATATTTTCAGTTTTAAAATTAGTTTTATCATATTTTTAGATTTTTCTAAGTCTTAATTTTATTTTTCTAGTCTTATTTCATATTTTCTTTTATTTTAGAGTATTATTAAATAGTTTAAAATAGTTTTTAATTAATAATAATTAATTAAATAGTTATAAAAATAATTTTCTTTTTCTAAATATTTTCTTTTATCATTAGGTTTGTAAAAATGTCATTTTCATATTTTTAGGACTTTTATTTTTTTGATCTCACTTTTTGTTTTATGCGTTCACGTAGTTTTTAATTTAAACGTAAGTTTTAGGTTTTAAACGTTCATCACTTTAAATATAGTGATAGCGTTTATTTAATATATTTTATCTTTTTACTTTTCTTAATTTGTATTTAAGTCGCTTTAATTTATTACCTTTTCAGTAGTGTAATTATTCATCTAAATCCTTACTGATCACTATCCTTAGTGATCATTCTATCATCTGAATTAGTGTTTACACACCATTGAGTCTCCGTGGGACATAACGACCCGGGAATTCACTATATTCTCCTGGACTTCATTGTATTTGTGTTTTAAGCAGTTTTAAGCTTCTTACGGTCGGCCATTCACAAGTGGCCGGTTTTTGTGAGGTAGCTTGACATTTTCGGCCGACCATCATTTCTAATCCGTATCACTATCACTCACGGGTTTTGATTCATTATCCTTTTTCTTAAAGGGATTTTAAATCATTCCTTGTGGTTATTTTTGATATCGATATTGTGGTTTTATCCATACACACACACCCCTAAACCTCAACGAATCAGGTATCAAAATTGAAACTCTCAAGCTTGGATAGACGACAATCAAGATGTTTGACATATTCAGGAAGGTGGTGCTTCTCAAGAGCTTCAATTCATTTCATAGCCTCTTCTAGCAATTGTTCAGTTGTTTTGCTGGAAGTGGTGATGCTGGTGGTGTAGCAGGGTCATTTAATGCGATGACAGTAGGTGTGATTATAGTTGTTGTAGAGTCAGAGACGATGGGTGGTGGAAGTGTTGTTGATCTGAGTGGTGCAGGTGGAGGAAGTGTGGATGCAGGAGCTGACGTTGACACAGAGACTATTAGTCCATACATAGGAGGGACGGTTGATGTATCCTGCTGAATAGTGACTGAAAACATGGACTCAACCTCTTCCTTTTCATCATTCTGTTTTTCTAATTGATCGATGATGATGATCCGTTAACGAGGAATTGGTCACCAAATTTAATATCGTTTCAAGGTTCTTTAGAAGATATTGAGCTGTTGATACGTTCACTTCTTCAAGTTGTATTTGTTCATCGATCTTGGTTTTGAACATCTCGAAGATTGGAATGTGATTCTTGCAGCAGTTCATTTCCTAAATAGCTGTGTGTCTTGACCTTTAGTATTGTGTTGGCTCGGTTTACGCCCCTGGTATAGTTCCTGTTGTAGTTTCATCAGCACCTTTGCTTGAAGATCTGATTCGCTCATGTTAACATCTCCACCATCATGTCCATGACTCTCTAACAGTGAGTCACTGGTGTCATGAGACTCTTCATGTGTAGAAGTGTCCTCCTCTTCTACTTCAATTTGCTCATGTGTAGACAATGATTCAGCACTTCATTTCTTGAGCACAAATTTGGTTGTAGTCTTTGGAGTTGGAGTGGAAATGGTTAACAACATCTCGAGCCGCTTGCTTTCTCGCTTCTTCTCGACTTTCCTTTACCTTTGCCTTGAGAGGGAGTGGTTTGGCGTGTATGCTGAATCAGTTCTGTATCATAACCCCCTTCATGGGTCGTCTTTGAGACATATCAAGACTTTGCAGGCTCTCTTGAATGCCTTGTTGGAGCGCAGCATCGTCTTCATCCATTAAGGTCATCTCTTTTTCGGGTACCTCAGACCCTTTTCCTTTCCCCTTTCCAGCATCTCTTCTTCTCCTTTTTTGCTTTTGGGATGGTGAATCCGCAGTCTCTAATCTATCTTGCCTCTTCTTAGGGAGGTTTGCATAAGTAGACTTAGAGGATGACTTGGTTTGTGACACAGATTTTGTAGATTTGGGTTGTGTGGGAGTGGAATTGGGTGTGTCATCAGGCTTATGCTAGAGGCCTTTTCATGTATTTCTTGAAGTAATCGCCTTCTTAATTCTTTCGGTGAGAAGTGCTTTAGGTATTGGCATTCCAAAAACCTCTTTGTTCACTCCTTTGGCAACAAATTTTATGTTTCCAAGCACAAATTCATCACTGGCTTCATGGAGGACTGACTCACTTCTTGGAGTAAACTGATTTTTCTGCTGCAAGTGTTGGATAATGATCTTGGAGAACCTTATTTGGGAATCACCCTCTTGTCTTTGGATTTCTTTCCTTTGACTTGATTTAGAAAATTTTGTCTGTCAGTGATGAATGTGTCCATAGCCAAGGAGAATTCTTCCCAAATGCGTTCCGCAAAATCGATATTCAAACCCTGAAGTTTTAACTATCCCCCACATAATGTGTAGAATTGGAGCCCTCACTCTGTCAAACCCTGAAGTTTTACTAGTCAAACATAGGTTGAGAATGGTGAGAATGGCTCTCCATGGTTGTTATACTTCATTGTTGATGACTGCTGAGACCTTTGTTAATTTCACTGGATATCCCAATTCTTCGACAAAGTCCATTAGCTCATCAGCAGTAGGTGGAGAAACGAATGGATTTGCAGGGTCTCTTGGAGTGATTTGAAGAGCCACCCTAAGAGACTCTGAGGTAATGTCATACCACTTGTCTTCAAGTTTACAAGAGTATGTAGCTGTGATCTTGTCCCATGTTATAGTGTTCCAGAATTGTTGCTGGTAAATGGAAGGAATCGTGCACCGCATGGTTAAAGCACCAAAAAAGTTGGTGTTCTTCAAAATGTCAACAACAATTCGGTAGATTGGATTGGTTTGGTTTCTATCCACAAGAAGTTTCTTTTTGCTATGTCCACCCATTCATTATGCGGAATAATTTCCTCATCGGTAGGTATGCGATTGGTGGTGCGGATAGAGCAAGATTCCCAGAAGATGTGCCTGCCATTGTAATACTGTAGAGCACACATACAACAACAATATATGGGAATTTGTTAGGTTAGACAAGGACAGCAGATCAGCCTTATTGCAACAACATGACTTAGACACTAAATTAATGACATAAGCTAATGAAGAAGCATACACATTTTGATGAACAAGATATAAATGTGGCAGAGACATAATAAGTAGAGGACACTTATAGACATTATGGAGAATAGACAGTGAACGATGGTTAAATGCACACAGACATAGCAAGTATACGATCAATGCACAATGACCAAGGAAGTATAATGAAGGATACAGATTAAACATCACATAGGACAAATCGCATAGAAGCATTCATTATATGGAAAAATCGCATAAGACAAATCGCATATAGTTAATACAAATCGCATTATGTAAAAATAGCATATTGTCAAACCGCATAGGTCAAGGCACAAGTCGCATATGTCAAAGTACATAACAAATTGCATACCTCAAAACGCATAGGACAAATCGCACTTATCAAATCATTATGGACAAACCACATACGTCAAAACGCATAGGATAAACTACACTTATCAAATCGCATTCATCAATACGCATGTGTCAAAACGCATATAAGTACTTGATACGACAAATCGCATCAAAAACTTGCTCATCATAAGACACAAAACGCATACAAGAGTATTAATGGACAAGTCGCATCCAAGCGCACACACATAAATAAACACAAGAATTTAGGGACAAATCGCATTCAAGAAACAAACTACAAAACGCATTCAAGAATGTAAGACGAGTGACCACGAACACAACCATCATAAACTTCAAAGATTCTTCAGGCATATAAATTCCACATATGTGAATCACATACACTAAAATAAAACATTCATGCCAGTAAATCCTAAAGCCACTACACACCAAATCACCAAATCACCTAAATCCACTACCTACCAAATCACCTAAATCCTCAATACAAAATACGTAAGCTTAAAGGGAGATAATCACATAACTAAATCATCAATTCATAACTATGAACCCCCTACGCATTCCCATCTAAAGTCTACATCAATAACATTTTAACGACAGAACAAACCTAGATGTAGATAAATTCGAAGAGATTATGAACGAGGGAATCTGTAGATTATGAAATAAAGTTATGTTAGAAAGATGTTACAAACAAGATTCTTGATGAAAACATGTATCACATGATCAGTAATCCTACCACAAGATCTTAAAAATGACAAATCGCTTCGAAGAATGGCATAGAGAGAAAAACCGTGCAATTTTTTGACTTAGAAGTTGAAAGGTTTGACCTAAAGTGACAAATCGCATTATTTATACGTAAGGAACAAGTTATCATAATTGACACTCTAAGTCCATGTACTTGACAAATCGCATGCAGAGTAGAGACAAGACAAATCGCATACCCTAATGATATAGACAAGTCGCATCCTAAACTTGACCTTGACAAGTTGCATGCAAATCTTTAACAAATCGCATACATTAATGATATGGACAAGTCGCATGCAAAACATAACTTAGACAAACCGCATACCACATAACATATAACAGAACATAATTTGGCAGATTAAATCACTCTAAGTAACATGCAACGGCTATCCAGAGTACTGAGATCACAATAACCAAGCAAGACAAATGGCACATGAAACATGCATTCAAGAGATATTCAATCCACAAAAAGCATAAGGCCTAATATCATGAATAGAGTAAGGGTTGTTCCACCAATTAGATACTTAGAAGCACATGCATATCTCAAGAAATCATATAATTGTAATCATGCGAGAGGCAATTGTGACGTCGAAATGGCAGTGATTAATTCTCCTCCTCAAATATGAACGAGTGATCATTGATTGAAATTAACCCATGATGAATCGAAGACATCTTAGGTATGTGAGTGTTGATAGACATGTTTTAAATGAAAAGTAGAACTTCTGTTCGAATTTCATCTAAAGACCCGTGCCATTATTGAATGACATTTCTAGGACCGCAGATGTTATCGATACCAGAAGACATGTCTTTGATTCTATATTTTATTTTTTATTTTACTTTTTTTTATTTTTTTTTAATTTTCTGATTTTTCAGATTTTTATGTATTTTAAAGAGTTTTTGATTAACTATCATGTATATGTGTATAAAAGAATATAAAGAAATTAACTATTATTTTAAAGAGTTTTTAATTTTAATAATAATTATTTAAATTTTTAAATAATTTTTTTTATTATTATTTTTTTTAAAATTATCCGTCAACCGATGAGGTACGAGTCCTAAGCAAAAGCGATCAGGAGTCACAATACTTGCAAATCATTACGACAAGCTAAAATTTCGGATGATTAGTCTTCAATTTTTGGAAACCGGTCATGATGTTCATGATTGAATTGAGCATTGTACGAAAAGATTGAGGAAAATTTGCACTAATAGCACATGTAGCATTGCATTTAGATGGGTTAGTAGCGAGTTGTATCTGTTCTTTGGATGTTTTATAGTCGCCTTGGAATGTCATTAGTGGCGATGTTACGTGGGAATCCACTTAAATCCAACATTCTTAAAGATTTTTCCAGTGGGCATCCACTTAAGATAGGAGCTAGGAGTGTGATTCCATTTGGATTCAATGTTCTTAAACAATCTACCAGTAGGCATCCACTTAAGACAAGATCTAGGAGAGTTAGATCCCTTAGTCAAAGTAGAAGATGTAACCATTTCCCTATTCTGAATTTTAGACATTTTCCAGTTAACTTGATTCTTAGGGGAGTGGTCAGTCTTTTGATACTTCTTAAGTGCTTTAAATGATCTTTTCACATTCCTGATCCTAGAGCTTTGAGCATTAATTTGAGTATTGTCTTTCATTTTATCGGAACGATTTAGTGAAGTGACTGGTTTTGACAAAACAGTGTTCTCATCAACTTGGGAGGCAAACCTTGACTTTAAGGGTTTAAATCTTTCTGACTTAAATGCTTTGGGGTACGCCTAACTACACTTGTTCTTTAGTAATTTGTGAAACTGGCTTCCCCAAGGTTGATGGTTTTGCAAACTTAGTGTTCACACCAGTCCCAATAATTTTTCTAAGCTCATTTTTTAAAGCGACTATGGAGAAGCTCTTGTCCTGAAGTTGAGCTTTGAGGGCTTCAATGTCTGCTAACAAAGAGCTTGTTTGATCTAAAGACTTGGTCTTATCTTCTAATGGATTCTTCCTCAGAGACTCATTTTCCTTAATAATTTGGCCACACATAATGCTGATTCATCATTCCTAGCTTTAATAGTATCACTAACCTCTATATTAAGATTCTTCACACCCATATTAATTATCTTATGCATGTCTGAGATTTGTTTTTTCAGATTACATATGGTTGAGTCTTTTTCTTGAAGCTGAGTTTTTAACTGGTTAATTTCAAAAAATTCACAAAATTCTGGGAATTCCGGATTTATGCATGATTTTGTAGCTTGAAAACTTTCTTCTTTTCGTTGTATTGCAATTTCCAGAGAAATGCAATGTTTTTCAAGAATTGAGTATTTGTTTGAAAGTTGTCGAAAATTTTCTTATCAACCACGTTATTAGTCATGATATGTTTTATCATTGACTCAACCTCGATTCTGAGAACATTTATCGGCATTTTGTTCTTGAGGTCATTAGTTTGTGCGAAATTAAGCGCGATGGATTGTTAATAATGGTTAGAAGATTACGCACTCAATGAAGATTCATTCATCATTACGCACTCGGCATCCTCCTTACGTGAAGCAATAGTTTCGAGCAACAAGTTGCATCCATTTTTGATGTGTCTGCGTGATTACGGCTTCAACAATACCCGATAGGTTACCCAACTCATCACACCTCTCCATTGTTGCATCTCATTCATTCATGTAATAACGTTGGGTAGCTTTCTCAATGTACTTCTTCACATTGTCCATAATATGGATAAATGTCTCAATGAACTCATGGATTTCCATTCCGGTGTGTTTTTTGAAAGAAATTTCAGTCATATGTTGATCATAATCGATGAATATTCCCAGCGATGGAAGAAACGAAATTGTTTGTAGATTACTTGAAGTCAGACTTTGGAACCAACCTTTTGAACCTTTTCTTTGTTAAGTTGTAGCTCCAATTGTTCTAAGTTTAACAAACAAAGTTCTGTTAATGTGGATAAGTCCTGACGGAAGAGGGCAATACATGTTCGTTCCATTGTTATGGGTAGAAGCAATATGAGGTGAGAGTAAAGTAGTTGATAGGGCTCAATGCCGCATTCCTTTTGCATGGCATGCGTAGCATTAATAGGTGCAATTCTTTCTCATTGGACTCGGTATGAAGATTTCGGATCATCGTTGGCTGAATCAATCATGGTTAAACTTTCAGAGTAACAAATACTTTCTTTGTTGTCCACAATATCATATAGTTTGAGCACATTGGAGATTAAGGGATCAGTGGTGTAAGACATTGTGTTAATATCAAATGGCAAGTCTTAATTTTCAATAAAATATCAGACAATTAAACACAAATCGCTTCAAACAATCCTCCTTATGACAAATTGCTTCAGACAAATTGCACCCAGGACAAATCGCACCACAAACCAATTGCACCCTAAACAAATCGCACCTTAGACAAATCGCATCCCAAAAAAATCACACCCTAGACAAATCGCACCCTTGACAAATCGCACCCTTTACAAATCGCACCCTAGACAAATCGCATAGTACACACGTACACCTACTACTTCCACTACCTTGTTAAATCGCATACTTGTTAAATCGCTTCAAAGAATATGACAAATTGCACTCTGAATATGACAAATCGCTTCAATAAACGATCCAAAAAAGGGACAAATCGCATAGAAGAATATCTTAACGTGACACAAATCGCATCAAAGAAATATTCAAAAACACCACTTTTCAATCCAAAAACAACCTAACCACGATGATTCAAGCCTTCCAAATCAAAACCTAAACACTTATAATGATTCTAAACAAAAAAGTTCTATCAAAGTCCAAACTTTAACACAAGAAATGATCCAAATGATGCAAACTACTCTAAACTCGTTCAAACCCAAAATCCTTATGAAAACCACTAGAAATCCAAGAACATGAAAGATGAGTGATCAAACCATGGCTCTTGATACCAATTGTTAGATATTGGTTTTCAAAAACACACAATTTAGCACAAGAATGGGGTGAATGATTTAGAGTTCTAGAGAGAGAAAGTGAGATGTTCAAGAGAGATAAAACAAAAGAAAGGTTAGATGACCAAATGAACATCCAACCCTCTCCCTTGTGGGGAGAGGGCTATTTATACAAATGACTATGCCCTCCTTCGGGCTGTGGATCAGGCATACAGTGGGTAAAGACCCGTCCTTCTTCTACGGTGTTACTTATACTACTAATTATCTAACTAATATACCGTTATGTCTACGAGCTATAATATGCTAAACATATGTTGGGATGACCGACACTTCTGCATGGATTTTCTAAATCCTAACAAAATTAACCAACAGCGCCCGGGACCATGGACATAAGGAAACTACAGGGTAGGCTAGGCGATAGGTGTAACGAAACAACATATATTAGGTGAACAAAATGAAAGGAATGGCTCAGAATGGTGTACTAGGGGTATCTTGCACTAATGATGAGTGCAACAAAAAGGGTTTAACAGGAGGATTGACTGATCGATGTGAAAATTCAATATACACATAACATAAATGATGGGCTATTTGGGTTTAATCCTAAAATTGCCTTATATCCTAGTTGTACCGATCACACCAAGTTACCTCAGTGTAATGCTCATGATAATGGTCTCGAAAAGATATACAAGGCCAAGTTCCATCGGCACACTCATTTTTGTGGTATTATGAATAAGGGGAAAACGGAAAGGCTTATCCTCACACAATGTAAATATAGGGTAGGTGTACTCAGTTAAGATTAATCCAGTTAAGTAATGAAAAACATGTCAAAATTTTACTAATGAAACACTTTTCACTAAAAACTAGAAAAATAAAGGCAAGTAGAATCAAGCGGGTGTCTATGTTTAATCCCTTCCCCCCACTTGGGTCATACTAAGCATATAAATGAAAAATAGGAAGGGTTAGAGATGGAACGGAAAAATCCCCTAGATTTACTCGGCGATAACATCAAATTATCCTGAATATTAAGTGTCAATTGCCCCCGATAATGCTTGAAATTTATATCATTTGTATGGATTTACGCTTGTGTTCCATTATATTCCACTTTCAAGTAAATTACGAGCATTGGAGCTAAAGAGACACCGAAATGGAGAATTATTAAAGATTTATCATAGTATGCTCACTTTGAAGAAGTTACGGCGTAACTCATCTCTCACATTACGCCGTAACTAAAGCGTGACTCAGAAAGCCAACTTATTAGAAGATTACGGCGTAACACTCTCAAAAGATTATGACGTAACTATATTAGGTCAAATGAGGTTCCGCGCCGCTGATAATTACGTCGTAACTCGTGCATAAACTACGGCGTAACCAAGAATTATTGAAGATACGATGTAACCACTTCTAAGGTTAACTGCCGTAACCAGCAGAATCTAGTGCAATTCTGTGAAGAATTAGATGATTACGGCATAACTATTTTATTAGTTACGCAGTAACCAAGATCTGGCCTATAAATACCCCACGATTTCCAGCATTTCAAAGTGTTGGGATATAAAAAAATCAAAGTACTGAAGAATCAAAGTGCTGAAGAGTCAAAGTACTGAAGTCAAAGTACTGCTAAATAATGAAGTCAAAGTACTTCTCGATTCATCAAAGTACTGCATGCTTAAAGGACTGATATGCAAAATTGTTAAGGATTATCTTGTAATTATAGAATGTTCTAAAGATTAGTTTAGTATTACTTGTCATACAATGTTTGTAATTGTAAACTGACTAGGGTTATCCTTAAGCCTATAAAAGGACCCCTAGATTGGCATTAGATGTACGTGCAATATTAGAGCTTTTAGAGAATACGATATTAGAGTTTTAGAGTTGTTAAAGAATATGTATTACTAGCAGGTTCTAAGTATTAATAAAATAGTAGAAGTTAAAGTTAATTCTTCTTAGCTTTGTTAAGTAAATTATGCATACTTAATAGAGTTAGTTCAGTGTTTCATTGTTAGTAACTTAGGATTTATCCGAAGTTATTAAACCCTTACAAGCTATATAAGTTAGTTTGGTTAGAGTACATCGATCCAACAAGTAGTATCAGAGCTTGTGTGGAAACTCCACCCGATGGTCACCTACTCAAGTTTCATGATGCTAAGAATGCTAAATAGTTATGGGCTGCTCTCAAGACTAGATTTGAAGGTAATGATGCTTCCAAGAAGATGCATAGAAATCTGTTGAAGCAACACTTTGAAACTTTCACTGTTGGTGAAAGAGAAGGACTTGATCGCGCCTATGACAGATTCCAAAATCTTCTCGGTATCTTTGGGTTATACAAGGAAGAGGTATCTGTTGAAGATGCAAATCTGAAGTTCTTAAGGACTTTGCCATCGACATGGCATGTGATTGCTACTATGATCAGAGGACAACCTGGTTTGGATGTTATGGACTTTGATGATCTCTACAACCATTTGAAGGTGTATGAGCATGAGATGAATGGACAAAATAGTTCAAAATCTCACAGATATTGCGTTTGTTGTAATGTCGTTTGAAAGAGGCAGTACTTCCATTAAAAGTCTTGCTTCTCCCACTCAAATCTTCTGCTCAAATACTTTGCCTATTCTACCCCACATTTGCTCGGCAAGTCACACCAACAAACACCATCCATTCTGATGAAGTTGTTTGCTCATTCTTTGCTCAACAAGCCACTTTACCTGTTACTTATGAAGAGGATTTGTCACAGATTGAAGAGGATGCTCTTGAAGAAATTGATATCAGATGGCAAGTTGCTATGATCATTGCTAGGATCAAGAGTTCATGAAGAAAAAAGGGAAGAGGTATCGACTTTAAACACAAGACAAAGTGGTATCACTTTTGACAAGTCCAATATTGAATGTTTTAATTGTCAAAGGACTGGACACTTTGCAAGGAATGCAAGTTTGCTAAATACTAGGCAAATAGAATGACTGAGAAACCTAAGCTTGAGCTAAAGGAAATTCCTATTCTGAGGAAACAAAAGCTTTGGTTGCTCAAGAAAATCTATCTGCATGGTTGATTTGAAGTCTTGAATTTGATGATGAACCAGTAACCTACTTTATGATGGCAATGGAAGAGTTTGGTAGAGCCACCGACCTTTGATAAGGAACACAGTCCATTTTGCTTTTGGAGTCGAGAGATGGTCTAGGAAGCTTTGATTGAAGCATGGAGGTGAAGATGAACCTTCGCTTGCTATGGTAGCTACTTCACCAAGTTCACCCCTATCTCTAAGGTATGTTCTAAGTGTCATGACTTTTATCAAAAAGTACTTAATGATTATGTGACTGAAAGAGATAACTGTAGAAGAGCTAGGTCTGAGGTAGTTGGTTATCAAATTACTTTAGAGTCTATGGAAACCAAAATAATAACACATGAAAATAATGAAATGGCTTGGGTAGAAAAGTAAGAACAACAGGATTATCAGTTAAAATTAAGTGAATGGAAGTTAGGATGTAAGATTTCTGAAATTGAGAAGCTAACTAAGGAAAGAGATGAATTGCTAGAAAAGTTTTCTGCTTGGGGACAATCTAGCCTTTCTCATGTTAGTTATGTTGAAAAACAGAGAAGAGCTTACATTAAAACTGGATTAGGTTTTGGTATGGACTTTAGTAGCACAGAAGAAAACCCACCTAGTGATAAGGATGAACTTGATTTTGAGGATCTAACAACTAGTGATGATGAACTCATTAACTATGTAGACACATCTAGTAATGAGGAATCAAGTAGTCAAACACACCTCGAGTTTAAGAAAGACAAGGTTATCATGCGGTCCCTCATCCCAGGTAGTTTTCAACCACTTAGGCGGATGTTTCTCTTTGGATTAGACAACCTAGAGTTTAGGAAAAGATTAATGGTCAATCTAGTTCGAAACCCCAAAAAACAGTGAGAAACCTAAGAGTGATGATGTTAAGTCAGTAGTACCTTCTACTCAAAGTCTTGCTAGACATTCAGTACCTTTAAGAAAACCTTTTCAAAATCTTGCTAAGCCTTTTGGGATAATTTTGGTAATAATAAGTCTCATCATTCACCTAGAAGACGAGATAGTTTTGGTCATAGACATAGAGGAAGTAATCTTGGGAGTTTGGGTCAAAAATTATGTTTTGTTTATTACTGATCCCGATCATTTGATTAAACCATGTGACTTTCACTCCAGTACCTAAGCAAATTCCCAAAAACGAGCGCCAACCAAAAACCAAGGGAGAATAAACCGATGGAATCACTCACATAGGGTTAACCATAGCAACTTCTCACAAGACTATAGGTACCCTCACCAGAGAAGACCTTTTTCAAAACCTCCAGTACCCTCAAACACCTTTCAAGGTACTCTTAAGCCAAGATTATCACAAACAGTACCTTCTCAAAGTACTGCTCAGTGTTCACCTAACACTTTTTGGAATAAAAACCCTAGGAGATATAATTAGTATCATTCTAGAAGGCGTTACAACTCAAAAAGGGTAGCTAGATCAATGGACTCAACACCAGAAGTTAAAAAATGTTGGGTTAAGAAGGAAAGTATTGATGGGGAACAAACAGTACTTTCAACAAGTACTGGTGAAACAGAGATTTTTGAAAACTTAAATGAAAAAGAGCTTTTTATTGAAAAACCAACACAAGTTTTTGAACAACCAAATATAATTGATCATGTGCTTAAAGACAGTGGAAATTACATACTTAAAGAATTTGTTAACTCCATAAAAGGAACACAAGTCATAATGGCTTGGGTTCCTAAAATTAACTAACTCTTTTATCTTTGTGCGGGCATCGAAGAGAGCTTAAAGATCATTTAATTATGGATAGTGGTTGCTCTGGAAGCATGACAGAGACAAAGATCTGTCGATTTTAGATCCTATTGTGGAGGAAGAGTTGCATTTGGGAATGATGCTAGTGGAGGAAGAATTGAACAAAGGAACTATTAAGTCAGGGAGCATAGACTTTGAAAATGTTAGATATGTGAAGGAGCTCAAGTTCAACATTTTTTCAGTCTCTCAGATCTGTGACAAGAAGCACCCTGTGTTATTCACTGACACATAATGTCTCATTCTTTCCCCTGAGTTCAAGCTTGTTGATTGATCGGTGCCAAACAGTCAAGCTAAATCACTCAAACCTGCCACTTGTGAATGGCAGACCGTATCATTTAAAGCTGCTCAAGCAGAATGCAATTTAAGATCGGAGGAATATAGTGTTTCCCGGGTCGTTAAGTCCCACGGAGGATGAATTGGTGTTTAAACAACTGCAGATGATAGAATGATCACTAAGGATAGTGATCAGGAAGGTTTTGAATGGATAATTATACCTAAAGAAAAGATCTACAAATTGACTTAAATGCAAATTAAAGAAAATAAAAGTTAAAATCTATTAAATAAACGCTATCACTATTTTTACAATGATGTTTTTATGATTTTATAAAATAAAATGACTTAAATAAACTATTTTAACTAAAACATAAACTCAAATTACTTAAGCGTTATTTAAAACGGAAGCGGCGTTATTTACGAAAATGGCGCTGGAGCGCAAGATAAAACGTAAATTTTATGAAATAAAAGGCCTATGAATGTAAAATCAATTTTCTTACTTACTATATGATAAAAGAAAATTTTAGAAAAAAGATTTATATTTTTTAGACTTTTAGATTTTTTATTATGAATTAAATACTATAAAACACTAATTAAATGTTTAAAAATAGTAAAACTAATGAGAAAAATCCGAAACTTTTTTATAAAATACTTATTACTAATACAAATTTATTAAAATTACAAAACTGGAAAAAGCTACTACGAATAAGCTACAAATAAGCTAAAATCTCGTATAAGCTTAAGAGACAAAACGTATTTAAAACATAGATTGTGCAAGATTCTAACGAGACAAGTCCCAAGGGCAACTATCCGGTACCCTTCTATAGCGCAAAGGGGAGGTCTCGAGGTTCGAGCTTTGCCTACCCTTTTGCAAAACATTTTATTTTTGAAATTTTCTTTTTACAACTTATTAAGAACATGAAAATAAGCATTTTATACAACTATGACTTTTTATGAAAATGAGCAATAAGCTCATGAGAGCTTATTTAACTCAACAAATGAACAATAAAAGAGAAATAAGCAAATGTTTTAAGCCAAATGGCTTTAAGCTAAAATAAGCACAAGATATACTTTGAAATAAGCTAAGCTACTTTAAATAAGCTAATATAACAATGATAATGCAAATAAGCTAAAATAAGCACAAAATAAGCCAAAATGAGCATAAGCTATCTTTTGTTTACAGGCAGTCTGCATGGTTTTACTAGGTACTTCTAGCTTAATTTTAAGTACTTGTATGAGCTTGGAAATGAAAACAAGGACTAAGCAAGTTGACGGTGAGCTTTTCAAAAACTAAAACACTCACAGTTTTGTCCACTATAGAGCTTGTGAGAAGCTTATGAATATGGTGACAAGTCCATGCAGTTTTACTAAAAAATGGGACAAAACAAAAGCTTATTGGGGCTTATCAAATAAGTTGCAAATTAGAAAATTAAGCTTGGACTCTCAAGCCAGCTAGACTAGCTTTCAAAAGAACCAAGTTACATAAGCTAAAGGCTACTAATAAGCTCTGTAGGAGCTTATAAAAAGACAACTCAAGCGGTGCACGGGCACCATTTTCGACAAGGGTCCAAAAGAAGCTTAATAAAAAGCTATTTATGAGCTAATTTTATAAAAACTAGTATTTTTATATTTTTATTAGCATTAAATATTATTTTCCCAAAAGGAATTAAGCTAAATCCTAATATTGAACACACAATGAAAATCTAAAGTTTATTCAAAAACAGGCTAATGAAAATTTTGACTTTTTTAAATAATGAAACAGTTGACTTTTATGAACTTTTAACTTAATCTATGGACTTATTATGGTGTAATAAGCTCAAATGAGATTATCTATGTTTATGGTAATAGCTTTTAAGTATGTAAACTGATTTGATAAACTCAAACTCCTAACAGTTAACTTATCAAGTTAACTTGAAAGTGATTTTGACTTTTATAGAACTAGACTGGTTTTAAGGACTTGATTGAGCTATTAGGATCTAAAGTAATGCAGAACAACAACAAGTAACTACTCAAACACCTTATAACACAGTTAACTCATTTAGACCAAACAATCCTTTTTCTAACTGTTTTGAAGCTTAATGTATTAAAACAAACTATTAAACCAAGTAACCTATTTATTATCTAATATTAAATATTTTTAAACAGATAAAAAACTAAATTAACAAGATTTAATGACTAAAACTAGAAAATGCAAATATTGAAGAAATTGCTTACAAATGGTGTCAGTTGGCGAGAACCAAGAACCATTACCATATCCTATAGCTTACCAATAAGCTCTAAACCAGGGCAATCCATGAGCAACCCTGCTCCAAGCTTTGAACACCATTTCCAAGTGATTTTAATTTTCTAATTAAATTTGTATTTTTAGTGATTTTTGACTTTGACTACTAAACTGCTTTTTAAAGTTTCTAAAAGCTTGAATAAGCTTTCTTGGAACTTACATGGTCTTACTCGGTCAATAAAACAACCAACAACAACATTCGAATCATATCATGATATTTTGAACATGAAATTTTGCATAAACTAAAAAGTATCTTAAAACGGTTGAAACCTGAAAAAGGTTCTCAAACACTTTAAATAACTTAAACAAGATACTTGGAAAGATTAAATTGCACTGGAAATTAAGATTGAACTAAAACGACATTAAACTAAACTAAACTACACTACTCCTTTTCTCCTCTGCTTTTCCTTCACTCTTTATAGACTTTTAGATATCCCATGCTGAGTAAATCCCACCACCATTAGATCTCAAAATACATCCTAGCCATTGATTTAGCTTTTGGCCAATTTTCAATATAGGGTTCTTTGCATTAATTGGGTTTGGATTGATGTAGAGGTGGAGGGGAAGTAACATTTGTAGGGATAAGGTGTAAGGTGAAGAGGTGGAAAGCAAGTGGTAAATACTGTGGTATTGGTGTATCAGGGGTGATGAAGAGGTCTGTGTAGGCGGTTTATTTGATTTTAAAATTTGGGCCGGGTCAAGTTATTTGGGTTGGATTGGGCTTAGTTATATATTGGATCGTTTGGTTTGATAAACAACAAGGACCAAAGGTGTAATTTAGCCAAAGTTGAGGAGCTGATCTTGAACATTTTCCAAAGCTCTCATAAGGACTAAAACTGCCAAGTAAGATTAGTACAAGGACCTTTGTTGATAATTTCCATTTTATAAATCCGAGGACCAAAATTGTCAAGTTTGAAACTTGAGGGACCAAACATGTAAATTCTCAAAAGTTTTATCATAAGGACCATTTTTGTCATTTATAAATAGAACAAGGTTAAAATTTGATAATTTTCACTTTTTAAATTAACCAAGGACTATTTTTGACATTTTTCCAAAGTTAAAGGACTAAAGTTGTCATTTTGTGATTTTTAAACTTTAAAGGGTTTGATTTGACAACTTTTGAATCTCATGGACCTAAAATGATATTTTAAAAGTTTTTGAATTACAGGGGTGATTTTGACAACTTTTATAACTTGGGGACTAAAACGCCAATTATGCAAACTTGATACGTTATTCATCAGATTTTGATGTTTTTGCATTTAAAACATATAAAACACTTTTTTTGTGATATTTTCATCATTTTGAAGCATTTCGAGTGTTTTGAGATGTTTTGGCATTCTAACAATTATAAAAATGATGAGTATTTAGACACTCATCAATCCCCCACACTAAGATATTGCTAGTCCCTAGCAATGATTTGAGAAAATTTTAATGGATTTTATCTCTTTACCAAAAGCCATTACTTCGGGAGTAGCCAAATGTTTCAGTTCAAGTAAGAACCATGGTACCTTGATAACATGTGATTTTGAGCAAACCACCAAAGACTTTCAACGGATTTGATTTGTCTTTACCGAAGTCGTACCTTCGGACTAGCCAACTCTTAGATAAATTATCATTATTATCTTTGGTGGTGATTACCAATTATGGTTTTTCCACTGCCTTTACCACAAGCCATAAACTTGCGGGCTAGCCAACTCTTTACTTTTAAGGATATGGTGAGTTGAGAACCATACAATTTTGGGCAAATTGCAAGCCATATAAACGGATTTGAGAAATCTTTACCAAGAGCCGTTTGCTCTAGGATTAGCCAATCCTTGTGGGTTAGACATGGTGGACTGATTACCATTTGTTGTGTTTAGTACATAGTACTTCCACTAAAAAATTTTAAAATTTGGCCATTTTGGGGAAAAAGGGACTAAAAGGGTACATTTATGATCAAATTCGCCAGAATTTCCTCCCCACACTTAGAAATGAATATTGTCCTCAATATTCAAAGTGTGGAAACACAACAATTATTCTCTTTTTTTTTTTTTAATATTTACAATTTTCATTCATTTTTAAGATCTATATACAACATGTGGGGCATCTCCCCACACTAGGGTGGTACACACGGGTGAAAACCCATGTTAAGCTCTTTTGTTTTTGATTACCGAAATTGCTAGCTTGACTCGACCCGAATAATTTGTTCATGGGGAAGTAAGTGGAAGAGACAATCTCCATCGGACTTTCATTCAAGATGTTTGGATAAACATTGAAGCACGCGAAAGTTCCACATCGATGAGATCTGAGACGCAGAACCGAGCTCACAATTGGTACATGGAAATGCCTGGTCAAAGATAATGTCTTCATTCCCGAAGGAGTGAAGAACAGGAGAAGTGACAGAATATATGAAGAAAAGAAAGAAAATCATGATAACAATCATGACTAACTCTTCATCCTCAATAGGAGAATTCATAGTTTCATGAATCTCCTCAGTTAAGCTCGCTTGATCAAGACATATTATGGGAATGTCTAGATCAAAGTGGAAATTATCATACTCCGACGGAGATATGATATGAGTGAGTTCATCGGCGAACTCCTCGTGAAGAGAATCAATCACAAGATGTAAATCACGTGAATTCTTGTTCCCTTGTAGACTCATCACTATCCTCAATCGAGTATCAAAGAGTGATTCTCGAAATTAAAGTGAATTGAGTCGAATTCAAATCAGAGGATTGGTGAGAGTTGTTTTGAATGTTTCAGGAATAAAGTGATTAATATTCTCTATTTGTTGTTGGGATAAGAAGTGAGTGAACGATCATTATCATGGAGACTTCGGTTCTCCCGGATCGGCAAATCAAAGAGTGGATTGATGTGAGTGAGTTCATTGGTGAACTCCTCAAGATGATGATCAGCATCAGACTGTGGAAGTGATGCCTCAACGTACTCGATGTTTCCATGAGAAGCACAATCTTCGCTAACATCGGAGAAAGTTTCAAAATGATCTTTTGAACACTCAAGAGGGAAAGGAGAATCACACATATGATCGAAATTCCCTGTGACTCTCCGGGATTGGGACAAGGTTCTCAACACTAGACTTTATGAATTCGTCCGATTCCTTTTTAGGAACAGTGTCAAGAAGCTCATCCCCCATGTTGGAGAGTGAGTGTGAACCTCGGGTGTGATAAAAGCAATGGTGAGGGAGTTTAGAAGGACTAGCATACATATGTTTTATACTTAACATTTGTTCTTCTGCTAGTAATTCCATCATAGTCTTTTCTCCCTGATTTTCCACGGAAGGAATTTCAACTGATGAATTTGATGAATCATACATAATTCATTAATATCAAGGGTAACATCATCATCATCATCATTAGGAATGAAACGGAATCGAGAGCTAGATTTGAATGCTTTTTGTAGTCTAATTGATTCCCTACCAGTGTTTTCAATGGCAATCTGGGAATCTAATTTAGCGACCGTTCCTCCGCCAATTCTTCCATGGATTTCTCTTGTGACATAGCCGACTCCTCCTTAAGTTCTTTTAATAACTCAAGACTCTTCAGTAGAAGGGCTGTCGTAGTTTCATGAGGAGTTGCTTGAATCATTTGGTATTGTGGAGGTTGGTCTTGAAACGAAGAGTCGTAATTGTTACAAGGAAATGGATTCCTTGTTTGACAATCAGAGCTAGAATGAGAACCTCCACAATACTCACAATGCAGATAAAACCGATGTCGTGAGTCATATGTGTGGTAGTCATAATTGTTATCGGGAACCTGCCATGAACAAGCGTGTTTCGATTGACAATCGAGCGTAGTGTGAACCATCACAGACTACAACAGATATAATGCTGAGTCTCACGGTGTGGTAGCTGATGGAATAAATCGGTTGTGTTATGGTAGGAATAGGGATCTTGGTTATAGGCGGACCGTTTCCGATTCCACCATGCTACAAGCGGGCAATTGCCACCATTATAAGGACCACCACACCATTGACAACCAAGAGGGTGAGGATAAGACATAGAAAGAATCAAATGGTTCTAGAGGGTAAGAAATGAAGAATCAAAAGGGTAAGAGGGTAAAGAGGAATATTTTTGGATTTTTGAAAAACATGTTATAAAAACAAAGAATGAAAATATTTTTGGAGCTGTTAACACTTTAGGAAAAGTGTTAATGAACTTTTTGATTTATATTAACTTTAAAAAAACTGTTTACAAAAGGTGGTATATGTGCAAGAATGGATCTGGAAATGCTTAAAACATACGACCTCCGGCGTGGCGCCAAAATTTTGATCGGTTGCCAAGCAAGTAAGCTAAATCACTCAAACCTGCCACTTGTGAATGGCGGACCGTAATCACCTTAAAAGCTGCTCAAGCACGAATGCAATTTAAGATCAGAGGAATATAGTGTTTCCCCGGGTCGTTAAGTCCCACGGAGGATGAATTGGTGTTTAAACAACTTCAGATGATAGAATGATCACTAAGGATAGTGATCAGGAAGGTTTTGAATGGATAATTATACCTAAAGAAAAGATCTACAAATTACAGTGACTTAAATGCAAATTAAAAGAAATTAAAAAGTTAAAATCTATTAAATAAACGCTATCACTATTTTTACAATGATGTTTTTATGATTTTATAAAATAAAATGACTTAAATAAACTATTTTAACTAAAACGTAAACTCAAATTACTTAAAAACGTTATTTAAAACGGAAACGAGCGTTATTCTGAAAATGGCTTGGGCAAGATAAAACGTAAATTTTATGAAATAAAAGGCCTATGAATGCAAAATCAATTTTCTTACTTACTATATGATAAAAGAAAATTTTAGAAAAAAGATTTATATTTTTTAGACTTTTAGATTTTTTATTATGAATTAATTACTATAAAACACTAATTAAATGTTTAAAAATAGTAAAACTAATGAGAAAAATCGAAACTTTTTATAAAATACTTATTACTAATACAAATTTATTAAAATTACAAAACTGGAAAAAGCTACTACGAATAAGCTACAAATAAGCTAAAATCTCGTATAAGCTTAAGAGACAAAACGTATTTAAAACATAGATTGTGCAAGATTCCAACGAGACAAGTCCCAAGGGCAACTGGTATCCAGTACCCTTCTACGCGCACAAAGGGGGAGGTCTCAGGTTCGAGCACGCCTACCCCCTTTTGCAAAACATTTTATTTTTGAAATTTTCTTTTTACAACTTATTAAGAACATGAAAATAAGCATTTTATACAACTATGACTTTTTATGAAAATGAGCAATAAGCTCTGTGAGAGCTTATTTAACTCAACAATGAACAATAAAGAGAAATAAGCAAAATGTTTAAGCCAAATGGCTTTTAAGCTAAAATAAGCACAAGATATACTGAAAATAAGCTAAGCTACTTTAAATAAGCTAATATAACAACTGATAATGCAAATAAGCTAAAAATAAGCACAAAATAAGCCAAAATGAGCATAAGCTATACTTTGTTTGCACGAGGTCTGCATGGTTTTACTAGGTACTTCTAGCTTAATTTTAAGTACTTATATGAGCTTGGAAATGAAAACAAAGACTGGACTAAGCAAGTTGACCAGCTGAGCTTTTCAAAAAACTAAAACACTCACAGTTTTGTCCACTATAGAGCTTGTGAGAAGCTTATGAATATGGTGACAAGTCACCTTTGCTTATGCAGTTTACTAAAAAATGGGACAAAACAAAAGCTTATTGCAGGCTTATCAAATAAGTTGCAAATTAGAAAATTAAGCTTGGACTCTCAAGCCAGCTAGACTAGCTTTCTAAAGAACCAAGTTACATAAGCTAAAGGCTACTAATAAGCTCTGTAGGAGCTTATAAAAAAAACAAGCTCAACTGGTGCAGGGGCACCATTTTGAACAAGGGTCCAAAAGAAGCTTAATAAAAAGCTATTTATGAGCTAATTTTATAAAAACTAGTATTTTTATATTTTTATTTAGCAGCTAAATATTATTTTCCCAAAAGGAATTAAGCTAAATCCTAATATTGAACACACAATGAAAATCTAAAGTTTATTCAAAAACAGGCTAATGAAAATTTTGACTTTTTTAAATAATGAAACAGTTGACTTTTATGAACTTTTAACTTAATCTATGGACTTATTATGGTGTAATAAGCTCAAATGAGATTATCTATGTTTATGGTAATAGCTTTTAAGTATGTAACGATTTGATAAACTCAAACTCCTAACAGTTAACTTATCAAGTTAACTTGAAAGTGATTTTGACTTTTTATAGAACTAGGACTGGTTTTAAGGACTTGATTGAGCTATTAGGATCTAAAGTAATGCAGAACAACAACAAGTAACTACTCAAACACCTTATAACACAGTTAACTCATTTAGACCAAACAATCCTTTTTCTAACTGTTTTGAAGCTTAATGTATTAAAACAAACTATTAAACCAAGTAACCTATTCATTATCTAATATTAACTATTTTTAAACAGATAAAAACTAAAATTAACAAGATTTAATGACTAAAACTAGAAAATGCAAATATTGAAGAAATTGCTTACAAATGGTGTCGGTAGCGAGAACCAAGAACCATTACCATATCCTATAGCTTACCAATAAGCTCTAAACCAGGGCAATCCATGAGCAACCCTGCTCCAAGCTTTGAACACCATTTCCAAGTGATTTTAATTTTAACTAATTAAATTTGTATTTTTAGTGATTTTTGACTTTGACTACTAAACTGCTTTTTAAAGTTTCTAAAAGCTTGAATAAGCTTTCTTGGAACTTACATGGTCTTACTCAGTCCATAAAAACAACCAACAACAACATTCGAATCATATCATGATATTTTGAACATGAAATTTTGCATAAACTGAAAAGTATCTTAAAACTGAAATTGAAACTGAAAAAGGTTCTCAAACACTTTAAATAACTTAAACAAGATACTTGGAAAGATTAAATTGCACTGGAAATTAAGATTGAACTAAAACGACATTAAACTAAACTAAACTACACTACTCCTTTTCTCCTCTGCTTTTCCTTCACTCTTTATAGACTTTTTAGATATCCCACATGCTTCTGAGTAAATCCCACCACCATTAGATCTCTGAAATACATCCTAGCCATTGATTTAGCTTTTGGCACCAATTTTCAATATAGCGTGTTCTTTGCATTAATTGGGTTTGGATTGATGTAGAGGTGGAGGGGGAGTAAGTATTTGTAGGGATAAGGTGTAAAGGTGAAGAGGTGGAAAGCAAGTGGTAAATGCCACTGGTATTGGTGTATCTGAGGGGTGATGAAGAGGGTCTACAGTGTAGGCGGTTTTATTTGATTTTAAAATTTGGGCCGGGTCAAGTTATTTGGGTTGGATTGGGCTTAGTTATATATTGGATCCGTTTGGTTTGATAAACAACAAGGACCAAAGGTGTAATTTAGCCAAAGTTGAGGAGCTGATCTTGAACATTTTCCAAAGCTCTCATAAGGACTAAAACTGCCAAGTAAGATTAGTACAAGGACCTTTGTTGATAATTTCCATTTTTATAAATCTAGGGACCAAAATTGTCAAGTTTGAAACTTGAGGGACCAAACATGTAAATTCTCAAAAGTTTTATCATAAGGACCATTTTTGTCATTTATAAATAGAACAAGGTTAAAATTTGATAATTTTCACTTTTTAAATTAACCAAGGACTATTTTTGACATTTTTCCAAAGTTAAAGGACTAAAGTTGTCATTTTGTGATTTTTAAACTTTAAAGGGTTTGATTTGACAACTTTTGAATCTCATGGACCTAAAATGATATTTTACAAGTTTTTGAATTACCGGGGACTGATTTTGACAACTTTTATAACTTGGGGACTAAAAGCGCCAATTATGCAAACTTGATACGTTATTCATCAGATTTTGATGTTTTTGCATTTAAAACATATAAAACACTTTTTTGTGATATTTTTATCATTTTGAAGCATTTCGAGTGTTTTCGCATGTTTTGGCATTCTAACAATTATAAAAATGATGAGTATTTAGACACTCATCATTGATGATAACTTGGTAATATCTGAGAGTACCGAAGAAGCGATGTGTACAGATCCGGATATGAAGAGTCTTCACTCTTCTGGAAGAGCAACATGTTTAGTAGCAAAGGCAACACTTGAAGAAGCACATTAATGGCATAGAAGATTGGGCCCGCGTAAATTTCAAGAATATCAACAAATTGGTCAAAGGAAATTTAGTTAGAGGTTTACCTTCCAAAACTTATAAGAATGATCTCTCATGTTTGGCATGCAAGAAGGGTAAACAACACAAAGCCTCATGAAAGAAGGTTGAGGAAAGGACTTTTAGAGAACCTTTGGAGTCTTTGCACATGGATTTGTTTGGACTGTTGTTTCTTGCTATCTGTCTCAAGAAGAAGTATTGTCGGTTGTGACAGGATGATTGTAGTAGATTTAGTTGGGTATTTTTCATGGGATTTAAAGATGACACCTTTGATGCTATTCATGATCTCATAATAGCCCTTGAAAACCAATTGAGACTCAAAGTAAGAGGTATTAGATGTGATAATGGGACTGAATTCAAGAACAAGCTTATGGATGAGTTTTGTGGCAAGAAAGGAATCAAGAGGGAGTTCAATATTGCTAGAACTCCACAGCAGAATGGTGTTGCAGAGAGAAAGAACAGAATTTTAATTGAAGCAGCGAACAATGCTTGCGATTCATTCTTGCCTATTCAATTTTGGGAAATTTTGAAAACTGTAATCTTGCTTGCTATGTGCTTAATAGAGTATTAGTTACCAAACCTCATATGAAGACACCTTATGAGTTCTTTGATGGGAAACAAACCCAACATTCGATTTATGAAACCTTTTGGATGCTCTCACACTATTCTAAACACTATTGATGCTTTGGGAAAATTTGATTGCAAGTCAGAAGAAGGATATCTATTGGGATATTGTACTAACGGCAAAAGGATTGAGTGTACAATAGAGTCACCAAGAAGGTCCAAGATTGTCTTCATGTTGAATTTTTAGAAGATCAAGAAACTCAAAAGGGTAAAGGTCCTGATTGGATGTTTGATCTTGAGGTTTTGACTCCTTCTATGAATTATGTACATGTTAAAGAAGAAAATCAAGTCATCCACAAAGAAGATGATTTACCGTACATTGTTCATGGAGTCCATATTAGACTCTGATGCTGTTCACGATGAAGAACCTATAACTGTTGAGAATGAGAAAAGTCTGATGCACCAAAATCCTCGGTGTCTGCGAGGATCAAGCCATTCAAGATAAGCTTAATAGGATGCTTTTTCAAGACTGTAGAATTCTCTCACAGTACTTTGGATGACATACTTTAGATCAAATACTGCTGTACCAAATACTGAGTACTTCGATGATTTAAATGATCCTAACATGCCTGGCTTAGAAGATACTGATGATGAGTTTGAAGATGAAGGTGTTTTCTCAGATTCCAATGAAGATGCTGATTTCACAAATTTGGGTGATAATATGTGTTGATCCCAGTTGAGCAAACGATCCTTTATAGAAACTGACTTGAACAAAGACTTATTAAGTATCACGTGGAATTTAATACTTAATCTTAAGAAGAAGAATAATAAACATTCAACACCTCAATATTATTATTAGTACGAATACTCTAAACAGTATTAGGGTTTTACAACCTTGAAGTGTATCAACCTTAGATATAAAACATACGTATCTCTAATCTAACCTAGGACCTCCTTTTATAGGCTAAGGAGTCCTTTACATAATACAATACGTAACCTACAAGATAAATATCTTTTACATATTTATCTAATACAAGATATTAAACCGACTATACAAGACTAGCAGTGGTTACAATACAATATCCGTGGTTACTTAATACTACTAGCCACGGTTTGTCTTTAGCAGTGGATTCATTCTTCTGTCCGTGGTTACATTAACTCTGTCCGAGGTTCCAACACTTAGAATAATTCATGATCCAAGGAACCTAAAACCCAACAATCCTCCCCTAAACTTGATACATTCAAATAGAATTCTCAAGTTTCCTTTAAGCTCAAAACATCTGAATTGGAGGATGTAGCCAAACACTTACTTGTTTTAAAAAATTTCTCAAACTTCAGCAACAAATTGTAAGCTTAACCATCATAGGGCATCAACATCTTCAAACCACCAGGCTTCACCATCTGAGCAATAACTCCTGGAGAAATATTTAATTTGGGATAATCACCTTCTACAAGCATATAAATAACTACTCCAGACACAGTTAACACATGAACTCCACAAGTGTGATATATAAACCATCTTGTAACTTGACCATTGTAGAGTCCTTTCCATTCAGGTTCATCATGAGTAGGTTCTAACAAAATCTTCAAGTGATCATAAACCATTCTTTCATGATTATCATCTGGATGTACATCACCAAACTTATTCTTATACAGCTTCCAAAGATTCATTAAATCATCTCTATCCGAATTGAAGCATTTGTGAAAATTTATGAAACTCAGAAACTTCATTATTGAGTCTTTGAATTTTCCAACATCCTTCACTTCCATTAGGCTCAAATGAATAAGAGATAATTTGATGACTATCTACAATCTCTTACAATCTTTTAGAACCGGTCTCCGAATCTATTTTCTCTTTAGATTACCTTTAATCCACTATTCCTCTTTTTCAGAATTCATTGGAGTAAAATTTTCATTATTAATCCTCATACACATCAGATAAAGCTCATGAGTTCTTTCAAATGAACATTTACTAAGATTATCAGAATATGTATGCCCAATTCTTAACAATCTTCATCAGTACATTCCTCATCTCACGAATTGTAGGAGGTTTCTTCCTTGTAACTTGCTACTTTTCCTTACTTATCCTCCTTGCCCATTCACCCAAGAGTCTAGCTTTTTCCTCATCATCTAACAATGCCCATTCTTGAGTAGTATACTCATCTTGTATTTGATTAGAAGCTTGCAGATAGTTTTGTGATTCATACCATTTAGCTAACCATTTCTGAGAAGCTTCCTTCTCTTCTTGCTTTTCTTTCTCTGCCGCTGCTTCCTCTTCAGCATGTATGCTTCTTGTATACTCTTCATCATAAGCAATATGTTCTTCTATGCTTTTAAACTTTAAAACAGGTTCTGCAATACCTTTACCCTTACCAATATCTGGTTGAACCACCTTCTTCTTCAAAGGCTCACCAATAACTAAGCTTTTACCTTTGGGTTTGGTTGCAGTAGTTTCAAGAGATAAAACAGGTGCAATGATGGGTGTAGGGTTAGATGAGGTTTTACTGAGGTTGATCAATGTACTTGCAGCTTCTTTCTCAACTTCTTTTGATTTGGGTGGTGATACAAAGATGGTTGTAACAATTGTAGAAGTGGTTATGATAGCAGTGGGTATAATTACCTTATCTGAGACTGCAGTAGTGGTTTCAAGAGAACTAGTCGTGGTTGCAGACACACTATCAGTGGTTGTGTCCTGCACTACCTCATCTTCTACCACAGTCTTCAAACTTTCAAGAACAGCTTCATTCCCATCTTTATCATATACTACAAATTGTGCTGCATCTCCGCTATCATCATTTCCATATGCACATCTACTGACCTCCCAATTTAGGCCTTCACTCCTCCCATGTTTGGATACATTCTCCATATTCACCGATTCACAGTGGAGAGGAGTTTACCTTTCTTCTTAACCTTCTCATTGTCCTCAAAATAGCAACACCAGGTCTTCTCACTTTCTCCAAAACAAACATCCTATGCTTCAGTCTCCTAAGTTCTTTACCCTGAAACACAGCCAATTCTTGAAGACTTGAGATTGTATCCTCCATTTTAGTACATTTAGCCGTCAATTCATTTAAGTGTTCAAGACTATCCTCCCCACTTCGACCTGTGTTAACTGGTCCGAGAGGTGGTTCATTGGAAAATTCATCATGTACCAACTTAGGATCCGTCAATTCAGTTTCATGTTCCAAACTATCCTCATCACTCGGTGTTATTTGCTCAGGAGGTGAATCCTTGGATATAGTAAACATAGCATCGGACCTAGCCTGAACATCTATGCACCCGAGTCACCCATTGGCTAGGGATTCCTCTACCTGTATTGAGTTCCAAGGAACTCTCCACATTAGGAGTTGCCAAAGGTTGGGTCTTAATGATGTTTCCACTATCCTGACCAGCATCTAAGCATGAATCGGTAGTGGAAGCCCTTCCAATCATGTCACCTCCACAACTTGTGACAGCCTAATGAAGAACACCACTAGCACCAGGCTGAGGTAGCGGAGTGCCCTTCCTCCTCCTAGTCCACACAATTGGTTTAACAGTGGTTGTAAGTGTACCAACAGTGGTTTGAGGTATACTAGCATGAGTTGAGGTATACTAGCATTGGGTTTAGGTTCTAAGGGTTGGGCTTCAAAACCTTCATCAAACTCAGGAATAGCAGGCAAAGTAAGCATATGGGGAAATAAAGGAACATCTCTGATTTGAAAATTTGGGTTCTGATTCCCCATATGTGCAAAACCTATAGGAAGCATGTAATGCACTTCATACTCCTTAGTATGCTCAACAGGTGCTTCTATTTGACTTTCAACAATCAGTTGCACAAACCTAGAATATAAATAATATTTTCCCTTCTTCCTAATATTCTGCACAAACCCATCATAAATCATCCTAGACCAAATAAACTTCCTCCCATCGAGAAAAAACAAATGATAGCCGTAGCAATTTTGGAAGGAAGTCATCAAATCCAGTGGTCTTATTACTTATACACATCAACAAGGTATGAATCAAAAACTTCCATTGTTGTGAAAACATACTCTTAAAGAATTTTACCTTGTCTCCCCTGTGTGTATATCCTAACCTTTCCAAACCAACAAAAATCTCGACATCTGAAGAAAGATTAACAACATATCGGCATCATCTAACTTCAAAACCTCTATATCTCCTCATCAACAAAATATCATTCTCATCCACCACTGTACTAAAAATGTCCACACGATCTACCTCCTCAAGCTTAGCATTCCTCCAGAATTGATGTATATAGGATTTAAAGATGGTTGGTGTAACAGTTAAGGCAAACTGAATAGGACTGTGAATAAGAAAATCAATCATTTGATGAAAACCTTCGGATCAATTATTTTTGATCAAATTAGCAACTAGGTTATGGGAAGTAGGATATTGATGCGGCATGATGATCAATGATGTTGGTACTGTGGGATATGTGAATGTGACAGATGAAAATGGTGAGGTTTATGTAAAGCGCCAATTGGAAGTGATTTGAAGATCAAATAAATGACCTATCAGTGATTTGGGGATATAAACGTGTTTTCTCCAAAGTTACCAAACAGCCCCTCAAGTATCCAAAAATCGGCAACATGCTAGCAGTGGTTTGAAAAACTCTATCCGTGGTTTGAAAAACACTAGCAGTGGATACATAATTGCACTTCAATTAGTTGACCAATAGATATAGCAAGCAAATATTTGTCAATCTCAGTGATATAAAAATATGAAGGATTGCAGCATTGAACACATTTTTTTTTATTTTTTAATTCCACAAAAGCTCCAAAGGTCCAAAGCAAAATCTCCAAACCAAAAGCTCCAAAATACACAACTATCCTTCATACATGCATATCACAATCATAAACCAAGCACTAAAAAGAAGAAGAAGGTTAAGGTTAGCAGAGGTTAGAGTAAAATCAAAAGTGTTTCCATATACTTAGCAGTGGTTAGCCTATGAGCTAAAATCTAAGTCAATATGGTCAACATTCGGTATTAATTCTTCTCAAAGTCAAAAGACTTCATTAACTTCTCACCCACTTAAACCTTCTCCTCATTTACTCACAAAAACCATTTACTCGCACATAAAAATAATCCCAAGGCACAAGTAGACCACACCAGTTAATCCAACTTTCTTTCAAACCCTAATATGTCAAAAATCCACAATCAATCAACAAAGAGCATGTGGAATCAACCAGAAGTCATCAATCTAACATCCTCCTCATTAACTTTCTTTAGGAAGCATGTTTTTGTTAGGATGAGGGTTTGTTTTCTTTGAAAAGTTTTGGTCATTTACCCTCCTCCATTGATTCCAAACTTGTGGTTGGTTTTATAACTTGATTTCTCTATAAGTGCTCAAAACTACATATAAAAGCAAGCCTTCTTGACACATTGGAAACTCATCCAACCTAACAATAGAAATTAGGCCATTAAAGTTTCTCCTAATTGCCCCAAGGTATGAATCTTTTCATCTGCTCCCTAGGTAGCTCCTTTATAATCTACCACTTTCCTAGAGATAGGTGCTCCAAATCTAGGAATAAGGTTGGCTTGCTTAGAATCAACTTTCTTAACATATTCTATCCTTTCAGCTGTTGATTCAGATCTATCTTCCTCGAATCCGAGTCCCAATCTTCAATGATGGAAGCATCGGATGACTTATCGAACTATCTTAGGTGATTCATTCTTGCTAGTCTCACCTACAGGTTTATTGAAACTAAATTCACTACTAAATGACAGTTCTTTTGTAGGTGGTGCATGTTTCATAAGAGACCAATACCCTCCTTGTACAACTTTTGACCTATTGGCTTATTTACTAGATCCAAGCATACCTGCGGTTTTAGTAACCCTAACAACATATTTTTTCTTTTTCTACTAGGCTTTGTTTTACAATCTCTGCCTCTTCTAGTTTCTTTTTAAGCATTATTATTTCTTTGTCTTTAAGATCAAATTCACCACCTAGTATATTTATCTTATCAACATACTCAAACTCACATTTAATATAGTAATTAAGCTTTTCTTCAACACTTTTAGACCAACTCTATAACCTAAGTTATCTAGAGATAGTCTTTCCACTTCTTTTCTCAAACTAGCAATAATAGCATTTTGTGTTTCTAAGTTATCTTGACATGATTTAAAAGAACAATTAGAATTTTTAGAATCATCGATACCTCGCATCTGAACTAGAAGATGAAGCATAGGCCATAAGAGCAAAGTTATGCTCTTTAGAAGCTTCACTAGCAAGAAAATCTACATTGGGACCTTCTTCAATCGATCACTCCACCATAATCACCAATCCCATCTTGAGCAAACCATGCAGAAGAAGCGTGTTCTTCGCTGATCTTCTTAATGCCTTCAATCCTTTTGGGAGCTCTACATTCTCTTACAAAATGACCCTTCTTCTTGCAGTTGAAGCACTTCATCTTGCTTTTGTCAAATCCAGCTCTCCTTTGACCATCATACTTAACCTCGCCAGTCCTCCTCAAGAACTTCCTTGCTTGGAGAGTCAACATTGCCATCCGCCATTGAAGATTTATCTCTTCAAGATCATCAGGATCAATTTGATCTAAATTTTGATTCGAACGTAACACTGGTAGTTAAATCAGCCAGAAAAGCACAAATTGCACCATCACTGACCTTATCACTAACAGTGGTATTGTTTGCAATAGCCGTGGTTATTCCATAGGCAACAAAGTGATACATCTTGTGAGCTCTTATGATTAGTGGAAACAAAAGCAATGTTTTGGCTAGTTGAAGATGCACCGAAATGTTGTTCTCGCACTCATATACCTTCAAGTTGTTGTAGAGATTGTCCAGAGTCATCTTATCAAATTCCTCCTTATTTCTCCACAACAACTGCATGTACGGCCCATTCTGTGATAAACTTCGATGAACTTCAAATTTATATCTTCTTGAGCAACCTTGTAGTCCACCAACTTCAGTTGACTGATAAGCTTTTGATGTCTGTTATAAGTGCCATCAAGTTTTTCTCCACTAAGAGCAGTGAAGTTTTCAAGCTAACGCTTGAGCATATTCTTCCTTGATTTCTTTTGGCATCATTACCAAAAACCTTGTTTCAATAGCATCCATTAACTCTTTAGCAGACTCATATTGTTCAAAGTCCAAAGCATACTCATTAGGTATTCCCATGGAGAGAATACTGTGAGCTTTAATCTCCAGCTTCCTCTTAGCCTTGTCAATTTCACTAACAATGGTTATTTCTTTGCCATCATCACCCTTCCTAGGAAGAGTATCACCTTTTTCAACAACTTCCCAGATGGCATAATCAATCATACGAATGTATTGCCTCATTCGCATTCTATAGATTTTGTACTCACCTCGCTTGAGCATGGGCACCTTTGATGCAAGTAACTGTGTGTTTCAAGACATCTTAACTTACTTTAACAAAACTTAACTAAACTTCTTCTTGGTTTCAGTTTCTAGATCACAAGCTCCGATACCACTTGTTGATCCCAGTTGAGCAAACGATCCTATATAGAAACTGACTTGAACAAAGACTTATTAAGTATCACGCTGAATTTAATACTTAATCTTAAGAAGAAGAATAATAAACATTCAACACCTCGATATTATTATTAATACCTGAATACTCTAAATGTATTAGGTTTTACAACCTTGAAGTGTATCGACCTTAGATATAAAACATACATATCTCTAATCTAACCTAGGACCTCCTTTTATAGGCTAAGGAGTCCTTTACATAATACAATACGTAACCTACAAGATAAATATCTTTTCCATATTTATCTAATACAAGATATTAAACCGACTATACAAGACTAGTAGTGGTTACAATACAATATCCGTGGTTACTTAATACTACTAGCCGCGATTTGTCTTCAGCAGTGGATTCATTCTTCTGTCCGTGGTTACATTAACTCTGTCCGAGGTTCCAACACTTAGAATAATTCATGATCCAAGGAACCTAAAACCCAACAATATGGAAGTTTCATAGACTCCTACATTAAAAATTCATAAAGATCATCCTACTGGTCAAAGCATTGGACCTTCTACTCATGGAGTGCTCACAAGAACCAAAGCTAAAGGTTTTTCTACACCACATAATGCTTTGCTTAGCTTTGTTTATAAACAAAACAGGTTAAATCATAAAGATCACCAAACATGCCTGTTTACTTGTTTTATCTCTCAAGAAGAACCCAAGAATATAGCTCAAGCATTAACTAAAGAGAGTTGGGTTGAAGCTATGCAAGAAGAACTTCTTCAATTCAAACTTCAAGAAGTTTGGGTACTATGTGATCTTCCAGATGGAAAGAAAGTAATTGGTACAAGATGGGTTTTCAGAGTCAAGAGAGATGAAAGAGGGAATGTCATCAAGAACAAGGCAAGGTTAGTTGCACAAGGTTATAGACAAGAAGAAGGAGTAGATTATGATGAAGTGTTTGCTCCTATAGCAAGGATTGAAGCTATTTGAATACTCCTTGCATTTGCATCATATATGGGATTTCAGGTTTATTAAATGGATGTTAATAGTGCCTTTCTATATGGCAAGATTACAGAGGAGGTTTATGTTAAACAACCTCCTGGTTTTGAAGATCCTGCACATCCAAACAAAGTCTACAAAGTTGTTAAGGCTCTTTATGGCCTTCATCAAGCACCTAGAGCTTGGTACGAAAGGCTCTCTACTTTCTTATTGCAACATGGTTACGTAAGGGAGCTATTGACAAGACTTTGTTTATCAAGAGAGACAAGAAGGATATAATGCTAGTTCAAGTTTATGTAGATGATATCATCTTTGGAGCTACAAAAGAGTCTATGGTAAAGGAGTTTGAGAAGTCGATGCAACATGAATTTCAAATGAGTTCTATGGGTGAATTGACTTTCTTTTTGGGGCTACACGTCAAACAATCAAAGGAAGGAATTTTTATAAGTCAAGATAAGTAACATTCTCAAGAAGTTCAACTTTGATGCTATGAAGCCAACTACTACACCTATCAAATCTATCAACTCATTGGGCATGGATGAAGATGGTCAACCTATTGAAGTCAAGCTTAGAGATCTATGATTGGTTGTCTTATGTATTTAATCTGCATCTAGGCCCGATATCATGTTTGTCGTTTGTTTATGTGCAAGATATCAAGTCTCACCTAAGGTCTCTCATATGAATGTCGTGAAGAGAATTTTTAGTTATTTGAAACAACAACCTAAGCTAGGTTGTGGTATCCAAAGGATTCACCTTTTCACTTGGAAGCTTTTTCAGATAGTGATTATGTAGGTGATAACTTTGATAGAAGATCAACCACTGGTGGATGCCAATATCTTGGAAGAAGATTAGTCTCATGGCAATGCAACAAGCAAACTATTGCAGCAACATCCTCTACTAAAGCAGTATATGCGGCCGCAAGTGTTGTGGACAAGTGTTATGGATGCATAATCAACTTTTGGATTATGGGTTCAACTTCAAGAATACTCCTATCAATATTGATAATGAGAGTACTATATGTATTGTCAAGAATCCAGTTTATCACTCCAAGACCAAACATATTTAGATTCAAAGATCACTTTATCAGAGATTGTTGCGATAGGCTCATTAATGTTGTCAAGGTTCACACAGATGACAATGTAATGATCTACTCACCAAAGGATTTGATGTTTCAAGATTCAATCACTTGGTGGTGAGTATTGGAATGATTAATTACTAAGCTATATTTAAGGGGAGGACTGATTAGTTATTAAGACAGTCCTATGCATTGCTTGAGGGGAGGCAATCCAATGCCTATTTGGAGTTTTTGCTATTATAAAGAAGAAAATGGAAAAGTTGTAAAACCCGAAAATCTAAAACATGAATAAAGACTAAAATACCCTTGAAATCGAAATTTATAAAATACGTAAAAGACATTTATATTCATTCAACGAAATTAAAACTAACTTATCTATAATTAAAACTTAACGAATATGTGTATGCGGATCGACATTGTATCACGAAAGTTAAACATCTCGCTAAAATATGGGCCGGCCAGTTGGGCCTTGTCTTTCGTTATTTGAGAACCCAAGAGGGGCGTGTTTGTTTGTTCATTTGGGTCAAGAGCCGAGAGCCATATGGGCGTGGGTTTTGTTTGTTCTGGACCCAAGCCAAGCCCACAACCCTCAAGCCCTAACAAAATTAGTACCACCTATAAATACAAATACCTAAACACAATTTGGAACCCTAGTGTTGCAAGTTGGTATTTTCTTTGGCCTCTCCCTTTTCTTTTTCTTTCTATTCGGCCAATTGCTACTCTTGGTGTCGAGAGTTTGTTTCCAACAAGCTAAGGTATAAACATGTTCTTCTCGTCTTCCTTTGACACCCTAACGTTAATATATGTTGTATCATGTTTTGTTTTGGTTGAAGCTTATGTTTTTGTCGAACCTTATGAAACCGAGAACAACAAATATAAATCGACCATAATAAATTAGAGAACATGTGTTGTAATGTGTATTGCGATCGGATATTAAGTATGTCAAGCTATATATGAACCGAACCATATATATATAATTCGACTAAAGTATAACATGTAAACGTGAATATGTAAGATAATGAGAAGAGTTAGGGTTTGCGTAAAACATATTACCCGAAACCTATATACAATCCGAACCATGTGAGTATTTGTGGAAGTGTGTTAAATGAGTAAAGGATAGGTAAAACCTAAACCCTAAGTGATGTGTGAACCGAACCAAATGGTTTGTGAACCGTGTACCATGCTGCTGTGTTGTGAGTCAAGTGAGCTTGTCGATGTGTAAACGTAGTACATGTTCATATCTAGTCGAAGCTATTGTGCATGTGTGTGTAGATGTATATCTAATCCGGATAATAAGTAACTTGTGTTGTCACATGAAATCATAGACGTGCATGGGTATAAAAGTTGGACGATAATATGTGTATAAGTAACGTATGGTTAAGTCATGAATGTGTTGAGTAAATAAACAAGAGTAATGAGTCATTAAATGACATAACATATAAAGTAAGCATGCATTAATGTGATATTAAAGATTGAGAAACCCTAGAACATAAATGAGAGTTGATTAGGGTTTGAAGCTAATTATATTAATTCGTTATTTCATGTGTGAGTTATGAATTTTAAACTATTTTCACATTTAACCCTAAACTTTAATAAATGACATAATGAACCTTAATCTACAATATTGGTTATAAAACACTTAAGTCTCATTTAATCATAAATCTCTAAAATATTAAGATCACTGAATACATTAAGTATGAACACCAAATATTAAAAGATCATTTCGACAATTATGGAATCATAAATAACATGTACGATCGTTAATGTGTATAGGTTCTGCGAAGAAGGAGTAATCCTTTGCTTTCCAGATTTTGCTTTTGGTCATTCTTTGGAATAAGGTACGATATTCTCGACCTTTTTAGTAAAGGTTCCTTATAACGTTTTCTTTCGTTAGCTTTTATATTAAGGTTTCCTAAGCCTCTGCTATGAACCCCATTCGCTTGTTTGAGCCATTGCTTATCCGAACTCGATTTAATTGTGAAACATCTCGATTTTGAACTATATGATATGAAAAATCTGATTTTGAAAATATGATTAACCTTATGATAAAGTATGATCTCAGGTCGCTTTGACATTCGATTTGACCTAAGATAGTTTGACACCGAGCCAAATATTTCACTAGTGAGGGTTCCATGTCCCGTGTCGATTGCATTCTCGACATGACTCTAGGGCAGAGTGATGTTCACACGCCCCTTATCTCAGTATTCCTGATGAGCTCAAGTTATGTTATATGACCAATATCTGTCGTGGGCGTATGGATGCATCCTAGATCTATTATCTATTATCTGTTATATGTTATATGTTATCTAATGATTGATGTCTGCGTATGCACGTCCTTCATAATCCTCGTAGGTCTCTACAAATGTTGCCTTATGTGAATATGATTATGATCCATATTTGTTTCGGCTCGTGGTAGTTAACTATAAACTTTATTCGTTAATTTCGATTTATACTTTGAAAATGATTATGGTTTTGCTATCTTTCGCTCATTATATTTTGTATTCAAACGTTTATTTGCTTTGCTTTTATATCCGTTCAATCGAGCTTTTGAAGCTCAGCCGCATTTTTTCTTCACAAGGTGTATCTAAGCAATGGAGTTTTTTGGGATGAGTGCCGAGTGGACTTACCTTAGAGATATTTAGCTTTGATCTTATGATGCCATTTAAGACTTCATTATTTCAGATATTTTGTTAGAGTTTTTTTTCCATTGACCTATGTATTGAAGTCATGTTGACTTGAATTATTTCAGCATTTATGTTAAGACTTCTTTTTGATATTTATGTTTGCTTTGATATGACACCATTATTTGTGATTCCTTTACCCTTGTCTGCCTGGGCGTTACAATTTATGGCATCGAGCCTGTATATACTTGTAGTCGACTCGTGACATATGGACCCTAGGTTTTGAGACCCTTAGAGCTTAGGCTATGACTTGTGAGGATTGGGTAGACTTTAGGTTTCTCCTGAACTTCCATTTCAGATCTCACCTTTGTTCATTTTACTAATCGTTTGAATATCGCTCGATGGTTCAAACTCGTCAGAACGGTAACGCTGGATGGAGACGATGATGCTCCTAACTTGGATGTCTGCGATTTCTAATGCTCTCAACACTCTTTCCCCTCGTCTTACCACACCAGATGATGACACCGTGTGATCAACAACATTCGTAAATCGACCGGCAGGCTTCGGTAGGGTGGAGGAAATCAACCGGTCGGCATTCACATTTGGCTCGAGCTGCTCAAGCTCTTTCTTAGCACTGCCTGCTACTCCCACCGAGGCCGAGGACCGGATCACTCATATTGAGAAGCCGTTTGAAGTATCGGGTTGTGGAGATGAATTTAAGACCCGTTTGGCTACATTTAAGTTGGTGGGTGATGCTTTGAATTGGTGGAAGGCACTCAAACAGCGAGAGAGGAGATTCTTTGCTATTACTGTACTTGGACCGAGTTGGACTATCTTCTATAACCGTTACTTCCGACGCCGAAAGAAAGGTATGAGAGGATTATCGTGCAATCTACCGTTTGATCATGAGAACTCCAATGAGTACATGGGTAGGTTTATGAGGCTGGTAAGGTTTGTGGGAACGATTGTGGAGATGGTGGTATGCCAAGCTAAGCACTTCTGGGGACCGAAGAAGTGGGTGTTGGACCGACCGCTAATATCGAAGTATGAGGATGTGCTCTACCGCAATGACGCAGCTCGAACATTGAGATCTTTCATGAGGTTTCGTTCCAAAAAGCGTAACCGCTGATGGTGATCGGATTCAAGGTAGGACTCAAAGTAATGATTATAAGGGAAATTCTCGCGGAGTTATGATTCGAGGGGTCAAGTGGATAGGAGTTATGATCACGGTCACGAAGGAATGTGGACTCTAGGCTCTGAGGCGCAGGAGTCGATAGCGTGAATAGCGGCAAGAATGGAAATGATCGCGTAATCAAGGTAACAACAACCGCCGTACAACAGGATCATTAGCTCGAGGATCATATCGGTCGGCTGGATCTTCGTCGGTTAGAAGGATTTGAGGTTTTGCCTCCCCCTCTATGTACTACTTTTGGAAAGGCTCATCCGGCCGTGTTTCAAGCCACTGGTGGATGCTTTCGTGGTTCACGATCAAGGATTACCCAAGGAACCCTGATTCCGAAACTACATCAGCCGCCACCTACTATCGGACGGTTTATGCTACTACTTGAATCAGCGGAGCGCACTTCAGTACCATTACTGCACTCTTTTCATTGATGATTATTCGGTCTTCGCTTTTATTTGATACCAAAGCGCACACACTCCATTATATCTGTCACATTTGCTAAGAAACTTAATATGAAGCCCAAACAATTAGAAAATCACTTATCAATTTCACCGTGAAAACCACATGATCATTGATCATAAATACGCTAAGTGCTCTCGTTCGCTTATGATCGACGCCGCACCACTGTATCCTCTCGATATGGTGGACTTTGATATCATTCTTCTAGGCATGGATTGGTTGGCTTATCATAGAGCTTCCATTGGACCGCTATGCTAGAATCTGTGATATTTGGAGACGTAAAACATCTGAATTCGTTTATTATGGTTCTCAAACCCTCAAATCTGTTAAGCTCATTTCCGCTATGAAGGCACGGACTATGATTTCTCATGGGTGCCAAGGTTTTCTGCATCCTGGACACATCTTTGGAGAGTCCTAACATTGAAAATCTTTCTGTTGTTTTGAATTCACCGACGCTTTTCCTCGATGAACTTCCCGGCCTTCCCCTACGAGAAGTTGAGTTTAGCATTGAGTTAATTCCTCGTGCCGAACCGATTTAAGGCTCTGTGATCGTATGTAAGACCTCAGAAGGATTAAGAATCAGGAGCAAGAGATGATAGAGAATGGATTTATTCGACCCGTTTCTCCATGGGTGCACTTATTTTGTTTGTGAAGAAGAAGGATGGAAGCATGCCTATGTATCACTACCGCGGAACTCAACCGTATTACCATTCGAAACCGTTATCCTGCCAACGATTGATGATTTGTTTGATCAACTGCAAGGAGCTAAGTTCTTTTCGAAGATTGATCGAGATCCGTTACCACCAGCTACGTGAGAGGAGCAAGATGTTCCAAGACCGCGTTTGTATCGTGATATGGTCATTATGAATTTCTCGTTATGCCTTTCGGTTTGACAAATGCGCCTACTGTGTTTATGGACCTAATGAATCATGTTTTCCATGAGTTCCTCGATAAGTTTGTTATCGTTTTCATCGACGACATTTTGTTTTACTCCAAGTCCAAGAGATGAGCATGAGCTACATCTCCGGATAGTTTTGGAGATTCGGTGGAAGAAGTTGTACGCTAAATTTTTGAAGTGTGAGTTCTGTTAAAACAAGTCGCTTCTTGGTCATATCCGCCGATGGTATCACCATGGATCCGTCTAAAGTTGAGGCTATCACTAAATGGCCAAGACCTACGACAGCTGTGACTGAGGTTAAGTTTTCTAGGACTTCGGTTACTACCAACGTTTTGTTGAAGGTTTTCTCGCTTAGCTCTACCCCCAACCCAACCTGATGAGAAAAGGAGAAAAGTTTGTATGGACGGATGAACGAGAAGAGAGTTTTGAGGAGTTGAAACGGAGATTGGTGTCCGCTCCTATTTTGACTCTTCCATCCGGTTTGGAGGATTTCAAATTTACAGCATGACTAAGAAAGGATTGGGCGTGTTTTGATGCAACATGGAAAGGTAATAGCTTATGCTTCAAGCGCCTAAAACCTTATGAGGAGAATTACCCAACTCATGACCTTGAGTTAGCCGCAGGGTGTTCAAGTTGAAGATCTAGAGACATTACTTGTATGGAGAGACGTGTGATATTTTCATCGACCATAAAGAGTCTCAAGTATATTTTCACTCAGAAAGAACTTAACATGAGACAAAGAAGATGGTTAGAACTTTTTAAGGATTATGACACCAACATTCAAGACCATCCCAGGCTAATGTAGTTGCCTGACGACTTAGCCTAAATCGGCATTCTTGCAAGTATTGAGATTGAACCTAGGATTCTTCGTGACTTATAGCATTTGGATGTTGAGTTGCGCTGTACGCAGGTTTTGATGGATACCGGGCTAGTATGAAGGTGGAGTCGAACCTTATACCGCAAATTCAAGAAGCTCGAAAGATGATGGTGATTTGTGGGCGTACAAAATGTTGAAGGTAAGGTGCTGCAGTTTAAGCGGATAATGATGGAATTGTATGGTATGAAGATAGGCTTTGTTCTCCCAATGATTCGTACTTCGCGAAAGTTATGACCGAAGCTCATAGTTCTCCTTTCACTATCCATCCCGGTTATACCAAGATGTATGGATTCAAACAAGATTCCGGTGGAATGGCATGAAGCAAGATGTGGCGACATTTTATCGAAGTGTATGATTTGTCAGCGAGTTAAGATTGAACATCAAAGGGCTAGTGGACTGTTACGACCCATTGGATATTCCAACATGGAACTGGGATAAGATATCTATGGATTTTGTGATCGGGCTACCTCTTACTCGAAGAAGCATGATGCGATTTGGGTAGTTGTTGATCGACTAACAAATCGCTCATTTCTTACCAATTAGAAAGGATTATGGTATTGGTAGATTGGGAAATTTCAACAAGAGATCGTTAGGCTTCATGGTACTCCCAAGCATCTATTGTGTCCGACAGATCCGCTTACTTCTGCCGAAAGGTTTGCAAAAGCTTGGGGTACTGAATTTAATTTAATACAAAGATTTCATCCTCAAACGGATGGTCAGAGAGAACTATTCGACCTTAGAGGATGCTAAGGGCTTGTGCTTTAGAATGGATCAACTGGGATGAATATTTGTGTTTAGTAGAGTTTGCATACAACAACGCTTGGCATGCTAGCATTAAGGCGCGACCGTTTGAACTTCTTTATGGGAGAAAATGTAGATCACCTACTTGTTGGGATGAAGTAGGTGAACGTTTAATTAAAGGTCCGGAAATGATTGAGATCAAGAATGAGAAAGTAGCCGCTGCTAGAGAAAAGTTGAAGGAGGCTAGGTCTCATCGAAAAGTTATGCCGGAAGCATCGCCGTGATTTAGAGTTTCGGTTGGAGATCGTATTTCTGAAAGTCTCTCCGTTTAGAGGTGTGAAACGTTTGGAATCAGGGCAAGCTCACCTCGATTCATCGGTCCGCTTGAAATTTTGGGCTGATAGAGAAGTTTCAGATCGGTTAGCACTTCCTCGATATCGCATGTTCATGATGTTTTCCATGTATCTCCTAAGGGGATACAACTATCATCCGTTACACGTTGCTTCTTATCCGTTTGATCAAATTCGGTCTGATATGTCTTTATCTCAGAACCTAAGCTATTTTAGAAAGACAAGAAAGAGTCATGAGAAATAAAGTCATTCCATTCGTTAAGATTCTTTGAAAATCACCCTGAGCGTGAGGCTACTTGGGAAATCAAGAGTCGATCGCGAGCTAGTTATCCTCATTTCTTTGAATAGTTTGGTATGTTCTCATTTCGTTTCATTTCAATTTTGAGGACCTAAAATTCTTCTTTAGAGGGAAGAGTTGTAAAACCCGAAAATCTAAAACATGAATAAAGACTAAAATACCCTTGAAATCGAAATTTATAAAATAACGAAAAGACATTTATATTCATTCAACGAAATTAAAACTAACTTATCTATAATTAAAACTTAACGAATATGTGTACGTGATCGACATTGTATGACGAAAGTTAAACATCTCGTTAAAATATTGGGTCAGCCAGTTGGGCCTTGTCTTTCATTATTTGAGAACCCAAGAGGCGTGTTTGTTTGTTCGCTTGGGTCAAGAGTCAGAGAGCCATATGGGCGTGGGTTTTGTTTGTTCGGTTGGACCCAAGCCGAAGCCCACAACCCTCAAGCCTTAACAAAATTAGTACCACCTATAAATACAAATACCGAAACACAATTCGGAACCCTAGTTTTGCAAGTTGGTATTTTTTGGCCTCCCTTTTCTTTTTTCTTTCTATTCGGCCGATTGCTACTCTTGGTGTCGAGAGTTTGTTTCCAACAAGCTAAGGTATAAACATGTTCTTCGCCTTTCCTTTGATACCCTAACGTTAATATATGTTGTATCATGTTTTGTTTTGGTCGAAGCTTATGTTTTTGTCAAACCTTATGAAACCGAGAACAACAAATATAAATCGGACCTTATAATAAATTAGAGAACATGTGTTGTAATGTACAATCGGATATTAAGTATGTCAAGCTATATATGAACCAAGCATATATATATAATTCTCTAAAGTATAACATGTAAACGGGAATATGTAAGATACGTAGAAGAGTTAGGGTTTGCGTAAAACATATTAGTGAAACTATATACAATCCAACCATGTGAGTGTTTGTGGAAGTGTGTTAAATGAGTAAAGGATGTAAAACCTAAACCCTAAGTGATGTGTGAACCGAACCCTAAATGGTTTGTGAACCGTACCATGGCGTGTGTTGTGAGTCAGTGAAGCTTGTCGATGTAAACGTAGTACGGTTCATATCTTGTCAAAGCTATTGTGCATGTGTGTGTAGATGTATATCTAATCCGGATAATAAGTAACTTTTGCACTATGAAATCATAGACGGGCATGGGTATAAAAGTTGACGATAATATGTGTATAAGTAACGTATGGTTAAGTCATGAATGTGTTGAGTAAATAAACAAGAGTAATGAGTCATTAAATGACATAACATATAAAGTAAGTACGCATTAATGTGATATTAAAAGATTGAGAAAACCCTAGAACATAAATGAGAGTTGATTAGGGTTTGAAGCTAATTATATTAATTCATTATTTCATGTGTGAGTTATGACTTTTAAACTATTTTCACATTTAACCCTAAACTTTAATAAATGACATAATGAACCTTAATCTACAATATTGGTTATAAAACACTTAAGTCTCATTTAATCATAAATCTCTAAAATATTAAGATCACTGAATACATTAAGTATGAACACCAAATATTAAAAGATCATTTCGACAATTATGGACTCATAAATAACATGTACCGATCGTTAATGTATAGGTTCTGCGGAAGAAGGAGTAATCCTTTGCTTTCCGTATTTTTTGTTTTGGTCATTCGCTGGAATAAGGTACAGATATTTGACCTTTTAGTAAAGGTTCCTTATAACGCTTTCAGTTAGTTTTCTTTTATTAAGGTTTCCTAAGCCTTTGCTATGAACCCCATTCTATTTGTTTCAATGCTTATCTCAACTCTCGACAATTGTGAAACATCTCGATTTGAACTATATGATATGAAAACTCTGATTTTGAAAATATGATTAACCTTATGATAAAGTATGATCTGTAGTCTTTGACATTCCATTTGACCTAAGATAGTTTGACACCCGGCCAAATATTTCACTAGTCAGGGGTTCCATGTCCGTGTCGCTGATGCACCTCGACATGACTCAGGCGTAGGGGAGTGATGTTCTACCACGCCCCTTATCTTTTATCTCATATGAGCTCAAGTTATGTTATATGACCAATATCTGCGTTATGATGGATGCATCCTAGATCTAATCTGTTATTCGCTATATGTTATATGTTATCTGATGATTGATGCCGCGCGCATGCACGCCCTTATAACTCGTAGGTCTCTACAAATGTTGCCTTATGTGAATATGATTATGATCCGATATTTGTTTCTGGGCTCGTGGTAGTTAACTATAAACTTTATTCTAATTCGATTTATACTTTGAAAATGATTATGGTTTTGCTATCTTTCGTTCATTATATTTTGTATTCGAAATCGTTTCGTATTTGCTTTGCTTTTATATCCTGCTCAAGTGAGTTGAAGCTCACCCGCATTTCTTTTCTTCTTGGCGGTATCTAGCAATGAGCTGGTTTTGCTTTGGGATGAGTGCCGAGTGGACTTACCTTAGAGATATTTAGCTTTGATCTTATGATGCCATTTAAGACTTCATTATTTCAGATATTTTGTTGGAGTTTTTTTCCTCATGGGACCTATGTATTGAAGTCATGTTGACTTGAATTATTCCGCATTTATGTTAAGACTTCTTTTGGATATTTATGTTTGCTTTGATATGACACCATTATTTGTGATTTCCTTTACCCTTGTCTGCCTGGCAAAAGTATCTGTTTTAGACATATGAAAGTAATCGTGACTCAAAGTATCGCTTCGAAAGTACTGCACATGTGGAAAGCACCGGCTTGTCTTATCAACGCATCGTTCCAACTCAAAAAGAGGGGTAAAATCAAATAACGGTAACTTTGTTATTATGGGATGTGATTTTTCAAATCCTACCTATAAATAACTACTTTCCGATTTTCCCTCTCATCTTTATTCTTATCAATCTTTTCCATATTTCTCTCTCTCTCACAATTACTTATTCATCGAATCAATCACTTATACAACCATCAATGGCCAACCGAAACATCATTTCTAAACACAACATGGTGGCAAATTTGGATAAAACTGAAGCTAATGTCGCATTTCATGACATCATTGATTTTCTCATGGGGTCTCCAATTAGTTATGCTCTTTTGGTTGAACCAGATGTCATTGAGCCCTGGATTCAACTGCTTTTGGGAATCGCTAGGACTCACATGGAGAATGATGAGTCATATATACGGCTAGTGTCAATTTCCATAATGCTCGTTATTTATATCATTTATATGGATTTACGCTTGTTTTCCATTGTTTTCCACTTTCAGGTAAATTACGAGCATTGGAGCTAAAGAGACGCGGAAATAGAAACATTACTAAAGATTTATCACAATATGCCTATTTTGAAGAAGTTATGGAGTAACTCATCTCTCACATTACACCGTAACTATTGCGTGACCATGAAGTCCAACTTATCAAGAGGTTATGGCGTAACTCTTCCCAAAGGTTACGACGTAACTCCATTAGGTCAAATGAGGTTCCACGCCACTGATACTTATGCCAATTCACAAAGATCAACTTACTTTATGCAACCGAAGTTTATTAACCACTACGTAACCACTTATTAGGATTACGCCAGAATTAGCGTATCTAGTGCATTTCTTAAAAATAGAAGGTTACGGATAACTCCTCTATTGGTTACTGGGTAACCCGACCTGGCCTATAAATACCCCACAAATTCCAGCATTTAAAAGCATCCCATTCCACACACAACACTCTGAGAACATGGGAAAAAGCTTACAAGGTGTCTGGGAGCATACTGAGTCATTTCCAAAAGAGAAGTCACACCATTACGATAAGCTTTAGCATTTATTATTTATTTTACTTTCAATTCATGTATTTCGTACCTTTGAATATTGAATTGATTTTCATGATTAATATGAGTGGCTAAGCACCCTTTGGATCTAGCCTAGTTATGATTCCTTAATTGTTTTGTTTACGCTTACCTTTACTCGCATAATTATTTCAAAGTGTATGCATGCATAGTTCTTGGTAGTCACCCTGGTTAGGTAGTTTTGAATGGCGATAGAGGCCAATTGCCTAGAGATATGACCAATCAACCCTGGTGAGCGGACTGAGATGGGAAGGGTAAATATGACCAACCTTGACGACCCTTTCTACTTGTGCGATTGACCAACCGATCACCTATCGCTTGGATGAACTTAAGAATTGAGGGTGTAGTGTCTAAGTTCCTAACGGTCGGGCACTCACTATTTAGAATCTAGCATGTAGCTGTACTTAATGACTCGCTTAGGGGACCAGAACAATGGGACTTATGATCTACCGCTCCTCTGTGGTGCATCTTTGCCGATAGGTTAGGCGAATTGACCAAATGCTATCCTCTCGAATTTGACCCCACCAAGTAATTGGAAGTAGTAGACGTAGTCATAACTAGCTAGGAGGATTGACTAGGTTTGCACCACTACTCCTCTATTGATTTCCATTTACCATTTATCTGCTTTTATTTTATATTCTGCATTAGTAGTTTAATTAATTAAACTCCTATCAAAACCATTATTATTCTCGTGACAATTAGACTTAGTAATAATCCAACACACATAGCTCTTGGGACGACCTCGGCTTTACCGATTAACTACACTACACACACCGGGTACATCCCTTAGTACATTAGGGTAGACCATAGGTATAGCGAGACACTATAAATATTAATACCTGGTCAATAAAACCCGCATCAAGTTTTTGCCACGAGCCATATTAGTATTGATATTAAGTCTTTCATTTCATTTTTAAACTTTTCTCACGATCATATTTCAAGTTTTCAAGTACCATGGAAGTTGTTAACATCGATGACCTCACTCTTGAGGAATACTTAGCGTTGACTAGAGCAGATCAAGGGCCGGTCTCGTAAGACCTAAGCAATCGGAGTAGATGTTCGCTTCGAGATTAAAGACCAATTTATGAGGGAGCTTTCGCTAACCCTTTTCTCAAGAAAGGGATGAAGATGCATATGAGCACGTTGAAAATGTCCTATACATTGCAAGCCTTTTCAACATTCCTCGGTTCTCATGATGTCATATGCTTAGGGTCTTCCTATGACTCTCACCGGAGCAACGTAAGATGGATCGAAAGATTGCCCGCCGGGCTAACACGGGCTACTAAAGAAACACTTTATCCAAAGATATTGCCACCATCGAAGATTTCTCATCGACTTTTGGAGATCCATAACTTCAAAAGAAGATGACGAAACTCAGATCAAGCTTGGGGACAGATACAACGATCTTCTTTGTAAGTGTCCTACCAATGATCTAAATAACCAGCAGAAGGCCAATATTTTCTACAAAGGAATAAATGTAACTACAAGCAGTGCATGCCGGACTATCAAGGACCTACCCCGAACATGACTCCTACTACTACAATTGAAGCCATTCAAAAAATGGCGGACCATTCTCAAAAATGGCACGACGGTGGAAGAAACCAAGGCGGAGTTCGAATTAATTGCCAATCGCTAGTAAAATTGAAAGTCCGGGAGTTGAGATATGTGAAGGTCGAGAAACCGTTCATGCCATCCAAGTGGGTTATGAAAGCTGTGGAGGAGGACATCTTACGAAGAATTGTCCTCATATGGACGAAGAGGATATTGAAGAAGCTAAGTATGGAGAAAATCGACCATTTTTCGGTGATAATCGAAATAGTAATGGTTATCGTGGAAATTACAACCGTGGGCCTTATGGAGAAAGAAAGCCCGGTCTTGAAGAAGCAATTAATAAGTTTCTCGGAAAATTCAGCCCCAAAGGCAAAAAGAGCAAGATGAGTGGTTGAAGGAATTCCGTGAAAACACCGACGAAACATTTCCAAACACGACTCAACTCAAAAACCTTGAATCCATGGTGATAAAGCTCAAGAAAAAGTAAGGAGAAATAACGATAAACCTGAAGGATCTAAACCAGCTATGGAATGTAAGGTAATTTTTCTGATGATAACTCAAAGGTTCAGTCAATGACACAATGGGGAAGATTTAGTCAACAGATCTCGAAGTTATGCCGTAACATGCCTAATGAGTTACAGTAACCTTGTGTTTGACAAACCACAACGGGTTGTAAAGAATACTGAGGAAAGAGACTCTAATGAGTTACGCCAGTAATCAAGAATCTCGCCATTTGCGTAACTAGGATACATGATGCAAAAATTCCTCGACGGACGCAGTCGAAAACTCGAGGAACTCTCCTCAAGATGAAGAAGAGCCACTTATAACTCACCGGGTGTACTCGTCATTACATCGATGAAGAAACCACTAGGGCTACCATGCCCCCTTGCAGTATTGCAATGGAGGAGACAATGAAAGAAAGGAAGAATGGACGCGGCCCTCATGAGTGAAAGACATTGTATTAAATTCAGAGATTTAGCCTTTAAAGATTGGTACGCAATTCAATTTTGGGATGCCAAGATCAATCCAAATCTTCTTATGAAGCTAAAAATTGATTACGCGAACACATTCGTAAAAAGGAAGAGACTAATAAAGATATACTGCACGGATGAACATTTAAGTGAAACCGACAACAAGGAACTACGCAGCCACCGGTGCGAAAAGTAAAATCTCCGGTGAAATTTTCAGGGCCATGCAACCCGTATGACGATGTGTAATGGGGAAGCAACTCCGAAGATTAGGAAAAGATGAATTTTTTGGTCCTCAACCAATGACGAGGAGAGAACGAAGTTTACCTTACGGACAACCTTGGATTCGATAGTTGGGTAAAATTAAGTATGGACATGTGGACACATTAACGAAGAGAAGATTTGGAGGAATACATGGATCGATAAAATTCAAACGACAAAAGTCTCAAGGACATGAGTAGAATTACAATCGACAATGACAAAGAGCGGGTTAGTAATGATAAAGAAGAATGCCGCTCTAGTGGAGAATTTGCTCGGTGAAGAATGGTTCAAGGACACCGCTCGACGATGATGATATCGAAGGGATGCTAGATTACCTTGAGTTGCAAGGAAATGAGGAGTTCACTGATCCCGATGATGAAGCTTACAAACAAAGGAGTGCAAACTCCCGGGATTCTACAAAAGACCACCTCCAATTATTGTTGAAAAATATGAATTCACTCGCTACCACCTGAGACCGGAAGAGAAATTTTGTAAAGTCCGAAAAATTGAAACCATTGAGTACCTCCAAACTGCCTCGAATGTTGCATGGATGAGGCATAATTTGATGAAAGATATTGAAGAATTCGGGGATGTTCAAAGGCCCCCATAGGAGCCCCGTGGCTCTGAGTCTAACTTAAAGACTCGTTAATAAAGAAAAGTGCTCTTTCGGGAGACAACCCGAATTATCCCTTTCTTTTGTTTTTATTTCCTTTCTGTTGTGTTTTCTAACCTTGTATTAGTTTTTAAATGAACTTTGTGGGTGTGTTCCCTGTAAACCCTCACGAGACTTCACTCGTCCACTTGGGACACCAAGTGGTTTAAAAGGCTTGTTGCATTGCTAAATAAACCGTGATTCCTGAAAGTGAGTTAGGTTTGTTTTTCATTTTATTTTTTCTTTTTAGAATTATGCTTGTCGGTATTGTGATTTCAGAGATTGAAGTTTGTTCATGATGCTTAAACGAAGGCACCCGCTTCTTTCTCGTGGCCTTCTTCTTTTGGAGCAAATTTCAAGGAAGTTCTCGCCTAATTCTACCTTCTCTTCACCTTTATTTTAATGCCTAGTACAAAAGGGACTTTGTACAATTCAAGTGGGGGACGGGAGTAGAATTATCTCTTGAACTTTATTTCGCCCTCATTTTTCTAGTTTATTTTGAAAAATTATGCCATTTTGAAAATTTTGACATGTTTTTTCGAACCTAACTAGATTAGACCTTAGCCGAGAACATACAACCCTTGACATTACATGGTGAGATTACCCTTATCCATTTCCAATATTTGACCCCAAATCCACCAAATTATGAGTGTGCCGGTAGCTTGTAAACTTTAGAACTTGGCCTTTGCATCATTTCGAGACCATAAACGAGGTATGTTGAGTTAGCTCAATGTATTTGGACTTTTCAGTTTTAGAAGGCAATATTATAGGATTATCACCCAAACAGCCTACCATTATGAGTCTATCGATTAGTCACCTCGACTTTTTGACCCCTATGTGAAACCCTTTTGTTGTACTCCCCTTTAGTGCAAGATACCCCTAGATACACCCTTCTGAGCCATTCCTTTCATTTTGTCAACCCAATATATTGTTTCGTTACACCCTTACAACTTAGCCTACCCTGTAGTCTTTATTTATAATTGGGAAGTCATCATTTGCCTAAGTTCAAGGTTCGAGTGGAAAGGTTTGGAAATCACGCTTTTATCGACAACAATTATGAAGATCATTGAAGACCCCCCGAATTCCCATTGTTCATCTCAAGTGGGGGGATGTTATGTTATATTGTTATGTTAAAAAAGAAAAGTTTGATTGAGTTATGATATTGTAAAGTGCGATGTTATAAGCACTATAGTATGAAGCATTATTGATTAGTATCGGTGCCACCTCGGTACATTAAGATTGAGTGGAGTTATACCAAGAAGAAGAAAGGTAGTGTGCCCATCATATCGCCCCTCTAATGACGCATATACCTTCATTTCATGATCCGGGTTCTAGACTTCTAAGCTTGAACTTTGGGCGGACTGGTAGTAGCGATGACTTAGTTATAGATTTAGACTACCCTTGTTTTTCATTTTACACCAATTATATCCCATGTCTTATCCTACCCTTTAGTCATGAAGCTTGTCTAGGTGATGCAAATGAGCAATTGGTGTCTTGGCCATGGATTTGGTCATGTATCATTGATTTTGTCACTTCACGTGACATGTTAGAATGACGAGTCACCCTTAACTTTGTCGCGTTCTACCCATATTGCCTTTGAGAATTTTTTAGCCCTTAACTCTATTGGTGGAGATTTGTGTAACCGCTTCTATGATAGAATACATGCTATGACTGTATGCATTGAGTGATCACCCAAATTGACACTTAGAATAGTCAGAGATTTTGAGTGTGTTCCCCTCTTCTATGAGGTGTTCGGCTTTGTTTTATTCTAGCATAAGAGATTTGTAAACTCATATTTTCCGTGCTTTGGGAGATATCTTTAGAATCTATCTAATAAGGTCTACTTGAGGGCAAGTAGAGTTCAGTATGGGGATATTTGATAATATCAAATAGTCCCTAATATTATGTCAATTTCGATAATGCTCAAGTATTTATAACATTTATATTGATTTACGCTTGTTTTTTCTCCATTGTTTCCACTTTCGTGTAAATTACGAGCATTGGAGCTAAAGAGACGCTAAAATGGAAACATTACTAAAG
>OU343216.1:1636319-1661493 GCA_910596185.1 Chrysanthemum makinoi | reverse complement strand
GTGGTCTCTGGAGACTTTTGGTATGTGTTACTTCAGCGTTCAGTTGGAAGAAATTTGAGAAGAATATTTGTGCGTAGATGATATTGCTTATCGACATCTTCGATATGACTTATGGTAAAATGCTTCTGGTTAGTGCTTCATGTACACAATGTAATGATGATTCCGTTGAGCTCACAATCATCAGGGGAGAGATATGTGTACATCAGGGACACACAACATGTTCACATGATCGAGCTTAATCAGATATTCCAGAGTTGACATCCGCAGAGAAGATCAGTGATTCAACCAAGCATCGTGATGTCGTTGTCTTTACTCGGTGGGTACTTGTGTACATTATGGGCTGATTGGTTATATGGAAGATAACTGGAATGCACTTGGTAAAATGAAGATGTTGTTATATTGTTCCCCTAATAGACAATGTCAATCTCAAGAATAATGTGTACATCGGGGACGCACAAAAGGTTCATGTGATCGGTCTTAATCAGTTATTTCGGATTTGATAACCACAGAAACGATCAATCTCTCAACTTGTTACTTCGGTGTTCTCATGTTCCTCGGGGTGCTGAGCTTCATTAAATGAGACCGTTTTTCTTCACTTCTACTTCTTGGGGAAATGGTCTTTATTCTTAGATTGTCGGTTTGGAGGGAAGCTACCAAAGTCTCACTTTCAGAAGGCTCAAGTTCTTGTGACGATTCAAGAGGTGGTGAAAGTTTAAGAGATGATGACTTCTATCTTCTATAAAGTGCTGAACGATGTCCTTATCTCGGTACTCGTATCATCATCTTCTTAAACTATTTCTCTATCTTTGTAAATAATTTTATAAAACATAATAGAAAATTATAAAATCAACAAAAGCCCATAAAAATAAAAAAAATTGAAAAATACCAAAAATATGTTTTCTCATGACATGTCTTCTGGTATCGATAACATCTACGGTCTTAGAAATGTCATTCAATAATGGCACGGCACCATAGATGAAGTTCGAGCAGGAGGTGTAAATATTCTTTTTCCAAAACATGTCTAAAAATATGGCTTACAGTTATTTCAGACTGTAACTCGGGCTTCAAATAATAGCTTGCGCTATTTATGATCAGAACCGCGGCTTAAACTATGGTTTGCTATTATTTCAGATAGCAACCCGCTCTTCATGGAAGGAAAGTGTTGCGCTAAAACAATTTGACAAATATTTCGTGCACTTATCCTAAAACAAAATGAGGAAAGTATGTCGAAGGACTGCTGTTCCTACTCAAATATTTTTCCTTCTAAAATTCTTCAGAAGAATATTTGTTTTAACAAAATGGTGGAAATTGAGTTGCTTGAAAATCGATCAGAATCAGAGTTTTCATAAAATTGAAAACTCAATCAATGACTTCAGCGCTTTTAAACTTTTCATAAAATGAGTCATTGATTGAGGGGGAGAATTTTGTCAAATTTACATCATCTAACGAGCTTTCTTAATTATCCTATATGCTTAATTAAAAATGATGTTAACCTACGTTGAAGGACTAGGTGCCTAGGATATGATTGTTAGGTTTGGATGATTAGAGTTTGATGAACACATTATTCCCATGCCTTATATGAACTGATTGTTATGTTGGATTGACTTTTATTAGTCGATTGCTGTTTGGGTGATGTAGACCACCATATATCTGTATGTATGTTCACTAACGTATGCAGGTATATTGGTATATAAGAATGTTCCCGATCCGGATCCCACAAATAAAGATGATTGGATGCCGAAAAGGAAAGGGTAACTATATCTTGGGTTGACAAATGAAGAAACGGAGCTTAATTGGACTTCTATGGAGAGTTGACATGGAAAAAATGCAACGTAAGAGGTCTCACTGCATCAGCAGATGGTTTTCTTCATCAGCAAATGAAGAAACGGAGCTTAATTTGACCGCAGTTGGCATTAAAATGCAACGTAAGAAGTCTCATTGCATCGACAGATGGTTTTCTTCCAACCCTCAGCAATAACAACAAAAGCAGCTCAACCACCTAACGATTTGCAAGACAACTAGTGAATAATACCATTTTTCAAAATTATTTGATAAAATGGTTTTTGAAAATGGGAAAATATTGTTTTGAAAATAAACTGGACTAAATTTTGAAAATCACCGGACTTTATTTTATCAAAACTTAAGTCACTCAATCATCGACTATGGTCATCGATTGAGGAGATGGATTTATAATAATATATTTTCAAACGATATTTCTTCATAAAAGTCCGGTTTGTACAAAAACAAAGTGGTGTTCTAAAGATTTAATGTTATGTCATGCTATGATTTTCTTTAAAACTCAAAGATCTTACAAAATGAAATTTTTTCTGTTCTTGTTTGATTGTGAAATTGTTTTGTTTTACTTAAAGATCTCCTAAAAACTATCATACCCCATAACTAACAATCTTTAATGTCTAATTGGTCCTTATCCGTCATTTTTCTTATTAAATTTTGCCACGCCTTTCCCAAAAATTTTCTAAATGATTTAAATAATCAATCGATCCAAAATCTCAATTGGTTTGAAATTTTGATCTGGGAGAGATCGTGATTTACATCTCAAATCGGTTTTAAAGGGTGATTGTTTCAAAAGGCTCTCCTTCATGTGCCAAACGATTTTGAAATACATAATGCACATAATTGTGAAGGAGCATTTAACCTAAAACCAGAAGAGAATTTAAACCGGCATATTTTCTCCCATGTTTTCTAAACCTATTTAAATCACTTGGGATCCAAAATCTCAAAGGATTTGATATTTTTGATCGGGGTAGAAAATGTGATTTAAATATGAAATATGATTGCAAGTGAGATCGTTTTGACTCAGTGTGTGGCGCTTCCATATGTGCTAAACGTTTTCATTAATTGAAGCACATATTGAGGGGAGCATTTCAAGAAAAATAAACTATCAAGGTGCAAAGGTTTCAATGTTTTATCATAAGTACCTTGATTGAGTTTTAAAGGTTTTCTCTATGGCATATTGTGATCGTGGATGTACTTTAAAAGAACTCTTTCCTCTATGTGATAAAATGATTTTAAATATCCTATGCACATATTGAGGGGGAGATTTTACCAAAGAAATTCAAATGGCCTTTTCTACGAAAATTGTGATCAAGAATATATTTCAAAAGAACTCTTGCCTCCATGTGCTAAACAATTTATAAAATCATATGCACATGTTGAGGGGGAGCATTTTCTAAATGATCAAAATAATTAAGGTACAAAATGCTTTGATTTTATATCACAAGTACCTTGATTGATTTTCCAAATGATTTTTCAATTGGTTTCGAGAAGGAATGAACTGTACCAAAAGACCGACCATTTTACTTTATGTATGGAGTTATAAGGATGGTTAGGTTAGGTATTCGTTTCCACGATCCCGCCAGAGCCGGAGGGATCTACCTAGGGATAATCCACTAGATAGTGTAGAGTCCTTAGGTATGATGAAAAAAAAGAGAAAAGTGAGATATGGAAGAGTGCGGATGAGACAGAGCTAGTAATGGAATAAACCCAACAAGGTTCTAGTAATGAAGTCTTGGTAAGCACTGAAGGGTTGAAGAATGAAAAAAAATGAATGTGAAAAGGGGTGAAAAGAAATCAATAATTCAACCTTAGGCAGAACCGTTCAATACATATGCTACTGGTGGTTACTAAGGTAACGCCGGTATTGAAGACAAGACGTCATGGACAATGTGACGCACTGCACTACAACTTCCCAAGCTACTCAAGTTCCTCTTAAAAGGGCTTGTTTCATTCTCACGGGGAACCTACATAATCTATCGGCTTTCTCTTAGAGATTGTTGATATTGAAGAAGGAGACCCTCTCCCTAGTCTCCGACATAGGAACCAAATGTGCACTATTGAGTCTAGAGCCAAGAGATCATCCACAATATCTCATTAGGACACTAAATTAATGAAGACTTGTTTCACAATGTGGAAAGTAAGTATATATTAAGAGTCCTACGCATTATCCTTGTGGTATTGCCAGAACATCCGAGTGATATGTTAAATATTCACGATGACGATGGAAATCCTTCTAGAGCCAACATCAAACAAGCTCTTGGTGGGTAACATGTGAGATCTTCTCGTAATATCAAGCTTGTGACAATGGACGAAACGATGGGGCGATTCACTCTTAATCAACCTTGGTCCAGGATTGAATTGACGTAATACTTTTGAAAACCGTTCGATGTGCAAACCTTCCTTTCTCTAGCACGTCGAATGTGTACTTATGTTCTCAAACAAAAGTATCTCGAAAAAAATACTTTTGGAAAAACCGTTCGATGTGCGAATCTCTTCCTTTATCTAGCACATCGAATGTGTACTCTTTTCAAATACAAAAGTATTTTTGATTGAAAATTGATCTTTCTCATAAAACCTTCGTCGTATTGCAAAACTCTTCTTCTATAATACGCATTGTTTTTCAAATCATTTTTCATCAACTGAATCAAAATTCGCTGGTTCACTCACTCCGCTGTTGTCTTCTTTGAGACGCTCCGGTTTGAGAACGCTAGAGCAAATGCTAAACCCTCGGCAAGGAGATTCTTCGAATAATACCGATCAATGGCAAAGTATATTTGTACTGATCAACGGGAACCGCGGGGGCAGGTACCTCAATTCAACAAAAGTGATCAAAGATACTTTCGGTGTCTCTATTGCTAACTGTTTTATGCAGGACACCCGACGACAGCTGATCGTAATTGGTGTGTCAATCCATACGCATGCCACACAATCACATTCACGTCTAAAGAAATCATGATAAGTGCATATCTTCATCAACCGCTCGATATTTTCAAACCATGCTTCTCAAGCACGCTGCTGAAAATATTATGAATCAACAAAAGCTTCCACAACTCTGATGAGAAAGATATCATGATCCAAAATGTGAGCATGTCGGTCCAAAAGTCACAACAACACATGATGGCAACACAACAAAGGGTGATCCGGGATTTATCGTGGGTCGATGATCTCAAAGAAAGCTCAAGATCATCAAAGATGTGGATCTTAAAGCCTCCACTCAAAGTACAAAACTATGCGGACTTTAAAGAATCACTACTGATGCACAAAGATTGCGGAACTTAAAGAATTGAAGTCTACGAGCTCGAGAACTAAAGACATAGAAAGAATGCTAGGATGCAAAAATGTATTTCATGGGGTGACCTCCCTTAGGGGGAGATTGTTAGGAATTGGAAATTCCATGTTAAAGTGTCGGTCACCCCATTATAGTCTAGCATATGTTAGCTCATAGACTAGTAGTTATTTACGTTATTTAGTAGTTTATTAGTTAGTTATTTAGTTATTAGTTTAGCTTAGTGCAACACCGTTGAGGACGGACGGGTCTTTACCCACTGTATGCCTGATCCACAGCCCGGCAGAGGGCGTATTATGTAAAACTATAAATACCCTCTACCTCCCAAGGTAGAGGGTTGGACCTTTCATTCTAATCTAACCTTTTTTCTTTTGTTTACTTCTCTCTCTAAAGGCTTCATTCTACTCTCTAAAAACCTTTAAACTTTACTACCTTATTGTGATTGTGTATGTGTTTATGAAATCCAATATGTTACATTGCTATGGTTTGAAAGTTTAGATGGATAGACGATCGGTGCCATAGCCAAGATTTTGTAGATGTTGCTTTGAAAGTAGACAGATGGGAGATGAAGCAATCATGTCTTGCATTGAGATTTTGTAAAGACTTGAATTGGTTACAGCATACAAGATCGTTTCCTTTGTAGATCACGAATGAAACAAGTTTTATCCCGAAAAGCAACTTCCAAGTCTCCATCACAGAATTGACCCACTGAGAAGAGATTGTGACCGAGGCCTTCCACATAGTAAACCCTGCTAATTTCGATGTTTCCATTGATGTAATCTCTATAGCCCATGATAGCTGCGAAGTGATCATTCCCGAACTTGACAGTGCCTATGAACTTTCCAATAAAGTTTGATAACATTTTGAGATTGCCTGTCATGTGTCGGGAACATTCGCTATCAACAATCCATAGGATGATCTGTATCACCTGGATTACACACAGACGACACAAATGGAATAGAAGTAGATGTGGAACCCGAAGAGTTAGAGGGTTCCGGTGCAGTTATAGTTGAAACACACACGTTTATGATCTTAGGTATCCATTGAAATCCTAGTGTATTATGTAACCATTTCTGCCATCTCCAACTAGTCTTAGCTTTAGTCTTAGTGAAAGTACTAGGTGTTAAGATTTTCCTAGGAGGTGAAAGGGGTTCTATGGGTGCATCAATAATCGTGGTTGGAACACTAGATGGTGGTTTACCTAGCACAGACTTAGAAGCATTAGTGGGCCTAGAGGTATTCCGTTTTCTATTATTCCGCTTACGATTCAAGATAGCCTTAGCAATACATTTATCATGACAACCTGAGAACATACTTTTATGACAACCAACACATGAAGCTTCAAACATAACATTTAAAGTACTTAACGATTCAGCATTGTTTACATCACTTTTTCTATTACATTTGCCAGACGCAATTTCTAAAGTGGGAGTAACATGAGTTTTATTCGAATTCCTAAAGTGTTCTTCTACTTCAGCATTCTTTATTGTTCTTTTCTTAGGGCGCAACTTCCTATTCTTCCTTGTATTGCTCCTAGGCTGTGAAGTGCGAGCGTTAGGAAAAGAGGAAACTATTCCTGTTTCAGTAGAGGGAAGCACATTAGTTACCTGTGTTTTGTCAGTATGTATCCGTGTGTCATATTTAAGTGTTTTAGGTGCAAGTGACTTTGTATTACTAGGCATGTTATTCTCATACTTTCCTAGCTTAGCTTTCAACTCATCGACTGTTTGTAACAAATCTAGGTTTTCTGAACGAATGTTGCCACTAACGTTTAAGACTTCTTTAGTGTATGCAAGATGATGATCAAGTTCTTGTGATGCCTCGTCACGAGTCTTTTTCAAGAATCAAATATGACACCATATTCTGTTTTGACTTTAACAAGTTTTTGTTCATATTTTGAAATTTGACACTTCAAAGACACGTTTTCATCATCCAGTAGCTCTAATTTTGGTTCGAAAGATTTTGAACGCAACTGGTTGATCTTGTTTTGCAAAGCAAGTTCACGAGTTTGGAAATCTTTTTGACACCATTGAAGACGACGTTTTGCATTTGAAAGTTCGTTTAACAAACGTTCATTTTCAGCCAAATACTCGATTTGAGACAAATAATCGGTATCCACAACATTATCAACATTATCAACGGAATCAGCAGATATATAATCAAATATGCAATATAATGTAGTAACACAACATTATGGATATCAGACGATAACATCTTCCAAGAGTCGATCAACATCTTTTCTTAACAATTTCTTTTTACGTTTAGTGTTTGAAATCGATGTTTCTGTTTTCTCGAAAACTGTTTTCATTAGTCCAAGCTCCTTGTGAAAATCCCTTTCTAAATATAGTGCACAGTTTTTCAAATTTTTGACATGGGGTAAAATTCTTTTCTGAAGAATATCTCTTTGTTCGCGCGCTAGAGCATTGAAAATGTTCAACTTTTATTTCAGAATGAAATTCAATCTCACGTTCCAAAATTTTGATGTTAGATAAGAAAGTTTCAAAGTATTTGAGAACCGAGAAACTTTTAGCTTTTGTTTTAGCTTACTAAGTGAAGGTAAAGGACCATTAATTTGTGCACCATTGTGTTGGGGACTAACATTAGAAGTCTCAGAAATTGGTGTGATAGCCCAAGGTGTGTTAGAAGTATCTTGTTGCGCGACGAAAGTGATGGCTTTTGAATAGTTAAATGGTTTGTTATAAACAACATTTTTTAATTTTGATCGACTCGCCGTCCTCGTGATCTAATTCCTCTTGACGGTTATATTCAACAACACTCATAATGGAATCATCAATTCTATATTCTGCACTGTAAACTTCGTGATTGTTTAATGCTCGTTTAAAACTTAGGTTTATAATCAGCAAGATTCGGTCCATATCCATTTGGATTTGGATTGAAAGTAAACTTTTGAATCGTTGTGATTGATTCACAATGTTTACACAAACTCTTTGATTTTGTTTTGTAAGTCGAAAATTTCCTCAAGATAGTCATCTATTCATTTCGTGGAATGCTTTTTGTACTCAGAGAACTGTTTTTGACAAGTTAACAACTCGCACTGGCTTTTTGAGTTTCCAAGGTAAGAGCATTAAGTTGTTGTTTATGTTCATGTTTCAGTTGTTCTATTTGAGACAACAAAGCATTCTTGGATGCGACTAGAACACGTATCTGTCGTTCTAATGTTTTTTCGTTTTGATGAGATTTAGCAAAAGCGGCTGCAAAACCTTGTTCACGTTTTTTCTTGAGTTTTAAAAGCGTTGAGTTGTCTTAGTTAAAGTTCATTATCCCTAGTTAAGCTGCATTTTGTCCTTAATTGTTTGCAAATTTCCAAATGAGATTCTTGGTCTTTAATTAAGGTCATGAGCTCAAACTTCTAGATTAGACGGGTTCCCTTGTTCAACGTGAGTCTCAACATGATCATTAGTCAGATCCTCAAGTATAACCACGGAGTCAACATGATTATCAAAGGTAAACCATAAGTCATCTTGATCATCAAATATAACTACGGGTCATTTGATGATTATCGGAATGAGATGTAGACGTTTATGTTGAACACTCGACCTTGTCGGATGTAGACGTTGGCTGAGATATCATCATTAATGAGTATAGTTTGATCCGTACTGAGACAAGCCATCGTCATACACCGGCCCTGTGTCACTCATGTGGAGAGCTTGCATATGTGCCATCAACATCACGGCCAGATAGCCTGCAAGTCCTCCATATCATCATCGAATCAGATCCGCCATGGCTGTTCCTCTGTTGGTAAAGAGTTCCATCAGCCATCCTTGAGGGCCAAGAGCAAAGACTCTTGTGATAAGCACTTCTTGTCCTCTTAGGACATGCATTAGCCTGATGACCCTTCTCATTACAGTTATAACAACGAAGACCATTAACCCCATTCCGAGCATTACCCTGTTCAACCACTTGAGTCCTTTGTTGTTGCGGAGCACCCATGTTATTCCTCCCCATAGCATTAAACCCTTGACCACCGCCCATTTGACGAACATTACCACGATTCTGAACTTCAACACGTCCAATGTTAACCACAACCTTCCTTGGGTGTTGGATGAGGTACGAATGCGATTGTTGGATTTGTTTGAATATCGGCCTAAGGCTCTAGCAATCATGACAAACCCCTTGCCGCAAGGCAACAAAAAGCTTCAAAGATCCTCATTTGATTCACTGAAAGTGCTTGATCAAGGTTGTTGTTGTATGAACCAATTGAGTTTCTTGAGATTGGTGTTGTGATGGATCATATGGTGTAATTGTTGCAGTTGGTTAAGGTACGGGTTTTGAGGATGTGAATACATTTTGTAAGGTTGGGAATTAAGGATAACAAGCTTGAGCCCACAAAGCTAATTGTTGATTATCCGGAAGTGAAGGTGACACCGGGAGTCCACGGATAACCCTTTCCTGTCAACTTCTTTTTGTGGGGCTTCAAATAGTCTACAACAACGTATGATGCATGATGAAGATTCTTTGCTTGACGGATGAAAATGACATACTTTTCCCATTCAGGACCAAGACTACTTAGGAACTTAGTGTTGACTGCAATTCTTGGCATAATGATGTTGTGTTTGTCAAAGTCATTGATGATGTCTGTAAAGCGATGATGATATGACTCTAATGTCTCTCCGGGTTCAATCATGAAGTGTTCATAAGCCAAGTAGATTTTTGATTCCATGTCTTCTTGATTGAGTGTTGTGCTTTCCATGAGAAGATGAATATGTTCCCATTATCATTTTAGCAGTCTTTTGAGCATCAAGAATTCGAAGGGTCGGATTGGGTAATCCCAAAAGGATGTATTGCATTGCTAGTTCATCTGCTTCAAAATGTAGAAGTTCACGCAGCAGGTCTCAGAAGACTTGCGTTGTTGGAGACTTCACCTCTTGGTGGATTGGCATTTGGATCTCCCGTGTAACGACAAGTAGGCATCTAAAATGGACCTTCCATATGACCTTCTTTAAGAACTTTCCATGTGGCTTCTTTAGATCACAAAACCTAAAGAACCTTATCACCCATTGATCATAATTCCCGTGAGTGAGCATTGGAGGTCTATCAAGTGAGCCGCCTTCATGAATTGATTGCTGACTACTTAATGCTTCACACATCTTGCCAAAACCATGATTCGTCCTTCATAGTATCCCTGGATGGATGTTGATTGTAAAAGTTTGTGTAAGGTTGTACTTGAAGACTAGGTGGTGGTTGAACCATTTGTGGGGAAATTGCTCCTTGTTGTGGAAAATGTTGTTGTTGAAATTGTAATTGATACACTTGTTGTTGTAGATTGAATTCTTGTTGTTGTTGACTGAGTTGTTGTTGTTGTTGTTGTTGTTGTTGTTGTTGTTGTTGAGGATACACATGAGGAAAGTAGCTAGAGTATGGTGGTTGTGACATCTTGAAACTTGTGTTAATGATGGTTCTTTGTGGTCGAATGAAACTTTGTTGATGAAGTAATCTTATGTGTAGAAACCAAGTTTAGGCAAAGGAAACCTTAGGCGTAAGAACACCAACTTACATGTAAGAGTTGAACTTACGCGTAGGATTAGCTTACGCGTAGTGTTAAGGAACCTTAGCTTATGCGTAACACAATAGCTTAGTAATAGAATTCTTATGCGTAAGATTGCTTATGCGTAAGACAAGGATTAGCCGTAAGTAAATGCTTAGGCGTAAAGTATTCTACGCGTAATGTATTGCTTAGGCGTAAAACTAGTGTTTTGCCACAAATCCTTTACACTTATACCAGTGTAGAAGATATCCAAAGTCGAAGTGTTTTCAGGCTTATCCAAGAAAGAAAACACTGAGTAAACCAATAGCACTGAAGATCAAACCAAGGATAACTTGCGCGTAACAACTAGGGTTTTGTTACGCGTAGATTTTGCCAAAAACTATGATTTCCGTCCAAAAGTGTTTCTAAAGCCGATTTTTGTGATGAGACAGGCGTATACTTAAAAAACTTCAAAAACAAAAACGTTTACCCAAACATTTGGCGATTGATACCACTGTTAGGTCACCATATTTGTAACACAAGCATCAATATAAGAAGTTAGATAAGAGATAGACTGTTGAATTTACAACAATATGCGTATGAATGTGAGACAAGTTATGCATAGATATTGAAATGAGATGAACAACCAACCATCTAAGGATGGTTTACGAGGTATTTATATAGAGGGAACTAGGGCAACACACCAAGTTCCATCCTTTTCCTTATTGGCTTGGCATAGGCTCATGGGCTTTCTACATGAGCCTAGCCTTGATTACTAACATAAAAGCCATAATTAAGCTACCTATTACATATTAATTACTAACATTTGAATTCTAGTTTGTGAGTGATTCCAACATTTTTCTCCTTCAAGAAGTTAGCGAAGCACTTGAATATCCCTTGAGTTTGTTGCCACTCTTGTGATGGGATTGGAATATCTGGTAATTGATTGATGTAATCTACAGGGTCAGACTTGTGTTGCCAAGTGGGGTTGCTACTCTTCTCCTTTTGTCTTTTCCCTTTCATCCGATGAGTCCTGTGGGTGAGGTCTTTGCCACCACCATGATCCTTGCAGTCTTTCCATTCTATAGGTACCATGACCTTGTTGCAAAACTATGGAATATGAATAAGAGGGGGTCTAAAGTAAAGATGAATTTGCAAAGATGGCTCTGGAGCATTGCATAAGGGAGTACCAATTGTGTCCATGCTTTTCACACTCGCCATTCCTACCATGTAATGCGAGGTTGAAGTGAGTGCCTGGTCACAAGGTAATAAATCCAGCCAAGTACGCATTGGGATGATCTTTGTTCCTCCGGCAAAGCACGTTCTTCCCAGTATGAGTTCTTTCTTATACAATCGGAACATTTTCTGAAAAGCTCCATTTGAAATGGATCCCTATGATCACTTCGAGTTTCTCAGACTCTTGATGGAGATGCTCTTTCCAGAAGACGTGTCCCTTACCGTGGTTGCTTGTGGATGTCCATGAAATAAACTTCATGATGATCTACCATGTCATGTAGCTCCGCCAATGACCATTTGTCGGAATACATACACACTCCTTGATATGGGTAACACTTAATTATGATTAAAGATACTAGTAACACTTAATTGATGAAATGTCAATAATCCTTTTGTGAGGAGTAATGATACACACTCAATAATCCTTTTGGGTCATTTGTCGGAATACATACACACTCCTTGATATCAGGTACTAGGCTAGATACCGAGTTCCATTACAAGGGAAGAACTACACCAACACTACACAACACTAACTCAAAGGAGTAATTCACTCCTTTATTACATAAACATCATCAGGATACAATATCCTTGGATATAACCTATCTCTATTTGTATATCGATGCACCTCATCGATTATACACCCTTGGAATCTTTCACTAATGCCACTTGACTTGACTTCAGGCACCCTTCACTTTAATGCCCAACGACTTTTAAACCTTTCACTAATGCCTTCATCTTTACTCCTTTGGAATCTTTCACTAATGCATTTGACACGGACGTTCAAGCACCTTTCACTAATGCTTTCGTCTTGACTCTTTTGGAATCTTTCGCTAATGCCTTTAGACAAGGACTTTTAAGCACCTTTCATTAATGCTTTCGCCTTGACTCTTTCGACATCCTTCACTAATGCCTTGGACACAACACTTCTATTGGAGGAAAAAGAACTATCAACAAGAGAAACCTAGTAGTCTTGATGATGACGGCATGGCAAATCATGGACTTGAGTTTGCTCGACTTCAAGAGGTGGTGATCTCGCCTTTAAGAGGAACCTAGAGAATCACACAAAAACAAAACACAAACTACATAGAGAGATCCTTAGGATATGAGGTTAGAAGGTTACAATACTTGGAGAAAGTATGTGTGGGAGTGGCAACCCAAAAAGAAGAAATGGCTCAATTATTTATAAAGAAATTTAGATACTGTTCCACCTGATCCCTCACTTGAGGGATCCTTCCAAAGGTATTACTAGGATCCGTGGGACGCTACCCTTTCCCCATGGGTTTTGGGTCATGGGTCATGGGTCCTAGACTTTGGACCATGGGTATCCAAGTAGATACAATATTTCTACAAGATGCAATGCATCTAGTCCATGGGTCATGGGTTAAAACCATGGGTCATGGATAGTATCCATTTATGACTTAAGCATAATGTCATGCAATGGGTTATGGGTTATGTTCCATGGGTATGGGTTATGGACTTGGGTTTAAATCAACAATATTCAATGTAGAAGGGTCAATTGTCAAATACTTACCTCTACCAAATATATTACCCATTATGATACATACTAGTTATGTATATATTTGCCCAATATGTAAACACTAGTTGTTGTACATATGTATTACCAAATCATAAAATTACTTTTACTTGTTTAGTATTTTATGTAGAAAACATAAGGTGTTAGTAAACTATTGGGTCAAACCATTTACGTATTTTATTTGTTTCGTTAAAATGATTTTACGTTTGTTATCGACAAAACATTAGAAGATCGTAAAATATAAATAAACGTTATTACTGTTTATTTGTATTACCACAAACATCTTAATGTAAGACCTGGTTGCCTCTACATTAAGCACATTTTAATGGTGGAGAATACGCTATTTATGCATTCATAGAATTCCAACAAAAGCTAAATGATAACAGTTGCTACTTGCAACGAATATAAAAGATTTAGCACAATGTAACTTGAAGTGAAATTAGTATGTCTCAACCAAAAGCCAACCAAAAATAGAAAATGTTAGATATAGGATTTCACAAACACATTAAACCATAACCATATGGGGCGTTAACAATGTTTAGAGAGAGAAAGTTCTAGTGAGAGAAAGGAAGAGAGTTGGGAACTATGTGAAACAAAGAAAAATGGTATTGAAGCTCCAACCCTCTACCTTGGGAGGTAGAGGGTATTTATAGTATCTTACAAACAAACGCCACCTACGGGCTGTGGATCAGGCATACAGTGGGTAAAGACCCGTCTGTCCTCCACGGTGTTACTTAACTAAATACTACTTAACATAAAATAACTATGACTACGAGCTCTCTAACGATTACATATACTTGAGGTGACCGACTCTTTAATACCTAGAATTTCTAATTCCTAACAATCTCTCCCTAAGGGAGGTCACCTCAAACACACATTAAAATTACATTGAATACAAACAGATATTACATTATAAATTGTTCTTGCACTCTTGATGTATTACTTTGCTCTAAAGCTCGTAGTCATTGATTCTTCACATTGCATGTTTGGTTAATCCAAGTGGAGGTCTTTTACTGATCCACGGATAATGAGTTTTGAGCCACTTTGAGATCACATTAAATCTCCTCACTCATCCTATGTGGTGTTGGTATTATGTGATGTTGTGACATTTGGACCGACATGCTCACATTCTGGATCTTGATTTCTTCTTATCGAGTAGCGAAGCTTTCGTTGATTCATGATATTGGCGCAGCCAGAAAGCGTAAGCATGGAGTGAAAATATCAGAGTCATTGATGCACCAATCATGATTTCTCTAGATATGAATGTGTTGTGTGAGCATGCGGCTATGGATTGACCGCTCCATTCGATCACCGCAAACGTCGGGTGTACTGCGCATAACAGCTTAGCAATAAAGCACACGAAAGTGTCTTTGATCACTTTCGATGAATTGAGGTACACGCCCACGTTTCCTGATCAAGATAAGTACCGCCGTGATCGTATAATTCAAGAATTTTGGACAGGTTTTCGCAACTGCTCTAGCTGTTCTCAAACCGGAACGTCTCAAAGAAGACAACACGGAGTGAGAACCACGAATAGAGATTCACGATTGATGAAAAAGATTTGAAAAACAATCGTATCGAGAAAGAAATTGTTTTGCAATACAACGAAGTTTTAATGAAAATCATTTATCAATCATAAACACCTTTTGATTTGAAATAATTGTACACAGTCAATGTGCTTAGAGAAAAGAGTTTTTAAACACAACAACCGGTTTTTCAAAGGCATCCGCCAATCCATTTTCTTGGACCTGATTGATCAATTTTGAATCGCCCATCGATGAGGTCCATATGATGGGCTCAAGTCCTGCAATACCACAAGGATAATGCGTAAGACTATAATATATAATCTCTCTTTCCACATTGTGTGAAATAGAGAGTCTTCATTGAAAGTGTCCTAATGAGATTTATTGATGATCTCGTGGCTCTAGACTCAATTTGTGCATATTTGGTTCCTATGCCGGAGACTAGGGAGAGGGTCTCCTTCTTCAATATCAACAATCTCTAAGAGAAAGTCGATAGATTATGTCGGTTCCCCGTGAGAATGAAACAAGTCCTTTTAAGAGGAACTTGAGTAGCTTGGGAAGTTAGTGCAGCAAGGCCACTGGGTCCATGACGCCTTGTCTTCAATACGATGTTACCTTAGTAACCACCGTAGTATATGAATTGAACCCGGTTTCGCCTCTAAGGTTGAATAAATGGAGGGCTATTTGTTTTCACCCTTTTCTCATTCAATTCTTTTTCATTCTTCAACCCCTTCGGTACTTACCGAGACTTCATAACTAGAACCTTGTTGGGTTTATTCCAAAGACTAGCTCAGCCTTAGTCAAGACTCTTCCCATATCTCATTTTTCTCCTTTTATCATCATACCTAAGGACTCTACACTATCTAGTGGATTGTCCCTGGGTAGATCCCTCCGGTTCGGGCGGATCATGGGAACAAATACCTAACCTTATCATCCTTATATCACCATACATAAAGTAAAGTTGGTCGGTCTATTTGGTATTGTTCATCCGCCATTGGAACCAATTGAAAACCATTTGAAAATCAATCCACATACTTGTGATATATTATCAAAGCATTTTGTACCTGAATTGTTTTTGATATTTTAGAACAAGAGCTCCCCCTCAACATGTGCATAATGTATTTGAAATCGTTTTGCACACGGAGGCAAGAGAAAGAATTAACTTCTTTGATTACCATTTTCTAAAAGATATCAACATCACTTCCCTAATCAAATCAAGTAGATAAAGCATTTTGGGGAAGAATGAGGTTTTCAAAAGTTTTCTCCCCTCAATATGTCTCGAATTTGAAAGAGTTTTGCACATATAGAGGGAACCTGCACTTAGAGATAAGTGATCACGCTTCAATAATTTGAGGTTTAAATAGATGCTCCCCTCAACATGTGCATGGAAATTTGAAATCGCTTGTCACATGCACATGCGGAGAGGCTTAACGCAATCACTTATAAAACCATTTATCGAATTATCAGTTTAAATCCAATTTAAATCACAAATTCTCCCCCTATCACAATTATCAAATCATTTGAGATTTGTGATCTCTATAGATTTAAATTGATTTTGAAAGCTTTTAAGGAGAATTGTGACTTGATTATGAAAGCGTTTTAACTGATAAGGATCTGATTTTTGAGACTTTAAACTCCATTGGTTAAACATGCATGATTATCTTTTGAAAACAATTGTATGCCAAATAACTTTTTAATTTAATTGAAATCATTCTCCCCTCAATCAATGACATAGGTTGTTGATTGAGAGATAGATATTTTGACAAATAAGTTCGGATGATTATCAAAAATAGAGTCCGAAGTTATTTTTCAAAGCAATTAGTTTTCAGAGAAAATGTTTATAGAATCGAGCATGAGATTTGAAAAACATGATAAAGCATGGCTCGTTTCTTTTAACACTGGTTACCGCCAAATGACAATAAACCACCATTTTTCTTCTATTTTTAATATTTTGAACAATATCTAAAGTCCCGTGTCATTCTTTGAATGACAAAGAAAGACCGTAGATATTATCAATCGAAAACATGACAAAATGACAATATTTTTGAAGATTTTGAAATTTTTATAATTTTCTATTTGATTTTTGAAGGTTTTATAATTTTGTATTTTGTTTTTCGAATAAATATATACAAGAGATAGATGAAGAAAGACCTTTTACTCGCCTTCCTCCCCAAGACGCTTGAGTGTTTCTGGTTGAAGGCTTTTCAAGCCAAGTCGTGGAAGAATAAACTCAAAACGCTCTCTTGGAAGAGCTTTGGTGAAGATGTCGCTAACCGGTATTCACCCTCACAAAATAGAGTTCCACCACACCTTTTTCCACTTGTTCCCCGATGAAATGATGTCGAATGTCGATATGCTTTGCTCTTGAGTGTTGAACGTTGTTGCATGAGAGAGCAATAGCACTTTTATTATCACAAGACAGAGGGATTTTGTTAAATACAAAGCCATAGTCGATAATTGAGATCTCATCCATAGGATTTGAGCACAACAAGATGACATGGCTATGTATTCCACTGTAAATAGAAGTACTCATTTGCTTCTTTGAAGACCACCTCAAGCTTATCACCCAAAAATCGAAAGCACCTCCAGACGTATTTCGACGAGTATCTTGACACCCCGCATGATCTCATGACCGCATATGTCGTTAGTATACCGTGTCCTTCGTACCAAAGTCCCATATTGATGGTTCCTTGGAGATACCGAAGACCCGCTTAACCGCTTCAAGCTTTTTAGTAGGCTTAGCCTCGGTATCTAGCACACATGCATACAAATAACAAGATATCGGTCTACTAGCCGTGAGGTACATCGATGATCCAATCATACTACGATATTTTGTTTGGTCACCATGATCCCCGAGTGGTCCTCATCCAGTTTGTATCAATCATGGAGTGTCAACAGGTCACTTGAATCAAATCCAAATTTCTTTAAAATCTCATTTGCATATTTAGATTGATTTATGAAAATGCCTCCCGGACTTTGTGAAATTTGTAATCCCAAGAAAATGACATTTGTCCCATCATTGACATTTGAAATTTAGAACCCATTTCATTTGAAAAACGATCACATTCATTGGGGTCCGTCGAGGCAAAAATAATATCATCAACATAAATTTGAACGTGAATTAAATGTTTGCCCGACTTCCGTGAACAATGTTGATCAATCGCCTTTGCTAATCCGGTAGATAGAAGAAACTTTGATAGCGTATCATACCATGCCCTTGGAGCTTGCTTTAAACCATAAAGAGCCTTCTTCAAACGATAAACGTGAGTAGGATGCTCTAGATTCACAAAGCCTTCAGTTGGTCGACGTGAACGACTTCTTTAAGATCTCCGTCGAAAACCGCCTTTACATCCATCCGATAGACTACCATGTTCTTACTTGCAAGATTAGCCAAGAAGATTCTGATTGCCTCGATTCGAGCAACAGGAGCAAATGATTCTTCAAAGTCTATACCCTCCTTGACGGTATCCTTTAGCAACCAATCGAGCCTTGTTCTTTAACACATCACCATGCTCATCAAGTTTCACTTTGAAGATCCATTTTAGAGCAAAGATCATAGCACAATCTGAGCGGTACTAATTCCCATACATCAAGTCGATCAAACTCATGAATTTCTTCTTGCATGGCATTGAACCAGCTGCCTTCATTCATGGCGTTTTAACATCTTTTGGTTCGATCTTAGAGAGTACGGAGTTGAAGAAGCACCATAAGGCATCTGTTGCAAGTTGTTTCCGTGTGGATACCGGACGAGAGGGATTTCCAATGATGTTGTCTAATGGATGATCGTGAGTCCATTTTCTGAGGTGTTCATGAGGTAGTTGTTGAGGACCGGTAGCAGAGTCGATGTCTCTTGAAGAAGATGGTTCTGATGATGATTCAAGAGCAAATATGTTTTCAAATGGAGCATCTTCCGGAGTAGCAAAGGGATTAACTTCATCATTGATGCCCGAAACATTTCCATGATGTACATTTGATGATTGATGATTTGTTGATGAGACAGATTGGTCACAAGCGCTTTGGACTTAATGATATAGAAGTTGAAGGGTTGACTTCATTCACAGGATAGAAGCGTACCATTGATTGAATTGACATATCATTGTTACTTGGCTCAAATTGTTCATCAAACATTGGATCAAACAATTTCTTTAAATCATCTTCTGATGGAGGTACATATGGAGTTGCTGATGAGGAGTTTGGTACAAGAGATGAACCAATGGGACTGCTATGAAGTGTGGGTCCTGAACTGGATTGTCCAGAGCCATTTGACCGTCACTCATCAAACGTAACGGAATTGTTTCCATGATATTTCGGGTTCTCTTGTTGTAGATTCGTAACCTTTTGTTTGGTGCATAGCCTACAAAACTCCAATGTCCGCTTTAGCTCTTGCCTAAATCTTGACCCTCATTAGTTGGATAACACAAAGCACCAAACACACGAAGGAATGAGAGATTAGGTTTTCTATTGTGGACAAGTTCATATGGAGTTTTTCCATGAGAAGTGTGAATCAGGGATCGATTTTGTGTGTAGCATGCAAAGGGCAATAGCTTCACCATAGAAACATTGGAACCTTGAGTAAATCAAGATTGTTCTAGCGGCTTCTACAAGAGTTCGATTTCGTCTTTCAACTACACCGTTCTGTTGAGGAGTTCGTGGAACACTTCTTTGATGGTGATTCCAATGATTTCATAAAATTCACTAAGTTGTTTGTTAACAAACTCGCCCATTGTCTGTCGATGATTCTGACGGTTTTGTTAAGTCGAACCGAAGTTGTTTGATGAGTTTGATGATGATATCCGAGTTTCATCCTTTGTCCTTAAGAACTTGACCCAAGTGAATCTAGAGTAATCATCAACCACAACTAACACATATTTCTTCCCAAAGATATTCTGCACTCATTGGTCCACATAAATCCATATGAATTGTATGAAGAACTTCGTGATGAGTTTGTAGGTTTGGGTTTATGGGCATACTTCTTGCTTTTTCCCAATTGGCATGGTGAACAAAGATGATCCTTTTCATACTTAAGTCTAGGTAAACCTACAACTAAGTCCTTTCTGGAGAGATCATTGATGGTGCCAAGTTCAAGTGATTGAGACGACGATGCCATAACCATGACTTTGTTTTAGAAGCCTTTGACAACAAGCAAATTGGAGAAGACTTCATCATATCTTCGATAGAGATGGTGTATAGATTTGAACCACGTGTTCCTCTTAAAAGTTCCTTACCATCAAGTTCTCTAACAAAACAAGTATGTTTTCTTAAGGCTACTTCTAGATCGAATCGCAATTGACCAACAGAGAACAGGTTATGACCAAGACCTTCCACATAATATACCCTGGAGATAACACTTTCACCAACAACATAATCTCCATAACCCATAATTGCACCGAAATGATCATTCCCAATCTAACTTCCGATGAATTTGCTCACGGTTCATGAGCCGCACCGTCTCCGCCATATGCTTGGAACAGCCTGAGTCCAAGTACCACGTAACGATTTGAACGACCTGCAGCTGAACACGCACAAGAATGGATAATCGATAATTGGGATCCCCATGCAAGAATGGGTTCCACTTGGTTAGTAACAAAGATGGAACACCCACATCGAAATAGAAACATCCATATCAGAAGTAGAAGCAATGGAATCATTGGGAATAGATGCAATGGTGGTGTCTGTATTTGACCTATTCAAAGTATGTTCACTTCTTAAGGGAATAGTTCTACCAATAGGCATCCATTTTTTAGTGGGCATAGTCTTAGTTGAGGACAAACCGATTATTCTTATGGCCAAAAGGTATCCAATAATAACCTATCTTTATAAATGTTCTTCCCGTGGGTTTCCACTATTTTCTAACAATCTTTCGCTTTTGCCTTTTAGCCTTTTGCACGATTATTAGCATTAACAATTTTAATCGGGCATTTGACAAAGATTAGACAAAGCATTCACACCACATTCATGATTAGCAACAGTATTCAAGCAGACATCATTACAAGGTTTGCAAATAGTATCGAATTAATTAATTACTGCAAGCTATGGCTAATACTAGAATCAACACGATTCGTTTTATTCAACTCAAACTTAAAGTTCCTAGATTGGTCTTCTACTCTCTTCCAATGCACATTCTTAGCTTGCAAGGTCCTATCATTCCTTGTATTGTTTTGAGACTTTGACCTCGCCGCTTTAATGTCACCGACATTCCTCAGAGAGGAATGGGAACATTAGTTGGTTGATCTAATTTTGCATTCTCAACTTGTGCAAGGATCTCAACTACTAGAAGGCACATTAGTGTTTACTTTCTTAAGACTGGATTTGAGCTATTTGCGGCACACTAAAATTCACTTTCTTAGCACTAACATATCCGAATCACTACTTGAAGGCACATAGGTTTACTTTCTTAAGATTGGGCATAGAACGGATTTCATGCTTGGCACTAGGCATAGAACAAGGCATCACAGCTTTGCCTTTTGCACCTAAGGATTTAGGACATGTTGCAATTACACATTCTAGCAGCTCTTGAGATCGCTTGGCCCGAGGCAAGCAAACCTAATTTTTCTATCAAGAGGTTTGTTAATGAAATCCTCTTCGACAATCTCACGGAGACATTCTAGACTATCCTTAAGGTGAGCGCAATAGTCATGAAACGCAGGTTCATTATTCCTAAGATGAGGAGGAATATATTTAACCATCACAAAGTATTTGCAATCTAAGGGTGACTTTGAGACAACATTCTTATTGAAAACAAGTGGCGCTTTCCCATTTCCGACTTCTCAGATTCTCAATTTCCTTTTGTAAAGACGTTATTTTTTCGTTGTTTTGGTCACGGGTGACTTTCATTGAATCATATAACTCTTTAAAGTGTCGCTTAACTTTTTCATTTTCTTCTAGAAAACTCTCGTTTTCCTTTTGTAAGGCATTAACTAAGTTTTGAAGATGAAAAGTTTGAGAATTATGAGAATCTAAAGGAGGAGGCATTTGGGATCCAGATACATTGTTCTTTTCACCCTTTAATTGAGAGATTTGGGCTTTCAACTTTCTGATCGTGTTACAATGAGCTTGAATCTGTTCATCACGCTTGTTAATTTCAAAACCGCATCAAATTCGAGCATCCAAGGATGTCTTGATATTTGAGGTTTTAACATTTTCTTTTAGATGTTGATATTTTAGTTGTAAATCAAAATGTTCAACTTCTAGTTTAGAAAGATGTTTACCAAATTATCGTGATCATCCCGATCAATTTTCTCATTAAGTTTTGAATTAATCTTTTCAAGCTCAATGACACGATCATGGGAGACTTTCAGAGCAACAGATAATTCATGAAATTGAGATACATTAATGGAACAATTGTAGCAAAGTAAAAACACATCTTGAGCAATACATTCACAAATAAGATTCTCATTCAAGGTATGCAAGTTCTTCCTCTCAATCTCATTATATTTTAATGCTCGCCCATAGTCACTAACCTCAACTATCATTGCATCAAATTCCTTTTCCATTCCTTTAATATCTGAATTTATCCCCTTTTAAGACTCTCAAAATGATCTTTTAGTAGTTTAAAGAAAGGCATGACCTCAGTTAAATAACATTCTTTTGTTTGTTCAAAACCCTTTCCCCTTCGCTATCCCAAAGGTGTGATCCTTTTCTTACAAGTTTTCTCAAAATCAACAAATAGTTGAAGAATAACATATTGACTGATTAAGGTCTTGCTTTAGTGGCAATAGTTCTAGGAACTAAATGCATTGGTGTATTGGGAGGATACACAAATGAAGGCATTTTCCTAAAGGGGTTTGTTTCAACAAGATTTTCTTTGCTTATCTAAATCCTTTTCCGTAAAACTTGTTCGGTGTTAACAATGTTTGAGGCTTAAACTTGTTTAAGGAGATCCAATTTTCCTTCTTGTAATCATGGGGTTTGATCGTGATGTTATTCTTTTGCATTAGGATCTTCTAGTTTCTTATTCATTTTCCCCTAGATGCATCATCTAATTTCTATCTTCCTCTGCACTCAACGCAACTAGGTTTCGTCTAGGTTTAAGAATCTCATTGCCATCATAAATAACCTTTTGAGCATTTTAGCTAACTTTAATGCCTGTGGTTTGGTTTATCAATAATGGGAACACTATGCTTATCGCTTAGAACTCTATGCTTAGTGATCATGTGAGCAACCAATGGTATTCCCTTGTATGTACAACTTATTTTCAAGCTTGTTTTTCAAAGTTTTTAGATTAGAAAAATCATTCAAAAGTTTTGATTCCTTAGCATGAAATTCTTGCTTAAGCATTTTAACATTTTCTTGAAGTTCTTGTTTTTGCTTAGCAGCTTTTGAAAGCTTTTCTTGTAAGGAATTTAACTCTTGTTTTAATACTTCTTCTCTAAAATTACTTTTTCTAATGATTGTACGCATTTTGGTCATCCATTTCCCCGCCACGAGTGGTCAACTCAAACTTAGCACGTTGTTCATAAATAGCAACACGTTCTTTATAAGCATTAAGTTCAGAGATACAGTAATCATCGGGCACATGCAAAGGTATTCATCAAAAACATAGTCATCATTGATCAAGCAGAGATCACTTGGTACAATCACACTTTCACTTTGTTTCACATATTGATCATATGGGACAACATTGATATTACCCATATTTTCAATCTTTGACTCAATAGTTTCAGTTGATTGTACTTTCATCATGCCTTTTGCACATCAACATCATCATATAGTTTTAATACCTCGAGATGATTTTGTCTTTGGATGGTCCAGCTTGTGGTGAAGAAGAGACCTTAGGAGAGACCATTGGAGAAATGCTAGCCATGAAAATGGTTTCGTAAAGGTCCATCATCAACATCAGAGTCGTATGCATCACATTCAGCTACTTGAAAGGCATTCTGATGATTGTGACCTATCTCCTGAATTAGCTGCTCATCCACGTTTGCATCATAGGTCTTGGCATTGCCTCAAGAGAAACAACAACTCCTTCTTCATCCAAGATTATCCCAGCTTGCACAAGCAAGCATCTTATCCCTCAAGTACTCTCAGATTCCGTGGACGCTTTGGAGATGTGCGCTTCTTGCAATGTGTCCCTCACCACCACAGCTTGTAACATTTGATGGCTTTGCTTGACCTTGATTTCCATTCCTTCCCGATTCTCGATTTCCAACATACCTCTACCACTCCACCTCTTCCTCGATCATATCGCCTTTCAACTGGCCGTGCACCATAACTTTCCCATCTCGACTAGAGCTTGATTGTGTGGATTGGATGCGCTAATTCATTGTTGGTGTGAAGTTGTTGGTATGTGGAGAGAGTCATGTTTTGACTAATCATAAGAGCCAGTTGATTAATGAAGTTTCCCACGCTGACAAGATCGCCTTGTTTGAACATTGGATCGGGAATGAGTTTGTGATTACCATCACCCATGGGTATAACTTGTGAAGCTTTAGTGGTAATTTCAATGTTTGAGTAGAAGGCAGTTGAATCATTTGATGAGCTTGTCTCTCCTCGATTTGTTTTGAATTGTTCAAGAATCCTCTTTTCAAACATGGCATGTCTCTCATTCTCAAGAAGGAAGGCATAGAGTTGCTCATAGTTTGTATTCTTCAATCCTTTAGTGAGCTTCTTCACGAGGTGACAAACTTGTGCCATTCGAGATTCATGTTGTTCACAAACTTTGAGTTCAACTGAATGTTTGGCATAGTCATTCTGATGTTCCTCATGTCATTCACCAACTTATGGAATCTCACATAGTACTCATAGACACTCTCTCATCGGTTTCATCTTGAAGTGCTCAAATTCATCATAGAGTTGTGATTTTCTGTCTTCCATAGTTAATTCGAACCCGAGAGAAGCATCTTGACATTATCCCATACGCCTTTGCTTCAAGTGTTGTGATTGATAAGCTTGTAGATGTCTTTTGAAGACCTTGAAGATGATGTTAGAAGCCTCGATATATCAAGATCGTCTCTTTTTCTCCTTATCATGAGCTCATCATACATCTTTGGTCCGCCTATTCCATAGATCATTGTTCCATCAGCATGTTATCAATTAAGTCTCTAGTAGTCTCAAATCGATAAGGTCCTTCATCAATGGATTTGAGAATGTTGACCCCATTTTCCTTTCCAAGACAAGCATAACTGACTTTGCCCAAGAGTCGTAGTCAGCTCTCGCAAGCATAGGTGGACGAAAGACCGACCGCTTGAACGCCTACTAAGAAACAATAGTAGGAACGATGTTAGCCATGATTACAAGTTCTACGGGATTTTACAATTCTTTGATTAAACCGGAAATTGATTCTTTCACGGATTTTACTAAACCAAAAGAACAAC
>OU343216.1:1618303-1636219 GCA_910596185.1 Chrysanthemum makinoi | reverse complement strand
CACAAACAATTGAAGAGACTATTAGGATAACTCAAATACTCATAGCTCAAGTTGTGAAGAGGGAAAAGATTATCAACAGTAACCACAACAACAATAACAACAATCACACCATCAACAACAACAACGACAACCAAACTAACAACAACAAAAGGAAATGGGAAAATGACCAGGGATGTTATAATAATGACAACTAAATTCGTAACACTAACCATCACCAAAAACAGAATAGAAGATAAGCTGCAATGGCTTATGTTGTTGCACCAATAGAAGGTAGAGGTTATTCTGGAACACACCCATTATGTAATCGTTGTAAGTTTCATCACTCAGGTCCTTGCCCTGCCAAGTGCCACAAGTGTCAAAAACTGGGACACCGCCAGGGATTGTAGAGGTAAAGTCATAATTACATGTTTCGGATGTGGGGAGCAAGGACACTATCGGAACCAATGTCCCCAAAACCAAGGTCAACAAGTTGAAGGTGCTCATGGGAAAGCATATATGTTAGAAGAAGAAGAAGTTCACAAGGGTATCAACAACGCGGCAGACTGAAGAAGTTTAGAAATTAACAGTCTTATTTCCTTATGCACTATGTCGTACTAAGTTTATGTCTTCCCTAGTATTCGGATCTTTAAAACTTAAGACTATGTACTGTTTGATAAACCACTCGTTGTGAAATATTCTCACCTATCGTACTTTACTTTCCTTTCTGACTTGTTATCACTTACAAAAATTTTTACTTCCTTTCACCTTAACTGCCATTTTAACGACATGGTTTAAATCTATTTAAACATTGAGAGTTATAACAACTAAACCGAACGTCACATTATCGTTCCTTAATTATACATAGCCTAGCTAACTATGTCTAATTCTGGAGGGATCATGTTATGTTGGGAGCAGTTATTTATAAATCTTAGTGCAAGCAAAATTTTTCACATATTCCTAAAAGTCAAAGTGATACTCATGGGAGATTCTTCCAATATTTTCTTTAACGCTATGTTTATACACTCTTCATCATAGATAGCCGTAATGACACTTCTTAATGTCTTCTTTCCTCGTTATTCATCATAAACCCTAAATCTGGGAAACCAACATGGACTGAATTCAGGGACTGAATTCCTTTTTGGGTGGGCGAATTTGACAACTCGTAATTTCAGGTCATTTCTCAAATTTACTATTCATCTCGGGAATTTACTATTCACTGGTTACTATTCATCATTTTTGAAGTCAGTTTGCTACTTTGAGAGGTTATTTGAAGATTTTACTATTCATGAAACACTATTCATTCCCGGAGAAAAATCACTATTCATGATTCACTATTCATCATTTTTCGTAAACTAGGTTTCGAGTATCAAATTCGCGTAACCGTAAGGGTTTAGCTGCGTATTCATGAAACATCATTGAGAACTTCATATAGACTAGAGTTAGTCTACATATCATCAGTAACATCATTATCATATTAGTTCATGCATGGGTTTGCATATTTCATGAACGTATATTTTTCTATTAAATAAACGCTATCGCACGATCATTTATTTTGAATAATTGATCCGACACTTCCAGCAATTGTCCTGATATATTTTTATACTCATTTTAAGACTATAAAAATTATATTATTAGTTTATCCGATGTTTTGAATTTATTTTGTATATAAATTGTTATATATATATATATATTTACGACGGTTTTCGTAAATTCAACTCGATAATTATTTATTCACTCAATTCTTGCGAGAAATGTATTTTTTATAATTTTTATGACTTTGATATATTTTATTTTGTTCCGTTAAAATCGATTTCTAGCTAACGCTACACTTAATAATTAATTTTAACCATAAAAAATACACAACCCTTTCCCCAAAACACCCCTTGCCGACCAAACCCCCTTGGTCACCAATTTTATAAAAATATTTGACTTACTAGATATACACATACGCCTTGTAGACTAGATATTTGCAATATACACATATTATACTAACTTAAACACACAGTTACACATTCAAAAGGTGAAAATAAACTCAAACCCTCTCCTTTTCTCTTTGGGGATTTGGCCAAGCATAAAAACCAAGAATAAATCGTAAGATTTTCAAGAACAAGGGATAATCACAACCCTAGTATACTTCAATATAAGGTTTTGAAATAAAAACCAAGAAGTAATTAGTACCTAGTTACCTTAAACCTCATCATAATACTAGTAAGCTTCTTATAATTTTTATTACACTTTCATCATCTTACTTGAGCTATTATTATCATGCTAGTACAAAAACATGCAAGTATCATATGTATTTATACCACTTTTACTTGTTTTTACTTCATATTATAAGTTTTAATCATCCTATAATTATTCCCATGAAACCTATCATCGTTGACGAAGTTTAGGAACCCATGACACCCTAAGAAGGTGTATGGTAAGATTAGAATAGATTTGGTGTTGATTTGAAGTGGTTGAAACAAGATTTACGCAAGAAAAATCAAGTTAGACGATAAAAATATAGTTTCTGTCCATTTTTGTAAAATCTGGAAATTTCGACAGGTCATGGAATATTTTGGTTTATATTTTCAGAAAATAGACTTTAAAACAAAACCGTGGTCGCTTGAACGGGTTAAAACGGATTTATAACGAAGAAGTTACGCTATTTTCAAGTTTAACGACGAAAACTATTTTCTGAAAATGTACATGCTGTCAAGGGTTTTTCAAAGGTCAAAATTGAGTTTTAAACATAATCGAAATGAGTCGATTTATCAAAAATATATTAGTATATATTAACACGAAACTAAGGATATATAAAACGTTGAAAACCAAGCTTTAACAACTAAGTTACACGCATTTTAAATATGGCTATCGTAACTATTTTACACAAGTAATAACACTACATATTTTTATTTGTCCAAAATGGTTATCGCAAGTGACCATGTTTGGAGCCATTTTTCACTTGTGCTATCCCCATGCATGAGATTGTTAGCATACATCATTGTTTTGAGTTATATTATCATCCTACAGATTAAAAACAACCAAATTGTATCAAACATTAACGTTAATGTCTTGTTCCAAACACTCCTTAAAAGTACCGTCATTTGTCCAACTTCTTGTAAATCTTGTTCATCATCCTACAAAGGCACTTGAACATCCCCTTGGTTTGCTTGAACTCCGCTGATTCATTCTCAATCTCAGGAAGAGACGCATAATACTCATGAGGTGGAAGGCGAGAATTTGGAAGACCATCCTCAGAGCTATTTGATGATGATGATGATGGAGTTGGAGGTTTTGCTATTTTGCCTTTTGTCTTAGCCAATCGCTCGTCACTCAAAGGCAAAATGTGAGGGATGAGCTCATAGTCAAGCTGCAACTCTTTTGGGCTTGGTGGAATTGGTGCAAAGGCTCTATAGAGACGGGTGAGAAGCATCCCATAAGGAAGAGCAACCGATCCTTGAGTTGGAATATCAATCATTCTACTAGCATTGTAGTAGGCTAGATTGAATGGTTGACTGATGGACAAGTTGTAGAGCATGTGACAAAGGCAAGCGTTGATATGATCCCTATTCCCTATGGTGCTAATGACGTTGGCTCTAAGAAGTTCCTCTCATTTCTTAAATTTGGGGTTTAGTTCATTGAGCTCCATTCCATATGGATCTCGGTTCACCTCCTTTCCCTTTCGGGTGACACGGGTTGGAGCGGCTCTTGGGTTAAAGAGGCGCTCACGGATGGCATCCTTATCCGCTAGAGGAGTTTGGTAGGGAAGAGAGGGGTCATTGATTCCATCAAGGATAGTGAGTGACCACTTATCCAAGTAGACACATGTCCCTCGGTTGGGAATTCCTAGCACTTGAGCAAATTGGGTTTGGGAGATGGTGTAGTCGTTTTGATTGATCCTAAACCTAAGGCTAAACTCATCTTCTTCATCAATGAAACCGGTGACACTAGCATAGAACTCTAATACAAACCTAGGAAAATTAGGTTCATCGATGTCAAGGAGACAATCGAATTGAATAGCGGCTAGTTCTTGACGGAGATTGGTATTGTCGACAAAAGAGGAGTGAATGGTTCTACCCTCATGGAAGTACCTGGTTTCTAGACTTTTAAAGATTTCGACTAGTTCCTTGGAAAGTCCTTTGGTTTTGTGATGTTTGGGAATGTAGTTAAGGGTATCCTTGTGATCATAGAATCTTGCGGCTACCATGGTTATTCCTATGAGCAAGAATTTTCATGTTAAAAATGAGAGTAAACTTAAAGTTTTGATTCTAGTGTGTGCCTATATGAAAACGATTTGGAATAGCGATTATCTCGACTCATTTTATGCATAAAATGGTTTTTAGTGGGGGTGTTTGGCAAACGGCATGAGATAACCCAAACGCTCCTAATTCAATGTGGCTTCATTTGAATATACTCGGGAATGCATATTAGTTATGCAATACCTTTAGTATTCAAGAGCATGCAAGTGATGAAAATTTAACGTTTCTATTTGTATTAACAATGAAAAATTGTGTTCCTACAACTGAGAAGCTTTTCAAATATTTTGACATGGGGTGTTTGGTTATTTGAATAAAACCTTATAGTCATTATCTTTTGATTAGTAGGAAACCTAATTTGTTTATGCAATATGACAATGTAGTACCTAATTTTAATGACTAGTTATGCAATTTTCCAATTGAATCCATGTTTTGTACAAGAATATACATAATCCCCATGTAATGATTTTGTGCACAAATTAGAATCTTAGACTCAGATTTAAGAGATAAAGTGTAGTTAGGATACTTACAATGATCTTATCTCAAGTGATTAGTGGGTGAGAAAATGTCAGCAATGAGTTAGGTCTAATGTTTACACGTTTTGGTGAAGTGGGTTGTGAGGAAGAAGATGTTTTGTAGGTAGCATTTTTGCAACTGTAGTCACCACGGACCAGACGGCACCAAAAATATGGTTCCGCCTTTGTTGTCGTTTGGTGCTGTGGGAACAGTAGCAGGTTCAAACAAATTTGTTTTGTTTTGTTTGTTCTAAGGTTTAGACTATGTTTTACCTATATGTTTGGTTCCATTAGCCCCAAACCAAGTCTAAGAAGATTAAATGGTTCTCGTTTGAGAGGCTTGGTTAGAATGCCGGCAATGTTGTCTTCGGAGGATACTTTCTGAATTGAGATGTTTCCTTTTTGAACATTGTCCCGAAGAAAGTGATGACGGATTTCAATATGCTTTGTACGAGCATGTTGGACGAGATTTTTGCTTAGATCAATAACTCCTTTGTTGTCGCAAAATATACCGATGTCGTTCACATGAATTCGGTAATCCACGAGAGCTTGCTTCATCCAAAGAGCTTGTTGACATGCTTTTCCGGCTGATACGTACTCGGCTTCAGTAGTTGAGATAGCTAAAGCCATTTGCTTCTTTGCAAACCATGAGGTGAGACAATGTACGACAAAAGTGCAAATACCACTTGTACTTTTTCTATCGACATATTCACCGGCATGATCCGAATCGGCATACACTATAGTTTCTACACTCGTTCCTTTGGGATACCATAATCCTAAACATGTCGTTCCTTAATGTATCTAAATATCCTTTTCAGGGCTGTGGAAAACTAGAAGGGGGGGTTGAATAGTTTTACCAATTTAAAACTTCCTTTTAAATATTTAGATCGACTTATGTCAATCTATTTGATTGTTTATGTTGGACATTGATAGATAGATATATAAATGTGTAATGAAACATAAAGAGTAAGAAGCACATCACCACGACACAAGTTATTTATAGTGGTTCAGCTAAAAGGACACCTTACTTGCCCTACTCAACTCCCCGAATCACCTACTCGAGAGTTCGTAAGCACTACACCAACTCCTTGTGGCGGAGAAGCCTTCACAACGTCGCTTAACCTTTTTCCGGTACAAAGCTAAATACCGAGTTCTTTCACACCAAGGCGAACCACACCTAACACAACGTCGCCTACCCTTTATACGGTGCTAGGCTAACCACCGAGTTCTTTCACACCTTAGGAGAACTAATCCTATCACAACATCGCCTACCCTTTATTAGGTACTAGGCTAAGCACCTAGTTCCATTACTATGGAGGAACTACTACCCTTCACGACACAACACCTAATCTCAAGGAGATCCACTCCTTGTTACAACACCATCAAGGATATCACCATCCTTTCAAATAAACAAATACTTATATGTATAACGATGCACCTCATCGATTATACCACCTATGCATTTCTTCACAAATGCTACTTGATTTGATTCTTTGGCATCCTTCACTAATGCCTTTGACACAACGCTTGGCACCCTTCACTAATGCCTTCGTCTTGACACCTTTAGCATCTTTCACTAATGATTTGACACGGATGATGAGCACCTTTCACTAATGCTTTCATCTTAACACTTTCGGCATTCTTCACTAATGCCTTCAACCCAACATCTATGGAGAAAGGAAGAACTATCAACAAGAGAACCTTAGTAGTCTTGATGATGACGAAGCATGGCAACTCATGGACTTGAGCTTGCACGTCTTCAAGAAGTGGTGATCTCTCCTTTAAGAGGAACCTAGAAGATCACACAAAAACAAAAGACAAACTACATAGATCACTTAGATATGAGGTTAAAGGGTTAGAATACTTTGGGGAAGTATGTGTGTAAAAGTGATAAGTAGAAAGGAAGAAATGGCTCTCTATTTATAGAGAAAATTCTCTACTGTTCCCCGGATCCCACGGATCCCTCCCACAAGGGATCCGGCTAGCGTAAAGCTAGGGATCCATGGGACGCTCCCCTTTACCCATGGGTATTTTGGTTATGGGTCATGGGTCATGGGTTGATCCATGGATCTTTGGCTAGATACAATGTATCTCTTGAGTGCTCACCAAGGGTTCAATGTATCTAGACATTCTCTTGAGTGCTCACCAAGGGTTCAATGTATCTATACATTGGGTATGGGTCAATACCATGGGTTATGGATATTATCCATATATGATATAAGCATGATGTCATGCAATGGGTTATGGGTCAAGCTCAATGGATCATGGGCTTTGGGTTGTACCCAACTACATTCAATGTATTTGCCCAATGGGTTATGATACTTAAGTTTCTACCCATTTATATTACCAAATATACTACATACTAGTTATGTGTATATTTTACCCAAATATGTAAACACTAGTTGTTGTACATATGTAATATTAAATCGTAAAATCACTTATACTTTTTTTAGTGTTTTATGTGAAAATGTGAATATGTTAGAAACTATTAGTTCAAACCATTTACGTATTTTATTTGTTTCGTTAAAATGATTTTACGTTTGTTATCGACAAAACATTAGAAGATCGTAAATTATAAATAAACGTTTTTACGGCTTATTTGTATTAACAATCTCCCCCTTTTTGTTGTTGACAAAACATAAAATTATTTTTAGGAAAAGCTAAAATTCGTAAAAGTTTGAATTTGTAGTTTTTACTTTCTTCTCCCCCTTTTTGTCGAAACAAAAAGAGCCTTGAAAGAAAGCAACACATTGTTTTTAAGAAAAACATGTGAAAGAAATAAAAAGAGGTAGAGAGCAAGTAACGGGAAAGGATCTCGTCTTTACTCCCCTTGACGAGTCCATCCCTAGGTAAGGGCGTCAAGAAAGTAATACTAATCTAGTTTGTTTGCAACTAAGTTTGCAAAAGATTTCGTCTAAGTGACGAATGTGCTCCCCCTTGATGATTGCAATTTTGCAAAGGGATGTATTCCTAATATTGCAAGTAATTTTCAATGTTTTGTTTTGACACAAAGCTCCCCCTAGCTTTAGGGTGTCAAAGAGCTTCAAGTGTAGATTGAATAACTACAAAACAAAGGTTAGAAAACAAGTATAATGCACAATTTCCTGCATATGTCATCCAAGTTAGTAGAAAAATAGTTTTCTGTCTCACGGATCCCACGGTTCCCTCCTAGTAGGGATCCGTCTAGGCAATTTTGAGGGATCCGTATAGCTGATGATTAAATTCAGCAATGGTGATGTAACAAGTTATGTTAACATCAAAATGAGATATGTATTCAACTAACAAACATATACTCAATGCAATATTGCAAGTAAACTATCATTCAATAAAACATAAGAGATGATCAACAAATCTCTAAAAACTAAGAGAATGATTTAGCCATATTCTACTAATACTAATAAGTGACCAAAGCTTAAGAAGCAACAAAGTGCTTGAGTCTAGGGATGAGTAGACTTGTTGATTTGGTCCAATCTTTCAAGAAGATAATTAAACATGAAATGCAACTCATTTCGTACTTTTTGAACAAGTCCTTGGGTGATTAGACAATTAGAGCAATTATTGTCTTGATTAGGAACATGATGTTTTGTGGAGGTTCTACAAATGATGGTTGAGGTACATTGAGTAATTTAGGATGAGGTTCTACTAGGAATGAGAGTGGTGGTAATGGAAATTCCTCCATATGATCGAGTCCTTGGTGGTTCCTTGTTTCCAACGATGGACTAGTTGGTGATGTAGGTGGTTTCTATTTTAACGAGAAGGTTGGTGAATGAGAAGTTCTCAGTGGTGAATGCTCTAATGAATAGAGAGAGGCTCGGTAAAGGAGTGTAGTCCATGCTCTAGGAATGAAGGTTTAGACGTTTTGCTAGAACTAGGTATATTTGGTTTAGAGCTCGATGATCCCTTTTCTAACCTAAGAGGTTTAATGCTAATTATTGCGGTTCTCTTGGCAATTGTTGATTGGGTTTGTTGAGGTGAGATTCTAGCACTATTATCTCTTACGGATGATGATTCGGTGGATGGAAAGTCCTACCATTTGTGGGTTTAACCGGAGATGATTCGGTTGAGGAAATTTTGTGTACAACACGAGCAAGTTTCTTGGGTGGTTCTTGGTTGGATGAGTTAGCACTAGGAGCTTTCCTCATGATGAAATGACTAAGGAAAAGGTTTCTAAATGCTGAGAATTATGTTGTGTTTAATGACTAAGGGATTCTAGGAAGATGACTTATAAAGGGAAGGATTTAGCAAGTACATTCAAGACTTAAGTCTCTAATATCCTTTGGAATGTGATGATTAGCATGCACAAGGTTGAAGTTCAGAGTTTCACTGATCTAGGAACTCATTTAAGATGAGATGGAGTGTTTGAGTTAGGAAGATGAGTTGAAATGATTTTTTTAGTAATGTTAGACATAAACTGTCATCCGGATCCCACGGTTCCTTCCTCAGAGGGATCCGTTTAGGCTAATCCTAGGGATCCGGCTTTGCATTATGAAAGAGTGGAAATGATGTTTCTAAGATCTAAGACCTATATCATCTTGAGTGTTTCAGTCCTCCTAAGTGTTTTAAATGAAGGGGTGCTTGAGTACTTGAAGGTAATGAGTGATGTAGCTAATGATTGTTATTTATGGAAGGATTTGGAACTTTCAAGAGTACCAATGGATGAGCAAGGATGACACTAAAAATTTAGAGTGTCAATTAAAGCTAAATGATCCTAGAGATCAGGTTGTGTCTTAGGATAGTGTTTTGGAAAATATCCTAGAGGCTTTGAGATGGGAAAACTAGAATCTGATCAACTTTGATCAATTTTGAGGTAAGGATGATTTATGATCAATTTTGCCATAATCGAAAGATTTCTAAAGCTAGATGTGAGGGATCATGTGAGAATGATGAGTGATCATAGAGAGTGGAAGAGTAATGGATTAAAGTAAAAATGATAGATCTACAAGCGTCATAGAGTGTGATCTAGGTGAGTTGAGTAGGAAAGGATCTACTTAACTTGATAAGGACTTAATTTTCCTTAAGACACTATGTTTAGCTTAGTGTGAGGTTTTCTAAGGACATGTTTGAAATACAATGATTGCAATTGCATTTTCTGTTTGCCGGATCCCGCGGTTCCCTAAGAGTAGGGATCCGTCAAGCACAAATTCTGGGATCCGTCTATCTGCTAAGCAGAACCTTTACAAAAGGTATGTAATGACTTTGACAATGCATCATATTTCAAGTTTAAGAGGTTCTAACACTAATATATCAAATGAGATCGAGCTCACAAATAACAAAGAGGTTTATCAAACTTAACAAGCACTATTCAAGAAACTCAAAAACCTATTTACGATCTAGATTAGTAAATCATTTGTATTAACAATGGCATGCAGAGTAGATGATGGTGTTCAAGACAATAGGATTGTTTTGGCCAACGGAAGCAATGAACTATTTATAGTCATTACGGATGGTGATTAGCATACAATGAACTTCGTCCATGAAGTCATGTAGCTCTTCTCGATCAAAGCAAGATAATCGCTTGATGAGGCAAGTGGTTGTGATTAACTAAAAGAAGATTTTATTTTACAAATTGTTTGATTAGTAATCCTAAGACAATGCAAAGTATTTCCATTGTAAACTTACTTTAGGAAAACATAGGAGTATAAATTTCCCAAGAGAGAGAATGAATATGAGACTGTTACTAGCGGTGCTCAATTACGGCTAAACACGACCATTTTTACTGGTGATTCCACATACCCAACTTCTATCAAGGAAGCAATTCAACCGTTAGGTCAAATTGAGTTTCTAGTGCAATAAGTTCTCCAGTATTCATTCTCAAGTTAGGAAAATTTATATTCCTACAATGGCCCATCGAAGAGTAACAATGATGATACTATGCTTCGTTTAATATTATACTTGAGACAAATAAGGTGACGAAGGCGTCATGTTAAAAATAAGTTTAAAAGTTGTCCATATGGTAAACAACAACAAAAAAATGGTTGGATGAGCTAATTCAACATATGTTGTTGGAAAGCTTTGAGTTTGGACTTTCGGATATGAACAATTATATTTGCGTTGCAAAATAATTTACTTGAGTATATCGGATGAAATAATCAAGTTGTCAATCCTACTATGAAGCTTGGAGAGCGATCATGAAAAGGAAAATGGGAGAGTACATCATCAACACAAGTGTAGGTTATGATCCGATGTACATTCTTTTTGTTTTTAGAAAATGATACAAGAACAAAGGAAATCATATAAGCACATATGACAAACTCAATCAAAAATCCATTTAGTGTGTTATATGTTTTAAACATTTTTCAACCTATATGACTTATCTAAATATCTAAACTAACATTTTCGACACAACTAGATGTTATCCCAAACACTCCTTCAAATAGCACATTGATTAGTAGAATATTACTAAATCGACAAACAAGAGAATGAATAGCAAGGTAAGGAAACCACATATGGTATTCAATCAAACAAGCACAAAAGCTATTTGAGATAAGCAAATAATCAAGTAATGCAACGAAGACAATTTATCATTTAGCATAGCATACGAAAGTTCTTTTCATCGCTTTGTGTTAAATATAAACATGTATACCAAGCTTGATTAGTTTCTTTTATATTTATAAATATGATCAAAACCTTAATTTCAATAGAGGACACATTGTTATTCAAAAGCGAAAACATCCGTCTCCAATTAGATCAAAAGTTTATGCAAAAGTTATGATCGAAAAATGACTTTCTATTATAAATCAATGATTCTGTAAATTATTGTTTTGAATCAGTTTATGAAATCATTTTTAAATGAAAGTAGACTCAAATACCTTTAAAACAATAGGTGGCATGACTTCTAACGAATTACGGTTAAAAAGTTATGAATTTTTGAAATTCAGACAAAAACTGTCTTCTGTACCACGGATCCCACGGATCCCTTGCTTGAGGTATCCGTCCAGTGTAACTGAGGGATCGCGGATCTAACACGAATTACAAAATGTACGTTTTGACCCGACGAAAAGGTTTAGTCTTTGTAGACTTTTTAGTGAAGTTATATTACCCATTTTACCTTTATTCAAGCTTGATTAACAAGATATCTAACAACAAAACTTCAAAGAAAAAATCACTAAAACACTTTTCATATTATGCTTATTATAAGATAGAAGCATATATCACCATTTTGTCCACAAGCAATTTAGCACGTTTTGAAAAAAAATGTAACTAAGAAAACATACCTTTGCTATATCCCCTTTTTATGGTTTTAGAAACCATAGACGCGAAATACTTCATGATCTTCTAAGATACCCCAATCCTTTGCTATATTCCCTTTTTATGGTTTTAGAAACCATAGACGCGAAATACTTCATGATCTTCTAAGATACCCAAATCCTAGTATGAAGACTTGGCTAAATATTCTTTTTTAAGAAAAGAAGTATTTAGATGTTTTGTGATCTTCTTGGAAATTCCAGATTATTGTTGTAAGAGTACTAAACATTCATTTTGTGAAAGGAAATATTTAGATAAATTCTTTGTGCTCTTCTTGGTAACTCCAAATCCTAGTATGGATAATGCTTTAAGAAAAAAAATGTTAGAGCATTCTATCTGATAGATATTGGATTTCACAAACACATCAAACCACTAACACAAGTGGGCGTATAAGTGGAATTCTAGAGAGAGAAAGTTAGAGGTTTAGGGAACTTAGTGAGAGAAAGTGAAAAATATTATTATGAGCTCCAACTCTCTACCTTGGGAGGTAGAGAGTATTTATAGTCTTACATAAATCGCCACACAACGGGCTGTGGATCGGGCATCACAGTGGGTAAATACCGTCCCGTCCTCCATGGTGTTACTTAACTAAATACTACTTAACTAAATATAGCTATGACTACGAGCTTTCTAACGATTACATATACTTGAGGTAACCGACTCTTTAATACCTGGAATTTCTAATTCCTAACAATCTCCCCCTAAGGGAGGTCACCTCAAACATATACTAAAATGACATTGAATACAATCAGATATTACATTAACAATTGATCTTGCATTCTTGATGTAGTACTTTGCTTCGAAGCTCGTAGTCATTGATTCCACTCATTGCATGTTTGGTTAAACCAAGTGGAGGTCTTTTACTGATCCACGTGATAATAATGTTGAGCCGGCTTTTGAGATCATCAACTAATAGAAAATCTCTGATACATCCATTGTGGTGTTGGTATTATGTGATGTTGTGACCTTCGGACCGACATGCTCACATTCTGGATCATGATATCTTCTCATCAGAGTAGCGGAAGCTTTAGTTGATTCATGATATTGGCTAAAGCGTAGCAGAAGCATGGAGTTAGAATATCAGAGTCATTGATGCACCAATCATGATATCTTTTGATATAAATGTGTTGTGTGAGCATGCGGTTATGGATTGACCGCTTCATTCTGATCAGCTGCAAACGTCGGGGTGTAACTGCATAAGACAGTTAGCAATAAAGCGCACGAAAGTGTCTTTGATCACTTTCGATGAATTGAGGTACACGGCCCACGGTTCCCGTTGATCAGTACAAGTACTGCCTGTGATCAGGTATAATTCTGAAGAATTTCCTTGACGGGGGTTTCGAATGCTCTAGCTGTTCTCAAACCGGAACGTCTCAAAGAAGACAACACGGAGTGAGTGAACCAGCGAATTTACGTCCACTGAATGATGAAAAGAGATTTGAAAAACAATCGTGTATTGCTCAATAGAAATTGTTTTTGCAATATAACGAAGGTTTTAATGAAAATCAATTATCAATCATAAAACACCTTTTGATTTGAAAAATTAGTACACGGTCGACGTGCTAATGAAAAGAGTTTTAAAGCACAAAGACCGGTTTTTCAAAGGTATTCGTCAATCCATTACGAACGGGATTGATTCAAAAGATTGAATCGCCCCATTGTTTTCGTTTTGTCACATGGTTGATCGTATAATAGATCTCACATGCCACCTACCAGGAGCTTGTTAGATGTTGGCTCTAGAAGGCTTTCCATCTTCACAGTGAATCTGTAAACACATCACTTTCAGATGTTCGGCAATACCACAAGGATAATGCGTAGGAATCATAAGATATAATCTCTTTTACCACATTGTGTGAAAGCAGAGAGTCTTAGGTGAAGGTGTCCTAATGAGATTTATTGATGATCTTGTGGCACTAGACTCAATTTGTGCATATTTGGATCCTATATCGGAGACTAGGGAGAGGGTCTCCTCCTTCAATATCAACAATCTCTAAGAGAGAGTCGATAGATAATGTCGGTTCCCATGAGAATGAAACAAGTCCTTTTAAGAGGAACTTGAGTGGTTTGGAAAGTTGAAGTGCAGTGCGTCACTGGGTCCATGACGTCTTGTCTTCAATACCGATGTTACCATCAGTAGCATATGAATTGAACCCGGTTTCTGCCCTAAGGTTGAATAAATGGAGGGCTATTTGTTTTCACCCTTTTCTCCTATCACAACATCGCCTACCCTTTATTAGGTACTAGGCTAAGCACCTAGTTCCATTACTTTGGAGGAACTACTACCCTTCACCACACAACACCTAATCTCAAGGAGATCTACTCCTTGTTACAAAACCATCAAGGATATCACCATCCTTGCAAATAAAAAAAATACTTATATGTATAACGATGCACCTCATCGATTATACGACCTATGCATTTCTTCACAAATGCTACTTGATTTGATTCTTTGGCATTCTTTACTAATGCCTTTGACACAACGCTTGGCACCCTTCACTAATGCCTTCGTCTTGACACCTTTAGCATCCTTCACTAATGCTTTGACACGGATGATGAGCACCTTTCACTAATGCTTTCATCTTGACACTTTCGGCATTCTTCACTAATGCCTTCAACCCAACATCTATGGAGAAAGGAAGAACTATCAACAAGAGAACCTTAGTAGTCTTGATGATGACGAAGCATGGCAACTCATGGACTTGAGCTTGCACGTCTTCAAAAAGTGGTGATCTCTCCTTTAAGAGGAACCTAGAAGATCACACAAAAACAAAAGACAAACTACATAGATCACTTAGATACGAGGTTAAAGGGTTAGAATACTTTGGGGAAGTATGTGTGTAAAAGTGATAAGTAGAAAGGAAGAAATGGCTCTCTATTTATAGAGAAAATTCTCTACTGTTCCCCGGATCCCACGGATCCCTACCACAAGGGATCCGGCTAGCGTAAAGCTAGGGATCCGTTGGACGCTCCCCTTTACCCATGGGTATTTTGGTTATGGGTCATGGGTCATGGGTTGATCCATGGATCTTTGGCTAGATACAATGTATCTCTTGAGTGCTCACCAAGGGTTCAATGTATCTAGACATTCTCTTGAGTGCTCACCAAGGGTTCAATGTATCTATACATTGGGTATGGGTCAATACCATGGGTTATGGATATTATCCATATATGATATAAGCATGATGTCATGCAATGGGTTATGGGTCAAGCTCAATGGATCATGGGCTTTGGGTTGTACCCAACTACATTCAATGTATTTGCCCAATGGGTTATGATACTTAAGTTTCTACCCATTTATATTACCCAATATACTACATAATACTTATGTGTATATTTTACCCAAATATGTAAACACTAGTTGTTGTACATATGTAATATTAAATCATAAAATCACTTATACTTGTTTTAGTGTTTTATGTGAAAATGTGAATATGTTAGAAACTATTAGTTCAAACCATTTACGTATTTTATTTGTTTCGTTAAAATGATTTTACGTTTGTTATCGACAAAACATTAGAAGATCGCAAATTATAAATAAACGTTTTTACGGCTTATTTGTATTAACAATCTCCCCCTTTTTGTTGTTGACAAAACATAAAATTATTTTTAGGAAAAACTAAAATTAAGTAAAAGTTTGAATTTGTAGTTTTACTTTCTTCTCCCCTTTTGTGAAACAAAAAGAGCCTTGAAAGAAAGCAACACATTGTTTTAAGAAAAACATGTGAAAGAAATAAAAAGAGGTAGAGAGCAAGTAACGGGAAAGGATCTCGTCTTTACTCCCCTTGACGAGTCCATCCCTAGGTAAGGGTGTCAAGAAAGTAATACTAATCTAGTTTGTTTGCAACTAAGTTTGCAAAATATTTCGTCTAAGTGACAATTTGCTCCCCTTGATGATTGCAATTTTGCAAAGGGATGTAATCCTAATATTGCAAGTAATTTTCAATGTTTTGTTTTGACACAAAGCTCCCCCTAGCTTTAGGGTGTCAAAGAGCTTCAAGTGTAGATTGAATAACTACAAAACAAAGGTTAGAAAACAAGTATAATGCACAATTTCCTGCATATGTCATCCAAGTTAGTAGAAAAATAGTTTTCCGTCTCACGGATCCCACGGTTCCCTCCTAGTAGGGATCCGTCTAGGCAATTCTGAGGGATCCGTATAGCTGATGATTAAATTCAGCAATGGTGATGTAAGAAGTTATGTTAACATCAAAATGAGATATGTATTCAACTAACAAACATATACTCAATGCAATATGGCAAGTAAACTATCATTCAATAAAACATAAGAGATGATCAACAAATCTATAAAAACTAAGAGAATGATTTAGCCATATTCTACTAATACTAATAAGTGACCAAAGCTTAAGAAGCAACAAAGTGCTTGAGTCTAGGGATGAGTAGACTTGTTGATTTGGTCCAATCTTTCAAGAAGATAATTAAACATGAAATGCAACTCATTTCGTAGTTTTTGAACAAGTCCTTGGGTGATTAGACAATTAGAGCAATTATTGTCTTGATTAGGAACATGATGTTTTGTGGAGGTTCTACAAATGATGGTTGAGGTATGATGAGTGTGTAAATACTCATCATTTTTGGTCAAATCTGAACTGCAAAACGTTTAAAAATGCTCAGAAATGCATCAAAATACTGAAAATATCTCAAAATTGCATTTTATATGTTTCAGATGCAAAATGTCTAAAATCAGATGAAAAATGAGCTAAGTTTGCATAATTGGCAGTTTCAGTCCCCCGACTTTAAAAAATTGACAAAATTAGTCCCTAGGCACTTATTTTAAAAGAAAAGTTACCAAAGGTCCTTTTGGAATCATAAATTGTCATAATTAGTCCTTTGGTGAAAAGTTCCAAAAGTTTTGAGAAATTACAGTTTTGATCCTTGGATTTTAAAAATGGTCATGTTTAGTCCTTGGAGTTTCACAATTGGAAAGTTTGGCCCTTGATCTATTGGAGATTGGCAAGACCAACCCTTGGATCACTTTTCAAAAATTACATGCGTGGCCCCTGGTTTTTCAGTTTGGCAAGATTGGTCCCTTAACTACACCATTGGATTTAAAACTAATCCTAAGTCCAAATCCTATAACTAAGCCCAAGTCCAATATCCACAACCCGGTCCAATCCCTTTATCCAACCCATCCAACCCGTTTACCCAAAACTACCCACGTTTAAAATAAAACCACCCGCCCCTCGTTTTCCCTCCAAACCACCTTCTCCTACACTTTTTCTGCAAAACCAACACCAACACCACTCTAGCTCACCCTACTCTACACTTTGTCCCCTCCAACCACAACCCTCCAAAGCCACATTAAATGCCCCTTTCCCTGTCCAAGCTATGGGAACCAACTGACAAATATCTCTTTCCCGCCAAAATCCATCCATGGCTAAAAAGAGCCCAACTCATCCAATGTCTAAAAGGAGTGGTGGGATTTACTCAGAGGACACGTGGGAGTATTTTGGGTATAAAAAGAAACAAGAGAAGGAGAGATGAAGAGTAGTACTTAGTTAAATTTTCAAAATGTATGTCGATTTCCATTTCAATGTGTTAGTTTAATCTAAAAGCTTTAATTTTCTGTTTCCATGTACTCAACTTAAGTTAATTTATCAATATAATCCATATTCTAGTATCAATTCAAGGCAGAACAACATTTTAAGTTTTATGCTTACTGTTTACAAACTCAGTTTCAAACTCCTGTATCAAAGCTTCCAAGTAGCTTTATTTCAGCTCAAATAAGCTTATTTAAGCTTAATATAGCTTTTAGTAAGCTTATGAAATAGATACAATCAATATTGGTTTCTGGTCAACGAAAGTCAACTGTGCAGAGATTTTGGTTCAAGTAGGTTGGAAATGGAATGGGGTTGTTGCAGAGCAGTGTTTGGATTGGATTTGATATAGAATAGCATAGTGTGGGTTTGGTTTAAGCT
>OU343216.1:1585124-1618203 GCA_910596185.1 Chrysanthemum makinoi | reverse complement strand
GCAATCATAGCTGGGACACTTGTGAGTTTATTCTCATTTTCATTTTTTTTACTCAGTTTGTAGTTTGTGTTTGTGTTTGAATTTGTGGCCATCAAATAGTTTAAACATGTTTAATTAATGGTAATTAGGATGTTAGAGTTAGTTTAATTGGTGGAATGAGTTAAATCAGTGATTTGCTTAGTTTGAATTTTCAAAACAGTTTCTACATCAGTGTTTGGATCAGTGGCATTGTTTGAGTTTAAGCTCTTGTTTGTGTTTATAATCTATCTACTCAGTCCTATTTAGTCATTTGGAAATCATTCTAGTCTTAATTTTGTCACTGCATTAGCTCAAAAGTCAAAAGTACCATTTAACTATCCTAGTCTCTTAACTGTTAGAGATTTGTGAAATCAAAATCTTATTTTGTGTTTAAGATACATAGAGATGGTTTGTATTAGTTTCATTTTACCATTTAACATCAACATCAGTCCACCATTTTGAATCAAATCTCAAAATAGTCAACATCTCATAACTGTAAAAAAAAAAAGGTCAAAAAGTGAAAAACCAGTTTTCAACCAACCCAAGATGATTTTTCATTGATTCACCTCTGGGCCAAATCCAGTGTAACTTTGGGATTAATAACTTCAGTTGGTGTAGTTTCTTAACATGAATTTTGTAGATTTTTAGAAATTTTGTAAAAGCTCCAAAACTGCTTGTCAATATGGGCTTAAGTGCCCTGTACACACTCAGCATTAACTGAGTGTGCACAGGTTTTGTGCAAGGTTTGTCAAGAGCTCATCAGAGCTCATCTTGGTATAGTTTTTGGTTTACAAGCTCTTGGCCAGGCCTAGTGTAGGTTCCCACTTTTGGTTTTCATTTTCAGCTTATTTGGTAGCCTGTGCTTAAGCTCAAAAGTGGTGGGTCAAAACTGTTTTAAGCACATTAGCTGAATTCATCAAATCTGTGCAATTAGTATTTCAGTGGTCTAAGATTGTTGTAACTTGTTGCATTTGGGTATTTTGAGCATATTGTAGCTTCTGTATAAGTTTGGTGGTCATTTGGTCCCTTTGGCTTATTCAAAGTGCTTATTTATAAGCACTTACAATAGCAGTTTCATATTCTTGCACACAACCACCTGTTTTTATATTTTTCCTAGAATTAGAATATTATTTTAGACTTTTACTGAATTTTTCATATTTTTCTAGCACTGTTTACTATTTTTCTTAATTTAAAACAATTTTTAGGCTTATTTAATTAGCTTTTAATACAATTAATTCAGAAAAACTTCAAAAAAATAAGTTTCTATTTTTCCTAGGTTAAGATAAATATAAAAAGTAAAAAAATTATTTTTCCAGATTTTTCATAGTTTAATTTGTAATTTTTTGTAATTTAATTAGTTTTAAATAGTTTAAAATTCATAGGAAATACAAAAATAATCATAAAAATACAAAAATAGTTTTGAAAATTCTTTTTAGTTATTTTAGATTTTTCTAAGTCATAATTTTATTTTTCTAGCTTTATTTCCTATTTTCTTGTATTTTAGGGTATAATTAAATAGTTAAAATTAGTTTTTAATTAATAATAATTAGATTAATAGTTTTAAAAATAATTTTCTTTCTCTATAAATTTTCTTTTATCATTAGGTTTGTAAAAATGTCATTTTCATATTTTTAGGATTAATATTGTTTCAGATTTACATTTTCTTTTGTACGTAACGTAGTTTTTAATTCAAGTTTTATAAAAACAGAAAAATCAAAAACATCATTTTGCAAATAGTGATAGCGTTTATTTAATATTTTTTATCTTTTTAATTCTCTTTAATTTGCATTTAAGCCTTTGTAATTATAGGCTATTTCTGTAGTTATAATAATTCAAACCTCTTTTTCGTTCAAATCTCTCGATCACTATACGTTTGGTGATTCATCGCATAGCTCGCTGGGACATAACGACCCGGGGAAACACTATACTCTCCTGATCTTCATTGCATTGGTGTCTGAACTGTTTTAAGTTTCTTACGGTTAGTCATTCACAAGTGGCTAGCTTGTGTGAGATAACTTGACGGTTCGGGACCAATCAAATTTTGGCGCCGCTGCCGGGGAGCTGTGCTGATTATCTTCCGTTTAGCATATTAGTAATTTGAATATTCACTCTTTGTTCATACCATCTATCTATCTATATCTATATATATATATATATATCTTCTTATAAAAAATCCAAAAACCCAAAAACATCCAAAAACGTATAAAACACAAAAATATTTTCCTTTTGTTTCTATATATGTATCAAAAATAAAAATACCAAAAGATTTGTCGTTTTCTTTAATAATAACAACATAAAAGATTACCACCGCAAACCAAGGCAGTGTACTACCTAACTGTGGGTACGACCATAATAAGTTCCCGAACCAAAGATTTAAAACTTGCCTTTGTGTCCTTGTGATTGGTGTACCTTTTTCAAAGAAGCCATTCATCTTGTGATTATTGGTTTAAGTTCACTGTTGTTTTGCCTCGATTTTGTTTTAATTGGATTTGTTGTGATATCTACTTGTCAGAACCAGAAAACCTAAAAAGATTCTTCTCACCCCATTTTTATAAAATATCTTCATAATTCCCATTCCTCTCCTTAACTCTGAGGTCTCTTAGAGTTAACTCTAGTGTATGCGCACTCGCTCTTCTAGATCTGTAAGCCCATTTCGTGAGCTTGTCAAGATTCCAAGAAGGCGTGTCCGAGACTTTCGCTCCATCATCGGATCGAGATCCGGATGCTCACACTACTCCCGTTATCATGGCGGAAGAGCGCCCTATGTGTGAGCTTCTCCAGGCACCCATCGACGGGTATGGAGATGCTATTGTTATCCCAGCCATTGTGGCTGAAAATTGTGAACTCAAAACCGGTTCGAATCTTGTAACCTCAAGTCAATTCTATGGTTTTGAGCGGGATGATCCTCATGCTCATATTCGATGGTTTAACAAGATTGCATCTACCATCAAATACAAGAATGTCCCTACAGATGCTGTCAAGCTTCTTCTGTTCCCATTTTCTCTTGAGGGGCAAGCCCGGATTTGGCTTGAAAAACAACCCCCTAAATCAATTGAAACTTGGGAAGATTTGGTGAAGAAATTTGTGCATGAATTCTATCCACCTTCTAAAACCACGAGTCTTAAAAATGAAATCATCAAGTTCACTCAAAAGTTTGATGAATCCTTCAGTGAATCGTGGGATCGTTTTAAGGAATTGCTTCGCAAATGTTCTCACCACGGTTTCTCCGAGTTGATGCAACTCGATACTTTCTATAATGGAGTGAGTCAATCTGATCAAGATTCTCTCAATTCCTCCGCGGGAGGAAATTTCTTAAGCAAAACTGTCAAAGAAGCTTTAGCGATCATTGAAAACAAGTCTAAAGTCCGCACTGCACGAAGCAAACCGGTTGTTTCCCAAGTCAGTGTTGGTCCTTCTTCTTCATCGCTCGTGAGTCAATCTAGCACCGATGCTAAGATTGACAAACTCACGGAAGCTATTCAAGCTTTGGCTCTCTCCAACCAAAAGAAAGTCTCTTTTCCACAAACTTCACCTCCTGCTGAAGTTAAGAAAGTGGAAGTCTGTGTTACTTGCGGTGGCCCCCATGCCTACTACAACTGTATGGCCACCGATGGTAACCCCTTTGAAGCTAATGCTGTGGGCGGGATTCCTAATCAGGGAGGCAACCAATACCGTGCTCCTATAGACCCGAACCACCGTCCTAACCACTACCTTGGACCTCCCGGTTTCAACCAAAACCGTAATCAAAATCAGAATAGACCAAACCAAGGTTTTCAAAACCAAGGTAATTTTAGTCCAAACAACGGTTTTCAAAATCAAAATCAAAATTTCCAACACCAAGGAAATTTCAATAGAAACCAAGGTCAGGGAAATTTCAACTCTGGGTATTTTCATGGCAATAATCAAGGAAATTTCGAATCAAGTCCCTAATCCAAATAATAGAGGCCAGAATTTTCCTGTGCAAACTCAAGCCATTGTTCCAATGGACCATCATCCGATGAGTTGTTGAAACTATTCATGAAATCCCAAGAGGAAATGAATAGGTTGTTGGTTAGCCAGATTGCTGACATTAAGAAGTCTTTAAATGATCGACCCTTGGGCTCAGGTACTTTACCTAGCAACACGATCGCTAATCCGAGGGGCGATGCAAAGGCGATCACAACCAGAAGTGGTGCTTCATATCATGGACCTGCTATTCCTACTACCTCTTCTTCTTCTCTTCCAAAGGTAGTGGAAAGTGAACCTGAGTCGACAAAGGACCAAGTGCAACCTACTAGCTCACAAAGTACAGCACATGTCCATCCTCAGGTTGTCCCGAAACCCAAAACCAAACCTGGAGTTGTTTTTGAACCTCCAGTTGGTGACCCCAAATCCAAAACTTCTATTCCTTACCCATCACGTCTAAATGAGCAAAAACTCCGCGAGAAAGCTAGTCATCAAATGGAAAAATTCTTTCAAATTTTCCAAGAACTTCATTTTGACATAAGCTTTGCGGATGCCATCATGCTGATGCCCAAGTTTGCATCGACTCTTAAACACATGTTGAGCAATAAGGAAAAGCTGTTTGAAATGGCCAAAACTCCTTTGAACGAGAACTGCTCAGCAGTTCTATTAAAGAAGCTTCCCGAAAAGCTAGGAGATCCCGGAAAATTTCTTCTTCCTTGTGTTTTTCCCGGGATGATTGAATGCTTTGCCCTTGCCGATCTTGGTGCAAGCATCAATCTGATGCCTTATTCAGTGTGGAAGACACTTTCTCTTCCAGAACTTATTCCTACCTGCATGACTCTTGAGCTTGCAGATCGTTCTATATCGCGTCCTCTTGGCATCGCCGATGATGTATTCGTGAAAGTAGGAAAGTTCCATTTTCCAACTGACTTTGTGGTTGTTGATTTCGATGCCGATCCTCGGGTTCCCCTCATTGTTGGACGAGGATTCCTGAGAACGGTCCGTGCTCTTATTGATGTATTTGAGCAAGAAATCACGTTACGTGTGGGTAATGAAGTCTGTACCTTTAACCTTGATCAAACTTCGAGGTACTCCTCAAATTATGATACTGAATCGGTTAATCGAGTCGATTTAATTGATATTGCTTCAGAGGAGTACTCTCAAGAGTTTCTTGGTTATCTTCATAATTCTGTGAGTGGAGATTCCACCACATCTTCTAAACCTATCATTGCCGACTCTTCCCCTCTCTCACTCCGTTTGAGGGAGGTGACTTCCTTCTGGAAGAGATCGATGAATTTCTTGCTACTAATGAATCAATTCCGCCTGGAATTGATGGTGTTTATGATTCGGAGGGAGATATCCTTTATCTTGAACAATTGTTAAATGAAGATCCATTACCTTCACTCCCTCCGAGAGAGATCACGATTGAGGAAATCAAATCAGTACAAACATCTACTGATGAATTTCCCGAAGTTGAACTTAAGGACCTACCTCCTCATCTCGAGTATGCATTCTTGGAGGGTGATGATAAATTACCCATCATAATTGCTAAAGACTTAACTGAGGAGGAGAAAACTGCTCTCATAAAGGTTTTGAAGTCACACAAGCAAGCAATTGCTTGGAAACTCTCCGACATTAAGGGTATCAACCCTGAATTTTGTACTCACAAAATCTTAATGGAGGATGACTTCAAACCAGCAGTCCAACATCAGAGAAGGGTGAATCCTAAGATTCATGAGGTTATCAAACAAGAGGTTCTCAAACTTCTTGATGCCGGGTTAATTTACCCTATCTCGATAGTCCGGTCGCCCCATTCATTGCGTTCCTAAAAGGGTGGCATAACGTTGTCACGAATGAAGAAAACGAGTTAATTCCAACTCGATTGGTTACGGGATGGCGTGTGTGTATTGACTATCGCAAGTTAAACGAAGCCACCCGTAAAGATCATTTTCCTCTACCCTTCATGGACCAGATGCTTGAGAGATTAGCAGGGAATGAGTACTATTGTTTCCTTGATGGTTTCTCGGGTTACTTTCAGATCCCCATTGATCCGCTGGATCAAGAAAAGACCACATTCACCTGCCCATACAGAACTTTTGCCTATAGACGTATGCCTTTTGGCTTATGTAATGCTCCTGGCACGTTCCAACGATGTATGATGGCAATTTTCCACGACATGATCGGGGAAACAATGGAGGTGTTTATGGATGACTTCTCGGTCATTGGGGACTCGTTTCATACATGTCTCTCCCATTTAGAAAAAATGCTTCAAAGGTGTGAAGACACCAATCTTTGTCTAAATTGGGAGAAGAGCCACTTTATGGTCAAAGAAGGCATAGTCCTTGGCCATAAGATTTCCAAAAACGGGATTGAGGTAGATAGGGCAAAAGTTGATGTTATTGCCAAATTGCCTCATCCTACTACCGCCAAAGGTATTAGGAGTTTTCTAGGTCATGCCGGGTTTTATCGTAGATTCATACAAGATTTTTCTAAAATCGCTCGGCCTATGACCTATCTTCTTGAAAAAGATGCTCCTTTTATCTTTTCTCCGAAAAGGCGTCGAAGCTTTTGAAACACTAAAGAAAAAGCTTACGGAAGCACCCATTCTAGTTGCCCCGAATTTGGGATTTACCCTTTGAGCTCATGTGCGATGCAAGTGATTTTGCTATCGGTGCAGTCTTGGGGCAACGCAAAACCAAGCATTTTCAGCCTATCCACTACGCAAGTAAAACTATGACTGAAGCTCAAACCCATTACACCACTACAGAAAAAGAATTATTAGTTGTGGTGTATGCGTTTGAGAAGTTTCGGCCATAGCTTATCTTGACCAAATGCGTGGTGTATACGGATCACTCGGCTCTCAAATATCTCTTTGCAAAACAAGATGCAAAACCGAGATTGCTCCGTTGGGTTCTCCTCCTACAAGAATTTGATATCATTATACGTGATAAAAAGGGAGCTGAGAACCTGGCTGGCGATCATCTGTCCGCCTAGAAAACCCTCACCAAGATGTGTTTGAGAAAAAGGAAATAAATGAAACATTTCCTCTCGAAACACTCTATGTGGTTTCTTTTCGTGGAGACTCTTCTACCCCATGGTTTGCCGACTTTGCAAATTACCATGCGGGTAACTTTGTGGTGAAAGGGATGTCGTCCCAACAGAAAAACAAATTCTTTAAAGATGTGAAACATTATTTCTGGGACGACCCCTACTTATTCAAAATTTGTGCGGATCAAGTCATCCGGCGATGTGTATATGGTCAGGAAGCCAATGACATTCTTAAGGCTTGCCATTCTGGACCTACTTGGGGACATCATAGCCCCAACTACACCGCCAAGAAGGTGTTTGATTTCGGATTCTATTGGCCCACGATTTACAAGGATGCCCATGAATTTGTCAAAACCTGTGACGCTTGTCAACGCCACGGGAATATCTCACAAAGAAATGAAATGCCGCAAAACGCCATTCAAGTGTGTGAGATTTTTGACATCCGGGGCATTGACTTTATGGGGCCATTTCCTTCTTCTCGCGGTAATAAATACATACTCGTGGCCGTTGACTATTTGTCAAAATGGGTTGAAGCTAAGGCTTTGCCTACCAACGATGCCCGAGTTGTTGTGAAATTCTTAAAATCTCTTTTACTAGGTTTGGAACTCCACGAGCTATAATCGTGATCGTGGTAACGCATTTTGCAATGACCGGTTTGATAGAGTCATGCAAAAATATGGTGTAACTCACCGCCTCTCTCTGCGTACCACCCCCAAACAAGTGGCCAAGTGGAAGTTTCCAACCAAAGGATTAAAGAATTCGGAGAGGACGGTTGGCGAAAACCGTGCCTCTTGGTCGGATAAGCTAGATGATGCACTCTGGGCCTTCCGTACAGCTTATAAAACACCCATCGGGTGCACTCCATACAAACTTGTGTACGGGAAGGCATGTCATCTGCCGGTTGAGCTTGAGCACAAGGCATACCGGGCCTTGAAACATGCCAACTTCGATATTCAGATGGTGATCACCGGAAAGTTCAAATGAATGAATTAAATGAACTCCGTGATCAAGCATACGAGAACTCTTTGATCTATAAAGAAAAGACAAAGAAGATTCATGACTCAAAAATCAAAAACCGCGTTTTCAACGTCGGTGATCGAGTCCTTCTTTTCAACCCAAGATTGAAGATTTTCTTGGGAAAATTAAAATCCCGCTGGTCTGGACCATTTACCATCACTAAAGTATTCCCATATGGAACCATTGAGTTATCTCAACCCGATGGTCCAAATTTTAAAGTGAATGGTCATCGGTTGAAGCATTATTTTGGAGAGGACATCCCTCCCGTGGTTGTCCCAGATCTACAAACTTTCCCCATGAACCAATGAATGCGGGGATCGAGTCAAGCTAGCGACTCGGGAATCAAAAACAGTAGCATGCCATATGGGTTTTCACCCATATTTCTGACTTCTTTCTATTTTCTACCATCCTAGTGTGGGGGAGTTGCTCCTCGCTGTTGCATATAAGGTTTTAAAAAAAAAAAAAAAATCTTCTTGCTAAATAATGGCCGTAGTATTTCCCTTTTACGTTCTATGTTTCGGCATCATCGCCGGTACTTTGAATATTGAGGGCAATATTCATTTCTAGTGTGGGGGGGAATTCTCACGAATTTTATCATGTAATTATACCACCCAATTCCCCCGTTTTTGGCCAAATTTTTTTTGGAGTAAGTGTTTTGCACTTACTCATTTGGTTATCAGTCCGCCATGTCTAAAAAACAAAAGGATTGGCTAATCCAAGAGCAAACGGCTCTTGGTAAAGATATCTCAAATCCGTTGACGGCTTGCAATTTGCCCAAAATTGTATGGTATTCAGCCCACCATATCCTAAAAAGTGAAGAGTTGGCTAGCCCGCAAGTTTATGGCTTGTGGTAAAGGCAAGTGGAAAAACCATAATTGGTAATCGACTCACCAAAGATAATATTGATAATTTATCTAAGAGTTGGCTAGTCCGGAAGCAAACGGCTTCTGGTAAAGACAAATCAAATCCGTTGGAAGCTGGTGGTTTGCTCAAAATCACATGGTTATCGGTGTACCATGGTTCTTACTTGAACTAAAATATTTGGCTACTCCAGAAGTAATGGATTTTGGTAAAGAGATTCAAATCCATTAATTTTTTCTCAAAAGATTGCTAGGGACTAGCAATAGTTTAGTGTGGGGGATTGATGAGTGTGTAAATACTCATCATTTTTTGTCAAATCTGAATTGCAAAACGTTTAAAAATGCTCAGAAATGCATCAAAATACTGAAAATATCTCAAAATTGCATTTTATATGTTTCAGATGCAAAATGTCTAAAATCAGATGAAAAATGAGCTAAGTTTGCATAATTGGCAGTTTCAGTCCCCCGACTTTCAAAAATTGACAAAATTAGTCCCTAGGCACTTATTTTAAAAGAAAAGTCACCAAAGGTCCTTTTGGAATCATAAATTGTCATAATTAGTCCTTTGGTGAAAAGTTCCAAAAGTTTTGAGAAATTACAGTTTTGATCCTTGGATTTTAAAAATGGTCATGTTTAGTCCTTGGAGTTTCACAATTGGCAAGTTTGGCCCTTGATCTATTGGAGATTGGCAAGACCAACCCTTGGATCACTTTTCAGAAATTACATGCGTGGCCCCTGGTTTTTCAGTTTGGCAAGATTGGTCCCTTAACTACACCATTGGATTTAAAACTAATCCTAAGTCCAAATCCTATAACTAAGCCCAAGTCCAATATCCACAACTCGTCCCAATCCCTTTATCCAACCCGTTTACCCAAAACTACCCACGTTTAAAAATAAAACCACCCCTCGTTTTCCCTCCAAACCACCTTCTCCTACACTTTTTACGCAAAACCAACACCAACACCACTCTAGCTCACCCTACTCCACACTTTGTCCCCTCCAACCACAACCCTCCAAAGCCACATTAAATGCCCCTTTCCCTGTCCAAGCTATGGGAACCAACTGACAAATATCTCTTTCCCGCCAAAATCCATCCATGGCTAAAAGAGCCCAACTCATCCAATGGCTAAAAAGGGTGGTGGGATTTACTCAGAGGACACGTGGGAGTATTTTGGGTATAAAAAGAAACAAGAGAAGGAGAGATGAAGAGTAGTACTTAGTTAAATTTTCAAAATGTATGTCGATTTCCATTTCAATGTGGTAGTTTAATCTAAAAGCTTTAATTTTCTGTTTCCATGTTCTCAACTTAAGTTAATTTATCAATATAATCCATATTCTAGTATCAATTCAAGGCAGAACAACATTTTAAGTTTTATGCTTACTGTTTACAAACTCAGTTTCAAACTCCTGTATCAAAGCTTCCAAGTAGCTTTATTTCAGCTCAAATAAGCTTATTTAAGCTTAATATAGCTTTTAGTAAGCTTATGAAATAGATACAATCAATATTGGTTTCTGGTCAACGAAAGTTAACTATGCAGAGATTTTGGTTCAAGTAGGTTGGAAATGGAATGGGGTTGTTGCAGAGCAGTGTTTGGATTGGATTTGATATAGAATAGCATAGTGTGGGTTTGGTTTAAGCTGCAATCATAGCTGGGACACTTGTGAGTTTATTCTCATTTTCATTTTTTTTACTCAGTTTGTAGTTTGTGTTTGTGTTTGAATTTGTGGCCATCAAATAGTTTAAACATGTTTAATTAATGGTAATTAGGATGTTAGAGTTAGTTTAATTGGTGGAATGAGTTAAATCAGTGATTTGCTTAGTTTGAATTTTCAAAACAGTTTCTACATAGGTGTTTGGATCAGTTGGCATTGTTTGAGTTTAAGCTCTTGTTTGTGTTTATAATCTATCTACTCAGTCCTATTTAGTCATTTGGAAATCATTCTAGTCTTAATTTTGTCACTGCATTAGCTCAAAAGTCAAAAGTACCATTTAACTTTCCTAGTCTCTTAACTGTTAGAGATTTGTGAAATCAAAATCTTATTTTGTGTTTAAGATACATAGAGATGGTTTGTATTAGTTTCATTTTACCATTTAACATCAACATCAGTCCACCATTTTGAATCAAATCTCAAAATAGTCAACATCTCATAAGCGTAAAAAAAGGTCAAAAAGTGAAAAACGGTTTTCAACCAACCCAAGATGATTTTTCATTGATTCACCTCTGGGCCAAATCCAGTGTAACTTTGGGATTAATAACTTCAGTTGGTGTAGTTTCTTAACATGAATTTTGTAGATTTTTAGAAATTTTGTAAAAGCTCCAAACCGCGCTTGTCAATATGGTCTTAAGGCCATGTACACACTCAAGCATTGGCTGAGTGTGCACGGGTTTGTGCAAGGTTTGTCAAGAGCTCATCAGAGCTCATCTTGGTATAGTCTTTGGTTTACAAGCTCTTGGCCAGGCCTAGTGTAGGTTCCCACTTTTGGTTTTCATTTTCAGCTTATTTGGTTGCCTGTGCTTAAGCTCAAAAGTGGTGGGTCAAAACTGTTTTAAGCACATTAGCTCAATTCATCAAATCTGTGCAACTAGTATTTCAGTGGTCTAAGCTTGTTGTAACTTGTTGCATTTGGGTATTTTGAGCATATTGTAGCTTCTGTATAAGTTTGGTGGTCATTTGGTCCCTTTGGCTTATTCAAAGTGCTTATTTATAAGCACTTACAATAGCAGTTTCATATTCTTGCACACAACCACGTATTTTTATATTTTTCCTAGAATTAGAATATTATTTTAGACTTTTATTGAATTTTTCATATTTTTCTAGCACTGTTTACTATTTTTCTTAATTTAAAACAGTTTTTAGGCTTATTTAATTAGCTTTTAATACAATTAATTCAGAAAAACTTCAAAAAATAAGTTTCTATTTTCCTAGGTTAAGATAAATATAAAAAGTAAAAAAATTATTTTTCCAGATTTTTCATAGTTTAATTTGTAATTTTTAGTAATTTAATTAGTTTTAAATAGTTTAAAATTCATAGGAAATACAAAAATAATCAGAAAAATACAAAAATAGTTTTGAAAATTCTTTTTAGTTATTTTAGATTTTTCTAAGTCATAATTTTATTTTTCTAACTTTATTTCCTATTTTCTTGTATTTTAGGGTATAATTAAATAGTTAAAATTAGTTTTTAATTAATAATAATTAGATAAATAGTTTTAAAAATAATTTTCATTCTCTATAAATTTTATTTTATCATTAGGTTTGTAAAAATGTCATTTTCATATTTTTAGGATTAATATTGTTTCAGATTTACATTTTCTTTTGTACGTAACGTAGTTTTTAATTCAAGTTTTATAAAAACAGAAAAATCAAAAACATCATTTTGCAAATAGTGATAGCGTTTATTTAATATTTTTTTTATCTTTTTAATTCTCTTTAATTTGCATTTAAGCCTTTGTAATTATAGGCTATTTCTGTAGTTATAATAATTCAAACCTCTTTCGTTCAAATCTCTCCGATCACTATATCGTTTGGTGATTCATCGCATAGCTCATTGGGACATAACGACCGGGGAAACACTATACTCTCCTGATCTTCATTGCATTGGTGTCTGAACTGTTTTAAGTTTCTTACGGTTAGCCATTCACAAGTGGCTAGCTTGTGTGAGATAACTTGACGGTTCGGGACCAATCAAGGTACATTGAGTAATTTAGGATGAGGTTCTACTAGGAATGAGAGTGGTGGTAATGGAAATTCCTCCATATGATCGAGTCCTTGGTGGTTCCTTGTTTCCAACGATGGACTAGTTGGTGATGTAGGTGGTTTCTATTTTAACGAGAAGGTTGGTGAATGAGAAGTGCTCAGTGGTGAATGCTCTAATGAATAGAGAGAGGCTCGGTAAAGGAGTGTAGTCCATGCTCTAGGAATGAAGGTTTAGACGTTTTGCTAGAACTAGGTATATTTGGTTTAGAGCTCGATGATCCCTTTTCTAACCTAAGAGGTTTAATGCTAATTATTGCGGTTCTCTTGGCAATTGTTGATTGGGTTTGTTGAGGTGAGATTCTAGCACTATTATCTCTTACGGATGATGATTCGGTGGATGGAAAGTCCTACCATTTGTGGGTTTAACCGGAGATGATTCGGTTGAGGAAATTTTGTGTACAACACGAGCAAGTTTCTTGGGTGGTTCTTGGTTGGATGAGTTAGCACTAGGAGCTTTCCTCATGATGAAATGACTAAGGAAAAGGTTTCTAAATGCTGAGAATTATGTTGTGTTTGATGACTAAGGGATTCTAGGAAGATGACTTATAAAGGGAAGGATTTAGCAAGTGCATTCAAGACTTAAGTCTCTAATATCCTTTGGAATGTGATGATTAGCATGCACAAGGTTAAAGTTCAGAGTTTCAATCGATCTAGGAACTCATTTAAGATGAGATGGAGTGTTTGAGTTAGGAAGATGAGTTGAAATGATTTTTTTAGCAATGTTAGACATAAACTGTCATCCGGATCCCACGGTTCCTTCCTCAGAGGGATCCGTTTAGGCTAATCCTAGGGATCCGGCTTTCAGCAGTTATGAAAGAGTGGAAATGATGTTTCTAAGATCTAAGACCTATATCATCTTGAGTGTTTCAGTCCTCCTAAGTGTTTTAAATGAAGGGGTGCTTGAGTACTTGAAGGTAATGAGTGATGTAGCTAATGATTGTTATTTATGGAAGGATTTGGAACTTTCAAGAGTACCAATGGATGAGCAAGGATGACACTAAAAATTTAGAGTGTCAATTGAAGCTAAATGATCCTAGAGATCAGGTTGTGTCTTAGGATAGTGTTTTGGAAAATATCCTAGAGGCTTTGAGATGGGAAAACTAGAATTTGATCAACTTTGATCAATTTTGAGGTAAGGATGATTTATGATCAATTTTGCCATAATCGAAAGATTTCTAAAGCTAGATGTGAGGGATCATGTGAGAATGATGAGTGATCATAGAGAGCGGAAGAGTAATGGATTAAAGTGAAAATGATAGATCTACAAGCGTCATAGAGTGTGATCTAGGTGAGTTGAGTAGGAAAGGATCTACTTAACTTGATAAGGACTTAATTTTCCTTAAGACACTATGTTTAGCTTAGTGTGAGGTTTTCTAAGGACATGATTGAAATACAATGATTGCAATTGCATTTTCTCTTCTTGGGATCCAGCGGTTCCACTAGAGTAGGGATCCGTCAAGCACAAATTGGGATCCGTCTATACTGCTAAGAACCTTTACAAAAGGTATGTAATGACTTTGACAATGCATCATATTTCAAGTTTAAGAGGTTCTAACACTAATATATCAAATGAGATCGAGCTCACAAATAACAAAGAGGTTTATCAAACTTAACAAGCACTATTCAAGAAACTCAAAAACCTATTTACAATCTAGATTAGTAAATCATTTGTATTAAGAATGGCATGCAGAGTAGATGATGGTGTTCAAGACAATAGGATTGTTTTGGCCAACGGAAGCAATGAACTATTTATAGTCATTACGGATGGTGATTAGCATACAATGAACTCCGTCCATGAAGTCATGTAGCTCTTCTCGATCAAAGCAAGATAATCGCTTGATGAGGCAAGTGGTTGTGATTAACTAAAAGAAGATTTTATTTTACAACTTGTTTGATTAGTAATCCTAAGACAATGCAAAGTATTTCCATTGTAAACTTACTTTAGGAAAACATAGGAGTATAAATTTCCCAAATGAGAGAATGAATATGAGATCGTTATTAGCGGTGCTCAATTACGGCTAAACACGACCATTTTTACTGGTGATTCCACATACCCAACTTCTATCAAGTAAGCAATTCAACCGTTAGGTCAAATTGAGTTTCTAGTGCAATAAGTTCTCCAGTATTCATTCTCAAGTTAGGAAAATTTATATTCCTACAATGGCCCATCGAAGAGTAACAATGATGATACTATGCTTCGTTTAATATTATACTTGAGACAAATAAGGTGACGAAGGCGTCATGTTAAAAATAAGTTTAAAAGTTGTCCATATGGTAAACAACAACAAAAAAATGGTTGGATGAGCTAATTCAACATATGTTGTTGGAAAGCTTTGAGTTTGGACTTTCGGATATGAACAATTATATTTTCGTTGCAAAATAATTTACTTGAGTATATCGGATGAAATAATCAAGTTGTCAATCCTACTATGAAGCTTGGAGAGCGATCATGAAAAGGAAAATGGGAGAGTACATCATAACACAAGTGTAGGTTATGATCCGATGTACATTCTTTTTGTTTTTAGAAAATGATACAAGAACAAAGGAAATCATATAAGCACATATGACAAACTCAATCAAAAATCCATTTAGTGTGTTACATGTTTTAAACATTTTTCAACCTATATGACTTATCTAAATATCTAAACTAACATTTTCGACATAACTAGATGTTATCCCAAACACTCCTTCAAATAGCACATTGATTAGTAGAATATTACTAAATCGACAAACAAGAGAATGAATAGCAAGGTAAGGAAACCACATATGCTATTCAATCAAACAAGCACAAAAGATATTTAAGATAAGCAAATAGTCAAGTAATGCAACGAAGACAATTTATCATTTAGCATAGCATACGAAAGTTCTTTTCATAGCTTTGTGTTAAATATAAACATGTATACCAAGCTTGATTAGTTTCTTTTATATTTATAAATATGATCAAAACCTTAATTTCAATAGAGGACACATTGTTATTCAAAGACGAAAACATCCGTCTCCAATTAGATCAAAAGTTTATGCAAAGTTATGATCAGAAAATGACTTTCTATTATAAATCAATGATTCTGTAAATTATTGTTTTGAATCAGTTTATGAAATCATTTTTTAAATGAAAGTAGACTCAAATACCTTTAAAACGATAGGTGGCATGACTTCTAACGACTTACGGTTAAAAAGTTATGAATTTTTGAAATTCAGACAAAAATGTCTTCTGTACCACGGATCCCACGGATCCCTTGCTTGAGGATCCGTCCCAAAGTAACTGAGGGATCCGCGGATCTAACACAGAATTACAAAATGTATGCGTTTTGACCGGCCGAAAAGGTTTAGTCTTTGTAGACTTTTTAGTGAAGTTATATTACCCATTTTACCTTTATTCAAGCTTGATTAACAAGATATCTAACAACAAAACTTCAAAGAAAAAAATCACTAAAACACTTTTCATATTATGCTTATTATAAGAGAGAAGCATATATCACCATTTTGTCCACAAGCAATTTAGCACGTTTTTTAAGAAAAAATGTAACTAAGAAAACATACCTTTGCTATATCCCCTTTTTATGGTTTTAGAAACCATAGATGCGAAATACTTCATGATCTTCTAAGATACCCCAATCCTTTGCTATATTCCCTTTTATGGTTTTAGAAACCATAGACGCGAAATACTTCATGATCTTCTAAGATACCCAAATCCTAGTATGAAGACTTGGCTAAATATTCTTTTTAAGAAAAGAAGTATTTAGATGTTTTGTGATCTTCTTGGAAATTCCAGATTATTGTTGTAAGAGTACTAAACATTCATTTTGTGAAAGGAAATATTTAGATAAATTCTTTGTGCTGTTCTTGGTAACTCCAAATCCTAGTATGGATAATGCTTTAAGAAAAAAAATGTTAGAGCATTCTATCTGATAGATATTGGATTTCACAAACACATCAAACCATTAACACAAGTGGGCGTATAAGTGGAATTCTAGAGAGAGAAAGTTAGAGGTTTAGGGAACTTAGTGAGAGAAAGTGAAAAATATTATTATGAGCTCCAACTCTCTACCTTGGGAGGTAGAGAGTATTTATAGTCTTACATAAATCGCCACACAACGGGCTGTGGATCAGGCATACGATGGGTAAAGACCCGTCCGTCCTCCACGGTGTTACTTAACTAAATACTACTTAACTAAATATAGCTATGACTACGAGCTTTATAACGATTACATATACTTGAGGTGACCGACTCTTTAATACCTAGAATTTCTAATTCCTAACAATCTCCCCCTAAGGGAGGTCACCTCAAACATATACTAAAATGACATTGAATACAATCGGATATTACATTAACAATTGATCTTGCATTCTTGATGTAGTACTTTGCTCGTAGTCATTGATTCCACTCATTGCATGTTTGGTTAATCCAAGTGGAGGTCTTTTCTGATCCCGCATGATAATAATGTTGAGCGACTTTTGAGATCATCGACTAATAGAAAATCTACGATACATCCATTGTGGTGTTGGTATTATGTGATGTTGTGACTTTCGGACCGACATGCTCACATTCCGGATCATGATATCTTCTCATCAGAGTAGCGGAAGCTTAAGTTGATTCATGATATTGGCTACGCCAGAAGCGCCAGAAGCATGGAGTTAGAATATCAGAGTCATTGATGCACCAATCATGATATCTTTTGATATAAATGTGTTGTGTGAGCATGCGGTTATGGATTGACCACTTCATTACGATCGGTACCAGAACGTCGGGTGTACACGCATAAGCTAGTTAGCATAAAAGCGCACGAAAGTGTCTATGATCACTTTCATTGAATTGAGGTACACGGCCCACGGTTCCCGGATTGATCACAAGTACCGCCTTGCTCGTGATAAGGTATAATTCGAAGAATTTGCTTGATAGGGTTTTTTGCTTCAACAGTTCTCAAACCGGAACGTCTCAAAGAAGACAACACGGAGTGAGCAACGGCGAATTTCACGCCCAGCGATGGATGAAAAGAGATTTGAAAACAATCGTGTATTGCTCAATAGAAATTGTTTTTGCAATATAACGAAGGTTTTAATGAAAATCAATTATCAATCATAAAACACCTTTTGATTTGAAAAATTAGTACACGGTCGACGTGCTAATGAAAAGAGTTTTAAAGCACAAAGACTGGTTTTTTTTCAAAGGTATTAGGTCAATCCATAACTTTGAACGGGATTGATTCAAAAGATTGAATAAGCCCATTGTTTTACGTTCGGTTGTCACATGGTTGATCCGTATAATAGATCTCACATGCCACCTACCAGGAGCTTGTTAGATGTTGGCTCGAGAAGGCTTTCCATCTTCACAGTGAATATGTAAACACATCACTTTCGGATGTTCTAGCAATACCACAAGGATAATCGGGACTCAAGATATAATCTCTCTTTCCACATTGTGTGAAACAGAGTCTTCAAATGAAGGTGTCCTAATGAGATTTATTGATGATCTCGTGGCACTAGACTCAATTTGTGCATATTTGGATCCTATATCGGAGACTAGGGAGAGGGTCTCTCCTTCAATATCAACAATCTCTAAGAGAGAAGTCGATAGATAATGTCGGTTCCCCGTGAGAATGAAACAAGTCCTTTTAAGAGGAACTTGAGTGGTTTTGGAAGTTGAAGTGCAAGGCCACCGGGTCCATGACGCCTTGTCTTCAATACCGATGTTACCATCACGAGCATATGAATTGAACCCGGTTTCAGCCCTAAGGTTGAATAAATGGAGGGCTATTTGTTTTCACCCTTTTCTCCTATCACAACATCGCCTACCCTTTATTAGGTACTAGGCTAAGCACCTAGTTCCATTATTATGGAGGAACTACTACCCCTTCACGACACAACACCTAATCTCAAGGAGATCTACCTTGTTACAAAAACCATCAAGGATATCACCATCCTTGCAAATAAAAAAAATACTTATATGTATAACGATGCACCTCATCGATTATACGACCTATGCATTTCTTCACAAATGCTACTTGATTTGATTCTTTGGCATTCTTCACTAATGCCTTTGACACAACGCTAAGCACCCTTCACTAATGCCTTCGTTTTGACACCTTTAGCATCCTTCACTAATGCTTTGACACGGATGATGAGCACCTTTCACTAATGCTTTCATCTTGACACTTTCGGCATTCTTCACTAATGCCTTCAACCCAACATCTATGGAGAAAGGAAGAACTATCAACAAGAGAACCTTATTAGTCTTGATGATGACGAGCATGGCAACTATGGACTTGAGCTTGCTCGTCTTCAAAAAGTGGTGATCTCTCCTTTAAGAGGAACCTAGAAGATCACACAAAACAAAAGACAAACTACATAGATCACTTAGATCTGAGGTTAGAGGGTTAGAATACTTAAGGAAGTATGTGTGTAAAAGTGATGGTTAGAAAGGAAGAAATGGCTCTCTATTTATAGAGAAAATTCTCTCTGTTCCTCGATCCCACGGATCCCTCCCACAGTGGATCCTGGCTAAAGCTAGGGATCCATTGGACGCCTCTTTACCCATGGGTATTTTGGTTATGGGTCATGGGTCATGGGTTGATCCATGGATCTTTGGTTAGATACAATGTATCTCTTGAGTGCTCACCAAGGGTTCAATGTATCTAGACATTCTCTTGAGTGCTCACCAAGGATTCAATGTATCTATACATTGGGTATGGGTCAATACCATGGGTTATGGATATTATCCATATATGACCATACATAACCTTATCGTCCTTATATCACCATACATAATGTAAAGTTGGTCGGTCTTTTTGGTATTGTTCATCTGCCATAGGAACCAATTGAAAATCATTAGAAAATCAATCCAGATACTTATGATATTTTATCAAAGCATTTTGTACTTGAATTGTTTTTGATATTTTTAGAAGAAGAACTCCCCCTCAACATGTGAATCAAGTGAAATAGTTTTCCACACGGAGGCAAGAGAAAGAATTAACTTCTTTGATTACCATTTTCTAAAAAATATCAACATCACTTCCTTAATCGAATCAAGTAGATAAAGCATTTTGGGGAAGGATGAGGTTTTCATGATTTTGCTCCCCTCAATATGTGCCTCGAGATTTGAAAAGAGTTTTGCACATACTAGAGGGAACCTGCATATTGAGGTAAGTGATCACGTTTCAAATCATTATGGTTTAAGATAGATGCCCCCTCAACGCGGTGCATGGAAAATTTGAAATCGTTTGTCACTTACTGAGGCAAACATGCTAATCACTTATGAAACCATTTATCGAATTATCAGTTTAAATCCTATTAAATCACAACTCTCCCCGATCACAATTTTCAAATCATTTGAGATTTGTGATCTCTGTAGATTAAATTGATTTTGAAAGCTTTTAAGGAGAATTGTGACTTGATTATGAAAGCGTTTTAACCGATAAGGATCGGATTTTGAGATTTTAAACTCCATTGGTTAAACATGCATGATTATCTTTTGAAAACAATTGAATGCCAAATAACATTTTTAATTTAATTGAAATCATTCTCCCCTCAATCAATGACATAGGTTGTTGATTGAGAGATTGATATTTTGACAAATAAGTTTAGATGATTATCAAAAATGAGACTGAAGTTATTTTTCAAAGCAGTTAGTTTTCAGCAGATAAATGTTTATAGAATCAGATCATGGAATTTTGAAAACATGATAAAGTATGGCTCTGTTCTTTCTTTTAAAAGCGGTTATGCATCGAATGACAATAAACCATTACAATTTTTTTTTTCTTTTCTCCCAAAAATAATTTATTTTTTTGATTTTTTTTTTTTTTTATAAATTCAACAACATCTAAAGTCCCTGTCATTCTTTGAATGACAACATCAAGACCGTAGATATTATCGAATCGAGAAAACGCATGACAAAATGACAATATTTTTGAAGATTTTTCTAATTTTTCTGTGATTTTTATGGATTTTGAAGGTTTTATAATTTTGTATTTTGGTTTTCGAATAGATATATACAAGAGATAGATGAAGATAGACCTTTACTCCTCGTCTTCTTCCCCGAAGACGCGTTTGAGTGTTTCGGTTGAAAGCTTTTCAAGCCTAGTCGACGTGGAAGTATGAACTCAAAACGTTCTCTTGGAAGAGCTTTGGTGAAGATGTCCGCTAACCGATATTCGTGATTCACAAAATAGAGTTCCACCACACCTTTTTCCACTTGTTCCCCGATGAAATGATGTCGATGTAATGCCGATATGCTTTGCTCTTGAATGTTGAACGTTGTTACATGAGAGAGCAATAGCACTTTTATTATCACGACAGATGGGGATTTTGTTGAATTCAAAGCCATAGTCCGATAATTGAGATCTCATCCATAAGACTTGAGCACAACAAGATGACATGGCTATGTATTCAGCCTCTCTAGAGGAAATAGAAGTACTCATTTGCTTCTTTGAAGAACAGCTCACAAGCTTATCACCCAAAAACTCGAGCACCTCCGCATGCATTTCGACGAGTATCTTGACATCCCTGCATGATCGCATCCGCGATAGGCGTTAGTGACATAGCGGTGTCCTTCGGGTACCAAAGTCCCATATTGATGGTTCCTTGGAGATACCGAAAGACCCGCTTAACCGCTTCAAGGTGCTTTTTAGTAGGCTTAGCCTGGTATCTAGCACACATGCAAACAAATAACAAGATGTCTCGGTCTACTAGTGTGAGGTACATCGGGATCCAATCATACTACGATATTTTGTTTGGTCAATCATGATCCCCGAGTGGTCCTCATCTAGTTTGGTTCGATCAATCATGGGAGTGTCCATGGTGGTCACATGAATCAAATCCAAATTTCTTTAAGATCTCAGTTGCATATTTAGATTGATTTATGAAAATGCCTCCGGACTTTGTAAATTTGTAATCCCAAGAAAATGACATTTGTCCCATCATTGACATTTGAAATTTTGAACTCATTTCATTAGAAAAACGATCACATTCCATTGGGTCTATCGAGGCAAAAATAATATCATCAACATAAATTTGAACATGAGTTAAATGTTTGCCGACTCTCGGTGAACAATGTTGGATCAACTGCTCCTTTGCTAAATCCCGTTGATAGAAGAAACTTTGACAACGTATCATACCATGCCCTTGGAGCTTGCTTTAAACCATAAAAGGCCTTCTTCAAACGATAAACGTGAGTAGGATGCTCTTGATTTACAAATCCTTCAAGGTTGGTCGATGACGACTTCTTTAAGATCTCCGTTCAGAATGCCGCCTTTACGTGCCCATTTGATAGACTACCATGTTCTTACTTGCAAAGATTAGCCAAAAGATTCTAATTGCCTCGATTCGAGCCACAAGAGCAAAAGATTCTTCAAAGTCTATACCCTCCTCTTGACGGTATCCTTTAGCAACTAATCGAGCCTTGTTCTTCAACACATCACCATGCTCATCAAGTTTCACTTTGAAGATCCATTTTAGAGTAATAATCATAGCACAACTGGAGGTACTAACTCCCATACATCTAGTCGATCAAACTCATGAATTTCATCTTGCATGGCATTGAACCAGCTATCTTCATTCATGGCGGTTTTAACATCTTTTGGTTCGATCTTAGAGAGTACGTAGTTGAAGAAGCACCATAAGGCTTCTGCAAGTTGTTTCCGTGGATACTGGACGAGAGGGATTTCCAATGATGTTGTCTAATGGATGATCGTGAGTCCATTTTCGAAGGTGTTCATGTGGTAGTTGTTGAGGGACCGGCAGCAGAGTTGATGTCTCCTCGAAGAAGATGGTTTTGATGAAGATTCAGAGCAAATATGTTTTCAAACGAAGCATCTTCAGGAGTAGCAAAGGGATTAACTTCATCATTGATACTCGTAAACAGTTCCCATGATGTATATTTGAAGAATGATGATTTGTTGATGAAACCGAAGGATCTGTAGCGTGTGCTTCTTGACTTAAAGATATTGAGACCGAGGGATTGACTTCATTCATCGAGAGTATGAGCGTACTCGTTAGGGATCAACACCTCATTAGTACTTGGATCATAAAGTTCATCAAAACATAGATCAAACACTTCCTTAAATCATCTCCCTCGTGATGGAGTTGCATATGCATTCTTGAGAAGAGTTTGGAACAAGGGATGAACCAATAGGACTGATTTGAAGTGCTGGGTCCAGAATGAATTGTTCAGAGCCGTTTGATCGGCTACCATCAAACGTAACGTGAATTGTTTCCATGATGTTTCGGGTTCTTTTGTTGTAGATTCGTATCCCTTTTTGTTTGGTGCATACCCTACAAATACTCCAATGTCTGCTTTAGCTCTAAGTTTGCTAAGTCTTGACTCATTAGTTGGATAGCACAATGCTCCAAACACCACAAGGAAAGAGAGATTAGGTTTTCTGTTGTGGACAAGTTCATATGGTGTCTTTCTATGAGCAGTGTGAATCAGAACGATTTTGTGTGTAGCATGCAGTGGCAATAGCTTCAGCCCAGAGAAACATTGGATCTTTTGAGTAAATCAAGATTGTTCTAACTACAAGAGTTCGATTTTGTCTTTCAACTACACCGTTCTGCTGAGGAGTTCGTGGAACACTTCTTTGATGGCTGATTCCAATGCTTTCATAGAATTCATTAAGTTGTTTGTTAAACCTCGTTCCATTGTCGTCCGATAATTTCGACGGTTTTGTTAAGTCGAACCTGCAGATGTTTGATGAGTTTGATGATGATATCAGGAGTTTCATCCTTTGTCCTTAAGAACTTGACCAGGTGAATCTAGAGTAATCATCAACTATAACTAACACATATTTCTTCCCAAAGATATTCCGCACTCTCATTGGTCCACATAAATCCATATGAATTGTATGAAGAACTTCTGGCGAGTTAGTAGGTTTGGGTTTATGGGCATACTTCTTGCTTTTCCCAATTGACATGCTGAACAAAGATGATCCTTTTCATACTTTAGTCGAGGTAAACCTACAACTAAGTCCTTTCTGGAGAGATCATTGATGGTGCCGAAGTTTAAGTGATTGAGACGTCGATGCCATAACCATGACTTTGTTTTTGAAGCCTTTGATAACAAGCAAATTGGAGAAGACTTCATCATGTCATCGATAGAGATGGTGTAAAGATTTGAACCACGAGTTCCTTTTAACAGTTCCTTACCATCAAGTTCTCTAAAAAGTGTATGTTTTCTCAGGCTACTTAGATCGGAACAGACCACCAACAGAAGATTATGACCCAAACCTTCCACATAGTATACTCTAGAGATAACACTATCACCAACAACATAATCACCATAACCCATAATAGCACCGAAATGATCATTACCAAATCTAACAGTCCTGATGAATTTGCTCACAAGTTCATGAGTCAGACCGTCTCAATATATGCTTGGAACTGACTGTCCAGTACCGTAAGCGATTTGAACGATCTGCAGTTGAACATGCAAGAATGGATAATGGATAATTGGGATCCCCATGCAAGAATGGGTTCCACTTGGTTAGTAACATTATTTGGAACACCCACATCGAAACAGAAACATCCATATCATAGAAAGAATAGAATGCACTTCTTGGGAATAGTTCTAATGGAATCATAGTATGTTCACTTCTAAGGGAATAGTCTACTAGGAATGCGTCTGATTTGACCTATTCAAAGTATGTTCACTTCTTAAGGAATAGTTCTACCAGTAGGCATCCATTTTCTAGTGGGCATAATCTTAGTAGTTTGAGAGAAAAACTGATTATTCTTATGGCCAAAAGGTATAACCTATCTTTATAAAAGTTCTTCCTGTGGGTTTCCACTATTTTCTAACAATCATCGCTTTTGCCTTGTTGCCTTATTTGCACGATTATTAGCATTAACAATTTTAACTGGGCATTTGATAGCATTATTAGACAAACATTCACACCACATTCATGATTAGCAACAGAATTCAAGAAGACATCATTACAAGGTTTGCAAATAGTATCGATTGAATTAATTACAAGATTCTAGGCTAATACTAGAATCAACACGATTCGTTTTATTCAACTCAAGCTTAAAGTTCCTAGATTGGTCTTCTACACTCTTCCAATGCACATTCTTAGCTTGCAAGGTCCTATCATTCCTTGTATTGTCTTGAGACTTTGACCTGCTTGCTTTAAAGTCACCGATTACTCCGGAGGAATGGAAACATTAGTTGGTTGATCTATTTTTGCATTCTCTGAACTTGATGTGCAAGGATCCGGAATTAAGGCACAGTGTATACTTTTTAAGATGATTTGAGCTTTTGTACACTAACGACGTTCACTTTCTTAGTAACATATCCGAACTGAACTACTTGAAGGCACATTAGTGTTTCCTTTCTTAAGACCGGGCATAGAACGGATTTCCTGCTTGGAACTAGGCATAGAACAAGGCATCACAGCTTTGCCTTTTGCACCTAAGGTTAAGGATTTGGGACATGTTGCAATTACACATTCTAGCAACTCTTGAGATCGTTTGGCCTGGAGGCAAGCAAACCTAATTTCATTATCAAGAGGTTTGTTAATGAAATCCTCTTCGACAATCTCACGGAGACATTCTAGACTATCCTTAAGGTGAGCACAGTATTCATGAATAGCATGTTCATTATTCGATGAGATGAGGATATATTTAACCGCTGTATTTAACCAGGGTGACTTTTACAACATTCTTATTGAAAACGCAGTTCCCATTTCCCATTCGTGATTCTCAATTTCCTTTTGTAAAGACGTTATCATTGTTTTGGTCAATGTGACTTTTATTGAATCATATAACTCTTTAAAATGTCGTTAAACTTTTTCATTTTCTTCTAGAAAACTCTTGTTTTTGTAAGGCATCAACTAAGTTTTGAAGATGAAAAGTTTGAGAATTCTGAGAATCTAAAGGAGGAGGCATTTGGGAGCCTGTCATATTGTTTGTTTGACCCTTTAATTGAGAGATTTGGGCTTTCAACTTTCTGATCGCGTTGCACCGAGCTTGAATCGTTCATCACGCTTGTTAATTTGAAAACTGCATCAAACTCTGGAGCATCCGAAGATGTCTTGATATTTGAAGTTTTGACATTTTCTTTAAGATGTTGATATTTAGTTGTAAATTAAAATGCTCAACTTCCAGTTTAGAAAAATTTTTAACCAAATTGTCGTGATCATCCAAATTTTTTTTTCGTTTAGTTTAGTTATTTTTCAAGCTCAATGACACGATCATGGGAGACTTCAGTGCCCAGAGAAGTTCATGAAATTTGGAAGCATTAATAGAACAATTTGAAGCATGAAAAAGACATCTTGAGCAAACATTCAAGAATAAGAGTCTCATTTAAGGTATGCAAGTTCTTCCTCTCAATCTCATTATATTTTAGTGCTCGCTCATAATCACTAACTTCAACTATCATTGCATCAAATTCCTTTTCCATTCCTTAATATCGCTTTCTATCCCCTTTTAAGACTCTCAAAGTGATCTTTTTGAAGTTTAAAGAAAGGCATGACCTCAGTTAAATAACATTCTTTCATTTGCTCAAATCCTCTTTCTCCTTCCATATACCTGGGTGTGATCCTTTTCTTGCAAGTTTTCTCAAAATCAACAAATAGTTGAAATATAACAGATTGGCTAATTAAGGTCTTTGCTTTTAGTGGCAATTGTTCTAGGAACAAGATGCATTGGTGTATTAGGAGGATACACAAGCTTCTAGGCATTTTCCATAGAGGGTTTGTTTCAACAATATTTTCAAATTTTCTCGCTATCTAAATCCTTTTCCGAAAACTTGTTCGGGAGTCAACAATGTCCGAGGCTTAAACATGTTCAATCCAGCTTTTCCTTCTTGTAGTCATGGGGATGATATATTATTTTCTTTGCATTTAGATTATCATTAATTCTTATTCATCCTTCCCTAGTGACTTCATCGACTTCTTATCTTATCTTCCTCGCACTCAACGCAACTAGGTTTTCGTCTAGGTTTAAGAATTCATTGCCATCATAGATCACACCTTGAGTTTCTACTTTTATCTTGACCTCGTGGTTGGGTTTATCAATAATGGAACTATGCTTATCGCTTAGAACTCTATGCTTAGTGATCATGTGAGCAAATTCGAATGGTGTTTCCTTGTATGTACAACTTGTTTTCAAGCAAAGTTTTCGATTAAAAATCTCTCTCAAGAGTTTTGATTCCTTTGCATTAAATTCTTGCTTAAGCATTTTCACATTTTCTTGAAGTTCTTGTTTTTGCTTAGCGGTTTTAGAAAGTTTTTCTTGCAAGGAATTTAACTCTTGTTTTAATACTTTTCTCTAAAATTACTTTTCTAATGATCATCGCACTTGGTCATCCATTTCCCGCTCACGAGTGGTCAACTCAAATTTAGCACGTTGTTCATAAATAGCAACACGTTCTTTATAGGCATTTAGTTCAGAAATTACGGAATCATCAGCACATGCAAGTATTCATCAAAAACATAGTCATTGTTGATTGCAGAAGATGCATCACTTGGTACACCTTCACTTTCACTTTGTTTCACATATTGATCATATGGGACAACATTGATATTACCCATATTTTCAACATTTGATTCAATAGTTTCAGTTGATTGTACTTTGGCATGCATCTTTTGCACACGATCATCGTATAGTTTTAAACCTCGAGATGAGTTTGTCTTTGGATGTACCAGCTTGTGGTGAAGAAGAGACCTTGGGAGAAACCATTGGAGAATTGCTAGCCATAAAAATTGTGTGTGCAGTAGGTCCATCATCCACATCGAGTCGTATGCATCACAATCAGCGACTTGAAAGGCATTCGATGATTGTGACCTATCTCCGAATAGGCTGCTCATCCACATCGCAGATCATAGGTCTTGGCATTGCCCGACAGAAACAACAATTTCATCCAAAAAGCAACACCATTATCCCGACTTGCACAAGAACATCTTATCTCTCAAGTAATCGCATTCGTGGACGCTTTGGAGATGTGCGGCCTTGCAATGTGTCCCTCACCACCACAGTTATAACATTTGATCGGCTTAGCTTGACCTTGATTTCCATTCCTTCCTCGAATTACCAACATAACCTCTACCAGCTCCACCTCTTCCCCGACATCATACTATCTTTCCCGTTGCACCATATCCTTCCATCTTTAATGCTGGCTTGATTGTGTGGGTTAGATGCTATTCTGAGGTTGTTGTTGGTTTGTGGGAGATAATTCATGTTTTGACTAAGTAAGAGCTAGTTGATTAATGAAGTTACCCAGTGTGCATCAGACGACTTGTTTGAACATAGGATGTGAATGAGTTTGTGATTACCATTTCCCATGGGTATGACTTGTGAGGCTTTGGTTGTGATTCCGATGTTTTGAGTAGAAGGCAGTTGAGTCATTAGACGAGCTTGTCTCTCCTGGTTGGTTTTGAACTGATTGAGAATCAATTTTTCAAACATAGCATGTCTCTCATTCTCAAGGAGGAAGGCATAGAGTTGCTCATAGTTTGTATTCTTCAATCCTTTAGTGAGCTTCACAAAGGTGACAAACTTGTGCCATTCGGGATTCATGTTGTTCACAAATTTTGAGTTCAAATTAAGGCATAGTCATTCTCGATGTTCCTCATGTCATTCACTAACTTATGAAATCTCACATAGTACTCATAGAACATCTCATCCGGTTTCATCTTGAAGTGTTGAAATTAGTCATAGAGTTGGGATTCTCATCTTCCATAGTTAATTCAAGCCGAAGCATCTTAACATTATCCCAAACCGCCTTTTGCATCGTGTTGTGATTGATCGCCTTGTAGATGTCTTTAGGAAGACCTTGAAGAACAATGTTTGAAGCCCACGACCGTGATCGAATCTTTTTTCTCTCCTTATCATCAAGCTCATCATACATTTTAGGTCCGTCCATTCCGTGAAACGAGTTCCATCTTCATTAGTATCAAGTACATCTCTAGTCGTCTCAACTCGATATGGTCCTTCATCAATGGATTTGAGAATGTTTACACCATTTTCCTTTCATAACCCGATCGGAGCCCAAGAATCAGAAGGCCTGCCATGGGTGGGCGAGTATCCCAACCAACTGCTTGAACATCCTCTCAGCAAAGGGAGATGATAGTAACGCAGACATGTTAACGTGATATACGGGATTTTATACCTCTATGATTAAACCAGAAATAGATTCTTTCACGGGATTTTACTAAATCAAGAGAAAACCGTAAGCAATCACCCACGTCGCTAGAAGATAATGCACCAAGTCGCTAACACTTAATTCGCTACACCACTAAGTCGCTAGAGTCCCAAGTCGCTAGACACATGCAAGTCGCTACTTAGTAACTCGCTAACTCAAGTCGCTAGCAAATTTTGGCGCAATTCGCTACTCAAGTCGCTAAAGACAAGTCACTAAAGAACCGCTAACTGTAGTGGAGAGTCCACTACTTGTACTTGAATCCCGCTAGATCTAAGCTAGGTCTAAACTGTAACTCGCTACAAATTTGTAAAGCAAGTCGCTAAGAAAGTATTATCCGTGTGTTAAGTCACAAAGTAGCAAGAAAAACCACATAAACATCACTTTTCAATCCAAAAACAACCCAACCAAAATGATTCAAGCTTACCAAATGAAAACCTAAACACTTGTGATGATTCTAAACATAAAAGTACTAACAAAATCCAAGCTTTAACACAAGAAATCAACCAAATGATGCAAAAACCACTAAACTTTTTTCAAACCACCTAAAACCACTAGAAATCCAAAGATGTGCAAGATATGATCTAACCATGGCTCTTGATACCAATTGATAGATATTGGATTTCACAAACACATCAAACCATTAACACAAGTGGAGTGAAGTTGGAATTCTAGAGAGAAAGTTAGAGGTTTAGGGAACTTAGTGAGAGAAAGTGAAAAATATTATTATGAGCTCCAACTCTCTACCTTGGGAGGTAGAGAGTATTTATAGTCTTACTTAAAACGCCACACAACGAACGTGGATCGCATACAAGGTAAAGATTCACCGTTCTCCACGGTGTTACTTAACTAAATACTACTTAACTAAATATAGCTATGACTACGAGCTTTCTAACGATTACATATACTTGAGGTGACCGACTCTTTAATATCGGGAATTTCTAATTCCTAACACTATCATTGTCCAACAATAAACAATATAGTGATTTTAAAATATGACAAAAATAATCCTTCTTTGTAGTTTTCAAACATACATGTGGATCTACAAGTTTTAAAAGTACAACATACTCTAAGAACTGGTAACGTAAGCTTTGATACCAATTGTGGAAAACTAGAAGGAGGGGTTGAATAGTTTTACCAATTTAAAACTTTAAATATTTAGATCGCACTTTATGTCAATCTATTTGATTGTTTATGTTGGACGTTGATAGATAGATATATAAATGAGTAATGAAACATAAAGATAAAGAAGCACATCACTACCTATTGTTATTTTACAAGGACACCACCTTATCTACCCCCGAAAGTCACCTACTCGAGAGTTCATAAGCACTACACCAACTCCTTGTGGCGAAGCCTTCAACGCCGCCAACTTTTTCCGTACAAAAGCTAAATACCGGAAGTTCTTTCACACCAAGCAACCACACCTAACACCACAACATCGCCACCCTTTATATCGGTGCTAAGCTAACCACGAGTTCTTTTCGCACTTAGGAGAACTAATCCTATCAGACAACGCCAGCCACCTCCTTTATTAGGTACTAGGCTAAGCACCTAGTTCCATTAATTTGGAGGAACTAATACCCTTCACCACACAACACCTAATCTCAAGGAGATCTACTCCTTGTTACAAAACCATCAAGGATATCACCATCCTTGCAAATAAAAAAAATACTTATATGAATAATGCACCTCATCGATTATAATGACCTATGCATTTCTTCACAAATGCTTTTGATTTGATTCTTTGGCATCCTTCACTTAATTTGACACAATGCTTGGTACCCTTCACTAATGCCTTCACACCTTTAGCATCCTTCACTAATGCTTTGACACGGATGATGAGCACCTTTCACTAATGCTTTCATCTTGACACTTTAAGCATTCTTCACTAATGCCTTCAACCCAACATCTATGGAGAAAGGAAGAACTATCAACAAGAGAACCTTATTTGTCTTGATGATGATGGCTATGGCAACTCATGGACTTGCTTGACGCTCAAAAAAGTGGTGATCTCCTTTAAGAAGAACCTAGAAGATCACACAAAAACAAAAGACAAACTACATAGATCACTTGGATATGAGGTTAGAGGGTTGAACACTTTGGGGAAGTATGTGTGTAAAAGTGATAAGTAGAAAGGAAGAAATGTCTCTCTATTTATAAGAAAATTTCTTCCCTGATATCACTGGATCCCTCCCACAGATCCAAGAAGCTGAAGATAGATCCATGGGAGCTCCCCTTTACCCATGGGTATTTTGGTTATGGGTCATGGGGCATGGGTTGATCCATGGATCTTTGGTTAGATACAAATATCTCGGAGTGCTCACCAAGGGTTCAATGTATCTAGACATTCTCTTGAGTGCTCACCAATGGTTCAATGTATCTAGACATTGGGTATGGGTCAATACCATGGGTTATGGATATTATCCATATATGATATAAGCATGATGTCATGCAATGGGTTATGGGTCAATGGATCATGGGCTTGGGTTGTACCTAACTAATTCGATGTATTTGCCAATGGGTTATGATACTTAAGTTTCTACCCATTTATATTACTCAATATACTACATACTAGTTATGTGTATATTTTACCCAAATATGTAAACACTAGTTGTTGTACATATGTAATATTAAATCATAAAATCACTTATACTTGTTTTAGTGTTTATGTGAAAATGTGAATATGTTAGAAACTATTTACATTTAGATTTTATTTGTTTTCGTTAAACTGATTTTACGTTTGTTATCGACAAAACATTAGAAGATCGTAAAATATAAATAAACGTTTTTACGGCTTATTTGTATTAACAATGGCTTCTAAGTGTGATACCTTTGGATTTTCTTGAAAGCGAGCACATAGACAAACACTAAGCATAATGTTTGTCTACTAGCCAGAGATAGAGTAAGCTACCAATCATTCATCTATATTTAGTGTTATATACCGATTCACCTTCCTCATCCTTGGTGAGTTTAGTGTCCAAGGACATGGGTGTCTTAGTTGGTTTTGAGTCTTCAAGAACAAATTTCTTAAGCATATCTTTTTATATATTTAGATTGGTTAAAGAATATGCCATCTTCTAGTTGTTTAATTTGAAGTCCTAGTTTAAGTTTCACCTATCATACTCATCTCAAACACATCAGGCATGATTTTAGAGAAATCATCACATAACTCTTGACAAGTTGATCCGAATATGATGTCATCAACATATATTTGAACAATGATAATATGTGATTCCTTTTTCTTGGCAAAAAGAGTATTATCAACTAATCCCATGGTGTATTTGTTTTCAACAAGAAAAGTCTTAAGTCTATCGTACCAAGCTTTTGGTGCTTGCTTAAGACCATATAATGCTTTCTTGAGTTTGAAGACTTGATGTGGTTTCTCAAAGTGGGAAAACCGGAGGTTGAGCAACATATACTTTTGTTAATAAACCCATTACAGTAAAAGCGACTCTTAACATCCATTTCAAATAATTTAAAGTCATAAGCACATGCATATGCAAGTAAGATTCTAATATACTCGAGCCTAGCACGGTGCATAAGTTTCATCAATATCAATCCCTCTTGTTGATTATAACCTTGTGCGACAAGCCTAGCTTTGTTTCTAGACACTACACCATTTCATCCATTTTATTTCGAAAAACCCATTTCGCTCCAATTATTTGATCTTTAGGTTTTGGAACTAATTTCAAAACATCATTTCTAACTTAATTGGTTTAACTTTCTTGCATAGTGTAACACCCCAAAATTTTAAGAGGAAGATTGTGTCCTTTGGGGTATTATTTCAGTTCACAAGGACAAGTGCGTAAAACGACTCTAAATGAGACGATTTGAAATGAATTATCATTCAATTAAAATATCGAGTTTACAAACCCGTCCACAAGTTTGTACAATCAAAAAAGTACAACAAAAAGTTGTAATGTTTTTTGAATGATAATATATGCATTGTCTTCAAAATGTTTTCCGTATGCTTCACACGCCATGCCGATAATTCCTTTCGAACCTCGTGATAACATGCTAAAGTGTTAATACAAAGGTGGAGTGAGTTCATAGGTTTGTAAGCAAAACAGTTGATCATAAGATATCAAGTTTATGAAAGTAGTGGCTCACGCTATACTCCATAGCGCTTGGATTGCCTAACCCGTCAATACAAGCGATAAAACCGCTGGTTTGAAAACAAAGAGGACAATATAGTTTGTAGTATAATTGCAATAATGTATAATTATCTTCTAGAAAGTTATTATTGCTCTAAGATCATGGCACTCGATTTGCTTGTTGGTATATATCACCGACGATATATCTG
>OU343216.1:1495875-1585024 GCA_910596185.1 Chrysanthemum makinoi | reverse complement strand
GCTATATCGAAGATATGGTATGAAGATAAGCTCGTATCCTTTAATGTATTTATTCCTAGTATTTATCCGAAATCTCGCAATAATTTCTAAATATAGAAGCCTTTTTTTCCTTCTATTAATTTACTTTTATCTGGAAAACCTTTTAAAAATGAACTCAAACTTTGTCAGATTGAATCCCAAGCATCAAGACATATAATTCTATTTTTAGTAAGCTTATTTGCAAGTGTAATTATAGAATCCCATACCCTTCATGCATGATCATCTCATCTTGGTCTACATTGACATTGAGAGCAAAATAAAGAAAAATACAATTGCAACTTGTGATCGACTATACCTGAATACGTACGCAATTGTGCTTCACGTTGCTCGCCCATCATCTTTCTAAACTTTGCCAATAAACTTTTCAAGTATCGTGACGTTAGATATTCCTTTGTACGCTACTGATTTACAGAAATAAACAAAACAACGTCACAAGCTATATTGAGAAATAAGCAAAAAGTAAAATTAGAGGCTTTTGTTTCAACTAGATAAAACTTGAAGCTTTAAGATGGTATCAAGGCTTATCATATGCGTCTATGCCCCAAAATTAAAAGACGTGACCAACAATACAAAAATAAACAAAAAAAAGTCGGAGAGAAATTTAGCTTTTCTAAAAACCAGGTAAAACTTGAAACTTTTGACTTAGTAAAGATCTAATCTCAATTTTCAGATTTCTTATTACCGTTATGAGGGTTAGATATCTCTAATTTGATCAGGAAAGACTGATATTAATTAGTCTTGCTTAGGTTTAATTATGTATTAATCTTATTGAAAGAGCGAGTAATTGTTTGTAAATATATATTTTAATAATAATTTTTTTCTAATTAGTGTAGCGTATTAAAAAAAAATTTCTTTCTGATGTATAATATTTTTGAATTTCGTCTTTTTGTGTATCGTACCCTAGTTGTGTGTATTATTAAACCATTTTATCCTACAATTTACACACTTTCATTAACCTGCCATAGACATAAAATTTCCAAAATAATACATTTGAAGATGATACGCCAAGAAAACGAAATTCAAAGTATGATACATCAAGAAGAAAAATACACAAAATTATGAAAAGTGTCAAGTAAAATACATTTATAAACAATTAGCCCAAAAAAGAAAGATCTTTTAGTCGCATACTTGGACCGAACTAGGAGTTCATAGCTCGATCGGACTAAGTATGACGGGTTCCATGACCATGTGTACACCTCTAAACGTGTTGTCCCCTTAGTAGTGTCTCTTTTTTGCTAAAAACTTTAATAAATTTTATGGCACTCAAAAAATAAATAGTATATCAATCAATGAGAACCTCATGGTTACTTCACATAGACGACGCCAATCTCCACAAAAAAAAAAGTCTTTCGTGGTTTGTGTGACGATGAGCTCTGTAAATCTAGCCGGTTATATGATTGAATTGAGGTACAACAAAAATTCAAAGTTCATTCTTTACTCTATGCTTGGATAAATACATATAGGACGCTTATTTAGAATGATAACATCTACTTTTATATAATTAGCCGCTAAAATAAGTTCCATATAATTAATATCAGCTTGTATATAATTTGTGTTATAGAATTGTTAATGATCAGTTATAAATGTTTTAGATCAAAATACTCTGCCTAATAAGTCACTACAAGTTGGTTACTAAGGTGCGTTTAGTTGGAGGAAAACACCCTTGTTTTCTACAAAATATTTTGTTGAAAACAAGGAAAATAGAGATCGCGTTCAAATCAACGTTTTCCAACAAAATGTTTTTCAAAACATAAACTCCCCTATTTCCTAACTTAACAAGGAAAATTACAAAACAAATTTTAGTTGTTTTCCTTGTTTTCCTTTCTAACCCACAACCCTCCTTCCCTTCTTCAAAATAGAAATATAAACATCAACTAAACGCGTTTTCTATAATTTCAAGTGTTTTGTGGAGATAAATTTCCCTTTCAAATTTTTACAAAACTAGAGATAGAAAACACGAGAATTTTTTCTCCAACTAAACGCACCCTAAGTGTTTTGTTAAACTATTGTATTTCGGAAACTTATATACACAAGTGTCGTAGTTTCCAATTACAATATATTCCTATTAATATTTTCAGCAAATAAAACTTATCATAGTTACTCCTATTTTTATCTTTGGTGTCTCGTAACTTCTTCAAATAAAACATCATTGAACTACTAGTAATTTATATATGTTAAGTAAAATAGTATACGATAAAACAAGGGTTGAAATGTTCTTGATGAATGGAAACACAAAAATTGCATGAGCGATGGAGCAAGGGGGTATATTATGCATGCAATTAGGGCTTAAGCTTCACTACAAGTACATGCACCCCAATTTTATGCCATTCAATCTTTCCTAAAAATATGTTTATTTTCTCTTGCGAGTGTCTTTCATACATGCACCTCCCTCATGTCATTTTTTTCTTCACTTAAATTGGGAGTTTTGTCTCCCATCATATTATAAACTAAAGGGTGAAATCGTCATTTATAGGATTTGGAAAAATAATATTTTCCTATCTATACTATATAAAATGGAAAAATAGTCAAAGTGGAAAAAGTGAAAAATGTTGAAAGTTGAATGTTGAAAACATGGTCAATGGAGAGAGAAAGAAATAATATAATTAATACTCTTATTAAAACTCCCATTACTTAAAAGTACAATAATTTATACATTGTACACGAATTAAAACACATCTACCAAATTAAAACAACCAATTGAAACGATACGGGTTGACCCGTTGAAACGGATACCGGGTTGACCCGTTGAAACCGTCTGGGGTTGACGGGGCGCTTCAAACCCGTGGTGACGGTTTAATTTGACATTTTTTCGACCCAACCTATCGGTTTGACTCGGTTTTAATTTTGTTTTATGGAACGGTTCAACGGTTGAACCACGGGTGAATCGGGTTTCAAATTTGACAAAATTATATGAGAAATGATGAAGTAGTTGTGGAACCCGTGACAATTTTTTTGAAAAGAGAGACCAAGTAATTATAGTTTTTGGTTTATTTTCTTTTGAGCATGTAATTTGTCATTTGTATAATGTTATTTTATAAAATGTTGCTCTTGTACCATTTAAGGGACTAGCATATATGAATCGTCGTTTAAAAGTTAATATATATTGTATAGCCCTTTGTCCAGTGTATCAATAATGTTATGTAAGTTTATTAAAATCCACAAAAAATATCTATATCTATACTATATAAAATGGAAAAATGGTCAAAGTGGAAAAAGTGAAAAATGTTGAAAGTTGAATGTTGAAAACATGGTCAATGGAGAGAGAAAATAAATAATATAATTAATACTCTTATTAAAACACCCCATTACTTAAAAGTACAATAATTTATTCACATTGTACACCCAATTAAAAGCACATCTACCAAATTAAAACAACCAATTGAAACCGATACCGGGTTGACCCGTTGAAACCGATACCTGGTTGACCTGTTGAAACCGATACAGGTTGACCGGGCGCTTCAAACCCGTAGTGACCCGTTTAATTTGACATTTTTCGACCCAACCTATCGGTTTGACTTCGGTTTAAATCGACTGTTTTTTATCGAAGCGGTTCAACCGGTTGAACCACCACAGTGAAATCGGGTTTCAAATTTGACAAAATTATATGAGAAATGATGAAGTAGTTGTGGAACCCGGACAATTTTTTTGAAAGGAGAGACCAAGTAATTGTAGTTTTGGTTTATTTGCTTTGACACATGTAATTTGTCATTTGTATAATGTTATTTTAAAAATGTTGCTCTTTTATCATTTAAGGGACTAGCATATATGAATCGTCGTTTAAAAGTTAATATAGATTGTATAGCCCTTTGTCGGTGTATCATAATGTTATGTAAGTTTATTAAAATCACAAAAAATAAATAGTATTGTTATCTTTAGCGATAATTATTTATACCTCAAACAAATAGCTTTGAACAATGCATAAATATCTATACAAATTGATAGTACAAAATAATCTTATATGGTGATATCCAATTTGCAAAGTTACAATTTTAAAAGCCACACACCAAATAATAAGCGTTACACATTCAAAAAAATAGTTATCCTTGCCTAAATTCTTGATAAAACAAGAAAAGCGTTCACACATGTTGGCTATACCTCTAAACTACAATATAATATTAAACTACATAATCGTTTGCTTTTGTAATGCTTGAATCTATTATTACTAAAAATCTTAATAACTTAAAACAATCCTATTAGAAAATATACTCACAGCTTAGATATTTCACATAATTTTTTAAAACTATATATTTATCTGCTATGCAACCACGCGTCAATTGTAGTTATTAGCGATTCTCTAATCTTCAAATACAGTTTGTTGAAACTTATATGGGTCATCGGAACTTTGGCAAAGAAGCATCATTGCTGCGTGAAAGCGCGGTACTTCGTCTAGTTTCTTTAAAAGAGTATTGTAATTTCAAACCAAAGTGTGGCTACTTGCATGAGAAGAAATACACTAGAATACAAGCCGAAAGCTGAATTTTGGTCACAAATATTTGTCTTTGCTTACATCAGAATATATACAGGCGTCGAAATGGTAGTAGACACCATTATATTATTATTATTATTGCAAGTCTCTGATCCTCAATATAAATTTATATTTGTTTGATTTTTAGGTGCGAGAAAAATAAGAATAAATATGTGAAAATGTATCTAATTTATCACATTTTTAGTGTTATGTAACATTTTATTTATATATATTTTTTGTTATTGTACAACCAAACATTTGAATTTTGATTTTTGTGTGTATTTTATAACCTTTCCCTTACATTTTTTAAAGGATATAATGGTCATTGTAAAAGAACAAAATACATACAAAGGTCAAAATTCAAAAGTATAGGTATAAAATAGGAAGAAAAAAAAGTTGACTGCTCAACCTTCGAAAATGTGTCAAGTTAGATACATTTTATGTTAAGTTTAAGCACTAAAACTATTTCAGTACTTTGGTTTCAGAAGTACATGAACGAACATAAAACGAAAATTTAATTATATCGAACGGCAATCAGAATGACTAGACCAAATTCTGAAGTATCATAAATTTTTTTTTAATGGATCTTAAAAGGATATGTATTTACACAAATTTGTGACAAAAGGTTACTTAGTGATAGATGGTTACTTTAGGTGAATCGAACTTGCTCCTTACACAACTTATAATATCTCGAAAAGAAAAAAAATAAGTACGAACATATATATATTTCTCTATTCTTTTACTATTTATCCTATGTTTATTTAAAGCAAATGATGTAAAAGGGTTTCGTGATGCAAAAGGAGGTGATGCAAAACCATGAAGCGGTATTGCAGGGCCTCATTAGTTTCTATATATAGTAAGGCCATAAAATGATCGAATCATACGGGTTAAAGTAACTTGTCATTTTGTCAACTAGTAAAAAAAAATTTACTTTGAAACAACTAATACTATAGAAAAGCCATTTACCTTACATTTAGTATTAAAAAAATAAAGTCGTTTTAGTATAGCTTTTATAGTCTGGTGGCTAGTTTACAACCATTCTAAACTTTCACAGTCTCGTTATATATGACTCGTATTTCGTTTATTTATCAAACTTCCTTTATAGTTTAATGAACGTGACGTGAATTTAATTCAAAATAAACATAATACATGAAGAATCGAACATCATATTCGAACAACTTAAAATGTTATAAGTAAATTATAAATAAATGAAATAGATAAGAAAATTTGATATAAAAGCTAAAATATATATTCCTCTATTTTACAAGACATTGACTTTGTTCTTTGTTATGCGAGGGTTCAGTGTATAGAAACAAAAGTTACTATAAAACATGGTATACGTATGTTAAGGTGATCGGATAGGGTCACAATGGTTATGTATATGAACGTAACATGGTATTATGCATGCATAAATTGTTAGAAAACTATGATAATAAGCTTTATGGCTTGTTTAGCAAGTAAACTTTGATATTAATACATTTGAATCATCGAAGCCTTTTGATATCAATTTGTGGAATAAAAACATAATCCTGATAATAAAAGAGTAAAAATCCATAATCAGAATATTAGTCTAATCACATATAACATTTTTTTCATTGAACCACATAAAAATTTCAGAGACTATAATATGGAGTAGCAGTTAGGTTTTAAAGCCAAAATTATGTTAGTAGTTTAATTACTTTTCACCCTTTAGGCCTTAATAACCCTATGGATTCCTTGCTTACAACTTGGGCAAGCTAGAATTGGGCTTTTCATCATTTGGCGAGGGACTTATGATTTCGTGCCTCCCAGATTATTTAAATGTGTCCGTCTGGATAAAATATTGTGGTGGGCCGGGTTTTTTCGCTCTGGGCCATTTTCCTGGTGGGTTTACCATTCCTGATCCGGTAGCATAAATCTACACACAATAATGGTCGGTTTTTAATACTGATGTTTCCACCGCCCTGAGTACCTTCCACAGTAATCTACACACAAAAACGCATAATTGACAACCGTGAGGTTTGTTGAGTTTTAGTTGTCTACAGCATGTGTGTAATCTTTTTATAATAATTAGGGTTTAGTATTAATTAAGGATTGATGATTTTTGTTTCATTTATATCTTAGACTTTAAGTATCGCCGGAACCCTACTCCTTGCGGGAAAATCCAAGGGTTTCGTTATGGATGCAGTACAATTACTGATATTTGAATCATAAGTACCGCCACAAATAAGACTACTACAAGGATTATGGTCTTAATTTTTAATCTTGATTATAGGTATGAGCACTTTTTTATCTTCATTCGTTGCATAATTAATATTCGGTAGATCGTAATTTATGTGTTTTAATTTTTGTGGTTTCATTAGTTGAAAGTTTGTATTGAACCTGCTTCAACCTAAATTATACAAAAGTTAAGTTTTGATAATGACTGACTATAAAAATTTGCTCACACCTATTATCATTCCAAATAATGTTAGCAATTATTTGAACTTGGACCTAAATGTAACAAGTTTTGATTTTTAGTTAAGTTTTAATTAACGGGCTTCGGATCTTTAACTTTTGTTGCACCTTAGAAATCATGGTCTTTTTAGATTTACCATAGTTGGTTTAATCTATGATGCCTTATTATATACTTTTATTTCAGAAAGAAGCTGATCGAAAAATACAAACATTGGCTAAAGTAATAAGCCAATGTTAGAGAATTTCTTGAAGCGTATGCCACGAGTCAGAAATCAAAGACTGGGAATATGGTAGTAGGAGAAAGCAGCAACATAACCGAGGTTCAAGGAACAGGTGACGGTGGTTACATTCAGGATGGTGGAAACAAGAAAGTGAAATAACAGTAAAAAGTGCAAAGGTAAAATGAAATGACCAGATTCTTAGTTTTACAAACATTAGAAACATCATGTTTTTCAATATCTTTATGTTTAAACCTGCTTTCATGCTATTTTCCATTTCTTTGTATGCAATGGACAGTCCAAGGTTTGATGACAAGTATGCGGCGCTAACCTGGATGATGTTCCAGGTAGCATTATGTCTTCATTACAAGCCCATTTAAGGTATTTCAGTAGTTACTCCGTTCGATACTTTATTGCAACGATTTAAATGTTAATTTAAAGTTGTGTTGGAATGATTAATAAGTTATTATTAATACGCAACTTAATATATTGGTTGTAAGGCTGTTTACAATAATGTTTGTTCCTATCTGAGCGAAGGACGGGTGATGGACACCATCTAAAATGTAAAGTTAAAACTTACTTACGACTTTAGCATTTGCTTATTTTTTTTACGTTCATGATATAAGTATAAGCAGATATTTATCTTTAAAATAAAGGCTTCGATAAATAGTGTTTGGATTTTCTTATTTTGTGAAAAGCAAATGTAGTGAGGCAGAAAATTCCTGTTTGGAAATTGTCATAGGCAATCCTAAACACCCTCTTAGTGAACAATGCAATTTATATGATAACTTTATGACAAATACAAGTCTTATTGTTTTGTTTTGGTGATGCTTGCTTCAGGGAAAGTTAGTTGAACTATGGGGAAAAGGAATTCAACAGTAGCGCTGATCCTAGAGCGGCGGGACAAACTCATTGTACCAGCGTTGAATATAGCATGTAAGTAATTATCTATCACGAATCTAGGTGCATATTTACGCCTTAATGCTCCGTTAGTGATTAAAAGATTTGTACTCTTGACAGTTTATGCATAATCCTGTTTACATACTCAGGAATGCAGACTCTTCAGCACATGTACTCGGCACCATGTGCAGTGACTCAGAAGAACTGGGGGAACTACTTGTGCCACTACTGTTACAGCTAAGGATGACATGATGTTGAAGAAAGGAATATCCTAATCGATGAGTCGTGTTGGGTATGGGAGAATAAATGGAATGAACAAATGCATCATCGCTTTTATGAACCTGTGGCATGACGATATCATTGCTGCAGAAATTTCCGTCCAACAAATTCCACGATGTTGCACCAGTTTGGTCAGTTACACCAACATGATTGTTAGACAATTTTTTATACCACTTTCGTGCGGACATACTTAGTTCAGAACATTCACCTCCTTTTTACAAAAAATTATATAGTTGCAGGACGTGATCGGGTGACATTGTATTCTCTCGGGGATCATTCGCCATAAATAAAGGAGATGGTAATTGTAAAGGGCACAAACCCATGTACATAAAACAAAAATTGATAGTGGCGGGCTTTCAACTTTCAACAAATGAAGCATATGGAATTTCATTGGTGAAGGCATTTGATGTGTCCATATAAAGTTATAAAAGTTTCACTATTGATGGTATAATTTGGTTTCTTCAATTAAAAAGAACCTGAAGTTTAACTACTTATAGTTTTTATTTTTATCAAAAAAAAATTTTGACAGAAAACTATGTATCTGATTATGATTGTTATATTTTTCAGGAAGTTAAGGCTTTTGTTGGGACAATTCTCATTAGTTTCGATGGAGGATATGTCGCTCTCGAATGATGCTCTTTCCTTGGATTTGATAGTTCAACACTGTAAGTTTCTTTCGTTAGATATGATACATGGTTTTATAAGTGAATGGTGCTTAGAAGAGTTTATAATTAGTTGTTTGCTCGAATGAATTGATTGTTCTTTAAAGTCGAAACATATCTGCAAACAACCATTAACTTTTTGGATTCGTTATCTATTTGAAAAGAGTCTTCGGCATTTGTTTTTTGGGGACTAAAATTGTGCCATAAGACATTGTCACACATATTTTGCATTCCGTATTTGGTGTTAGATCTTTGAAATACTGAAAATGTTTACCTAATATATTCACGCATTACTAAATTTGATAATATAATTTCCATCTCAGGGGTACGTGGTTGGTAATCTTCATACAGATACAAGTAGCGACTACAACTAAAGAATCCCATATGCTCATAATATGGCACTCTTATAACCTGGAATTTACAAGGTATCTAAATATGTAATCTATGGCTATATGAACATTATTAATAAGTGCGATGATGAGCGACCTAATAGGATCCAGAAATTGCGACACATAACATGTGTTCTTTAATGCTTTAATTCTCATTCGTCAATCTAATTGTCTATGCGTAAAGATAAGGGTTAAAAGCTGTTAAAGAGTTATAAATCATGTCAAGCCCAAAAGGCAAAATTTTAGACATGTTACAAAGTCAAGCAACAGAAATTAAAACGATTATTTCCTTGGGACAGGGAGAGATGGCATTAGCAGCAGGAGGAGATACCAGTGGTTCGGGAGGCGGTGGGCAAGCATAGCTTGGTTTATGGCAGAGATTACGTCACATTAAAGGACTGTTTGACGGAGCAACATGCTATGTTTGCAGCCACGTCGGGCGTCTCCTATTTTTCCAGTACGTACCTGTCTGAACCTCATTGTTTCACGTGTTGTTTTTTAATATAATAGGCTGTCATGAGACTTGATTGGTTGGGCTACATTTGAGACCATGCGTATTTCGATACATGCACATGTATGTTTTCTAGATGCTTCATACTTCATGCAGCGAATGTTCCTGACACGTGTGCTAGCGTATGTATGGCATGGAAGGACAACATGTATGATCTTTCAAAATGCGGCGTTTGTTGTTAACTTTTGTTAGTTCCAACAGTTACGTTAGCTATTCATCACGTGACAGCAGATGGATGGAGCGGTTAATACTGTTGTGACTATTCTGCTGGCTGTCAGCGTTGTTGAAGAGGAACATATAGGCGGCGCCATCTGTTGCATTTCCACCACTGCACAGACATGCCATGGTAGTTAAATCGGCCACCTTATTAGGAGGTTAGAGTTTTATCATATCCCATAATATCATCACCGCTTTTGTTGGTAGTGTGGTTCTGGATATTTGTTTTCTCCAGCAAGTTAACATGCAGGATTTATGTGTAGCGGTATCACACTTATTTTGTTTTCTGCTTTGGATTTACAGTTGTTAAATCTAGAGATCCCAGACCCGCGCACCGTAACAAAATCCAGGCCAATGTCAGCTTAACATCAGGTACCATGAGTTTAGCCATCAGCAATTTACCTCAATTTCAATATGTTGGTGTATACAGTTGTGTCGTGACTGCCATGTATTACTAATTACTAAACAAAATGTCCTCTCTTTCGTTTAGATAATCTCGATGAACGTCGTAAAGAAAGGAGGAGGGTTTAGGTAACCTTATTTAACTGACTCAACCTTTTTATTTTATAAGCAGTTTAATAGCTTTTGCGATATATTTTAGTTTCGTCATATATTTTTTTTCTAATATACTGTATTCTGGAAAAGGGTCGTAGACTACTTGATGTATCTCCGGGGGTTACAAGATCCCACACGACTGACCATTGCAGCAGTAGCCATTGGGATGTCGTCCCAATATAAAGAAGATCACAGCCTTGCGACATGATGACCCGAATCTGCATTATTCCGTACGTTGTTGACATGTACTGAACTTGACTAACTCATCTTATGTAACACAATTGATTTTGGTCCTATTAATTGATTTGGAATTGAAATGTGATTTTTTTTTGCAGGATTTGTTTCACGAAACTGGTGGTTGGATGGTTTGTTGAATCGGGTCAGCACCCACTTCTTGGATCACCCCGGGTCGGCAACATTTGAATGTATGGTTTGTGGCTGTATTCGTTTCACTTAACGTTTTATCTTTCAGAATATCGTTACTGTGGTTGAATTGGACGTGTTTAGGGGATAAACTGGTTGCTGAAATGGGTCATTTTACAAAAGCCATCTAAATTTGCTTTTTTTCTTATAATATCATCACCGTCTTTTGTTGGTAGTGTGGCTTTTGTTGCGGCTGAATTTGACCGTCTGCAGCAACATGTATAAGAACGTTAAGGACTGATTTTCTAAAAAAAAGCATAAGCAAAGTCATTTAAGTAAGAAGTTGCACCTGCAAGATCCACAGCTAAATTTGCTTGAGCATCTGCATCTGAGTTCGAGTCCTAGATATAGGAAAAGGGAAAAGGAGTTTACATTTTACAAAGGTTGAAAAACAAAATATTACATTGCAAAACAAGTGCAACAAATTTTTTGGGATGTTCTGGTTAGTTTTCTAAGTTACAATTTGCTATAGTTGTTCATAGTTATCACAAAAATAAGAAAATGATGTTGGTTTCGGTTTAGAAGACTAACAGCATTGGGCATTTGTTCAGCACAAAAACTCACAAGTTACAGCTTACATGGATATTGAAAGTGGCTTCCTTACCATGTGAGGTAAAAACCTTTTATTATAAGGGTTACAATGCCAAGGGGAGAAAAAATAAAAAATAAAAAATAAAAAACCCCCACATAAAATAGGAACTAAAACAACCCAAGTATATAGACTAATTCATGATAATTATACATATCTTATTAGTAAGATCAGGCTAACAGGTGTGTGTACCATAGTCATTCTATTTAGGTGATTAATTCCACGTACCACCTTCATTTATTCATGATTTTGTACCGTTTGACTCCTTTATAGATGTTGGATTGTGCTAGCTTTCAATACATTCATATTAGTATAATAGAATAGCATGGTCACTTATGTTGCAGTTCAATAGCACACTTATGTTAGATGTTTTAGTGACATGTCAAAACAATAGCGTTTGAATACATGATTCATCATTGACTCATTATTGTAGCATTTTTCTTCACATTTTGTATATCGTACGCTTATATTGTTATATATTGCTTGATGTTGAAAGTTCAGTCTAATTATAAAAAAGGCTAATGTGTGAATCACATAATTTGATATAAAAAACCACCACCAGGTAGTATTATAATGGTTTACGAAATACAATTTATAATAACTTACTTTTTACAAACGCAGAATGATATAGCCAAAAATGCCAACTCAAGCACAACTTAAAAGACGACTACGGCTTAAAAATGTTAGTGAAACGCCCCCGCCGCATCGCGGCGGACTTCATGCTCGTTATACATAAATTACTTTCCCACTTGGCCTATATATATCTTATGCTACATTGCTACGCGCAAAGTTGCAAACATCTCATGATCTCAATAATCTCAAATTACTTATCTATACTACCTTATAATGCATTTAGGCCTTCTAAAATAAGAAGGCTTAAAAATTCAGACTTTTTTGCTTGCTTATAATAGAAAGAATTGCCTCACACATATAATTAAAAGTCTGAAAATTTAAGTGCATTTACATGTAAATTGGTAACAGTTCGACAAATTGAATATCTTGTAACAACTCATTTAAAAAAATTAATATCTTATAACATCCCATTGATTAATTTGTAACAAGCTGATTAATTTGTAACACCACAAACCTAGGGATATAAATCTCCCTACCCACACACCAAATATAACAAAACACAACAACGATTTCATTTTTCATCATATCTCCCTAAACCATCTCCTACCGCCAATGGCAAATTGACCTCTTTTGTTTAAAGCAGAGACTTTTTGATAACCTCGGTGGTTTTAAGCAAAACATGCACCTTTTCGAGACCGTTTCTCAAGTCTTCAACTAATCAACAAACAAACCATAGAATCAAGTAACAAAATCATCTATCGGTCAAAACTCCCATTTTCAACACATGCAATACACAAAACATAAAAGAAGAAGATGAAAAGATCTCGACACTCTCTTAAAATCCACAAAGCTTGTTCTCAAAACAAAGAGTACAAGAGATGTCATCATCGTGAGAAACTTTCGGTTAAGAAAAACATCTAAATAAACCTACGAGACCCTAAAAGATCTTGAAGATGAAACTTTGGACCATTGTAGTTCAAATAGAATAAGGAAAGAGGTGGATTTGGTTTTGAGAGGGTGGCGTTTTTCAAGTGAGGGGAGGGTGGTCGCGTTTTCAAGTGAGGGAGACTAGGGTATTAAAAGCTAGGGTTGAGTGTGATAAGTGTGTTTTAACGAGGTTTTTTTTGTAAATACTATAAGTGGACTTGGGCTTTGTCTTCAACATAGAAGTTGGGCTATAAACTTTTACCATTTTAATTAGAGTTGTGGTTTAAGTTTTGTAAGTAAAGTAGTCATATAATTATCAAGTGGTTGTGTATTTTGATTCTTTCCAAAACCCACCGAAAGTAATGAATTGTATTATGCGTGTATCAACAAATAAATTTATTACACATTTAACTTTATGTTATCTAACCGTTAGAAAATACAAAATTACTCTTTTGACGTAAAAGGTTTTGAAATGAGAAAAAATGTTTCGTTTGCAAAAGAAAGATGGCGCATACATGTAAAGTCAATTATTTACTTTGCTCAACGGTTTACTCATGTGGTTCAAATCTTTAATTTTTCTTTGTTAGGCTCGCTTACGGTTTTATTATCTATCTATACTACATTATAAACTAATCGGGACTTCTTATAAAAAGTTTTAAAATTTAAAGACAAACAATATTACTATAAAAGAAAAATTAAAAAATTAATATAAAATTTAAAAGTTTAAGTCTTGTTTAAACCATATAATAATTGTTAGATCGATATACTTTAATCAAACTAACTTAACTAGCTTGTTAAGGTTTAATAACCTCGGATAAATCCTAAGTTATTAACAAAGAAACACTGAGCAATCTTTATCAAGTACGCGGAATTTACTTAACAAAGCTAAGAAGAATAACTTTTATTATAAACTCTAAATCTACTTATTATGCAGATACTCTAATACAACTCTAAGATAATCGAACTTTTCTCTAAAACACTAATTCGTAAACTCTAAAACTCTTTTTCCGAAATCGTACCTCTAATGCCAATCTAGGAGTCCTTTTATAGGCTCAAGGATATCCTAGTCGGTTTACAATTGATAACCTTGTACGACAAGTAATCTAAAAATAGAATACAATTCTTTCCATAAATGAATATAACAGTTCTTTTGTTCTAGCGATTACTTTGACTTCATCTTGCGATACTTTGACTTTGTCTTTAGCAGTACTGACTCTTTGACTTCTTCGATTGCTGGAAACTACAGTACTTTCATATCTTGATTACTGATATCTTGACACTTTCATATCCCAACAATCCTTCCCTAACTTGAATTCTACTTGCTTGACTTCAAGTTCCTTTGTGAATATATCTTTAACTGACTTCATCTTTAAAGGATTGTTTCTTAGTCTTTAGATTGTATCTCTGTAATATCACATGCTTGTCAAAGTATCTCTTAGAATTGTTCTTTCCACAACATCATTCAGCAAGCTCCATCTTTTCACAACCACTGACAACATATGACAAATTGTACATTAATTCAGTTTAAGTTGCATACTATTCTCATCACTTTCAAGTGAACCATTGAAAATTTAATGGATTTAGATCTCTTTACCAAAGCCATTATCTCTGGGGTAGCCAAATGTTTTGGTGTGTAAGACCATGGTACATTGATAACCATATGTTTTTTAGCAAACCACGGCTATCAACGATTTGTTTTGTCTTTACCAAAAGGCGTACCCTTCGGACTAGTTAGTTCTTCTATCTAATGGTGAACTAATTACCAATAATGGTTTTCCACGACCTTTACCACAAGCCATTTTCTTGTGGGCTAGCCAACTCTTCACATTCTTACGATATGGTGAGTTGATGACCATCAACTTATTAGCAAGTTGTCAACTAAGCAGTTTGATATATCTTTACGAGCGTTTGCTCATGGATGTCAATCCTTTTGTAACCATGGTGGATTGATAACCTATTGATGTTATCATCACAAAAACCATTTATTCAACCTTTATTTCAAAATATTTATTACTTAGCAAAAGGTTTCTTCTAAAATTTATTTAACTGGTTTAATTGACAAAGCAGTACTTTGATGAAAGTCGCTGCGATAAGCATACTTTGAATAAAAGTCTTGATATATCAAAAGTATTTATTCAAATAAAATTCATACCATCATTGATCATTCTCACAATGGTAGTCGGTTGATAAACAAATTGATAACCATGCAAGCAGTTTCATTATCCTCTTCTACTTCCAATCCATGCTCTAGCATTATTCTCATGAGCTCAAGCTGTAGAGGGTATCTTCTTTCTGTAAACATGTGTATCATTGTTCCATTTTCTAGCTCCAAAACATGAACTCCAGATTCTTCAAAGAATCTCCAACAAACTATTTCTCAGCTTTCTTGATTCTTCCAGATATCATTAGTGCTCTCTTCTTCAGTTTCCCACATGGTTATGAGATCACCATGTAAAACCAAACCAATCCCTTCTAATGGATTATCTTCAAAATAAGCCTTCACAACATGATATAAGTAGAATAGGTCTACTCTATCTATAATATGCAGCAAATCCCATAGCCTTTTGAAAACTTTGAAGCTTTCATCTTCTTTATGAAAAACCATGTAATCTCCATTCTTAGATTTCACAACTTTGAAAACACTAATCTTTGATATGTTCATCTTCATGTCATTATCTTCCTTTGTATAATCAAAATCTACCACTCTGAGATAATTCTTCAATTCATCACTAGTCTCAGATCTTAATTCAACCTTTTCTTTCTTTGGCTGAATATCTGTAACCAGTTTTCTTTTTCTCTTTAAGCTCTTCTTCCTTTCAAACAGTCAATGAGCTTCTTCTCTGAAGTCTTTAATGTCATAAACACTTTTCTTATAAGCTTGTTTTTGGCATCATAGAGTCTTTTCATATCAACATAATTTAGCTTCTGTAGTCCTTTATATCCTCTGCTTTTTAAATATGCCATCATTGCATTCCTTTCTTTAGCTAAATTAGGTCTTCGTGACATATATCTAACAGGTGTAGGAGACTGTAAAGGTTCAGCAGTGTCAGCATCTAATTCATCTTGCACCTTTGAGACCTTCTCTATTCGAGCTTCTTGAGCTTCTTGTTCTTCTCTATCTTTAGCATCTATCTTTTCTTGAACTTTTCTAGCTGCAGCTTCATTCCTAGCAACTTCAATTGCTCGAAGTTCTGCCAAAATGAGTTTCGTTTTCTTAGTTTCAACCAGAATACCTTTCCCTTTGTCTTTAGGATCAATTTGGGTTGAGAAGCTCTTGGTTGTTCTTCTTCTTGTACATCTCTAATAGTAACTCCTCCTCTTGGTTGTGACAAATCTAAAATTGTAGCAATTAATTCATCATCACTTGCAGAATGAATCGGTTTGAATGTAGCTTCCTCTTCTTCTTCTATACTTGATTGTAGAAGGACCCGGCTTCTTCTTCAAAATTCAATACCCTTGGAGTTATTGGTGTTATTACTTCTTGCCAAGATGTATCATGAAAAAGCGATTACTTTGATGTTCGTACCTTGATCATCGATTACCTTGAACTTGCACTTCTTCTTCTTATTCCTCGAATCTGAAATAATCTTTTCTGCAGTACTTCAGTTCTTTCTTCTTCGTAACATCTTCTTTCAAATTTTCCTTTTCTAAATTCCTCCCCAAGTTGACAGAAGATGGTTTAGGAACCTTCTTTCGTTTTAATTCATTTCGAAGTTGTTTACGACGTTTGTTTTCCTCTTTAACCCATAAGTTGAAACCTTGAATATAGGGTTTAATAAAATTCCTTAACCAGATATACTACGCCTCAACTTCCTAAGCGCTTTAGCTTGACTCTCAACAGTCTTGTTCAACCTAACTAGCTCCCTTGTCAAAGCATAATTATCCAAAGTCAAACCTTCACGAGGTATAGTATGATCATCATCTTGAAGATGTGAATGTGCCTCTGAAACAGGAATAGAACGTTGAGGAGATGGAGTAGGTGTTCTCTCAATCTCTTCTTGAACCTCAGGGCTTGGAAAGCGATGCCACTGTAAAGATCAGATACCTTCATAGAAGCGGTACTTTGATCGCGATACCTTGTGGCGGCACTTTGTGAAGCGGTACCTTATGCAGAATCGATACCTTCACTTTCTTCATCCTCTCGGCTTCATCCGCATACGGCAGACAACTTCCATCATTGTAGTAGTTAATGGAATATCCCCACCTCTGAACAAATCACTTCGCCTAGCCATGAATGTAAATATTTTGGCTTGTTGCACAATGTGGGTAACAAAGCGGCGGGTTTTGGAACATCGCCAATTGCTTGTTTAAGAAAACCATACAAATCTTGGGTACATCAACCATTTTGACCGGATGATATATGTGATAGCATCCATCAAAATAAGCCTTGAAAAATTAAACACTCTATCATTAGCTAATCCAACCACTTCGCGGATGCTATATTCGACCCAAACGCTCCCCAGAAGTACTTTTAGAACTTATGCAATGGAGCGTACATGAATCAAGAACTTCCATTGAGGACGAATAATGCTTTCTTGAATGTTTGTTCGTCAAAGATCCTCATAACCAAGATTCCTAAAAGTATCCCAAATCAGTTGCTTGTCAAGTCGAATAGCCCCATCTTCATCTCCAAATAATAAATCTTCTCGAATAGAGGCTTACGTAATCTTAATAGTCCGTCCGGCAAGCTGTTGATCTAATATAATATTCATCCTCCTCCATATTATCTCTAGCAGCCCAAAATTCTTGGTTCATTTATATCGGCTCAACTAAAGAGCATAACTAATAGGCGACCCGTAAAGATAATCAATGATATCATAAAAGCCACATTAAGCCTCATCTTGTCCAAATTAGCCACCATATTGTGCCGAAGCAGTTAAGCGATTCGCCATTGTAGAAAAAGTGAGCACAATAAAGATTGTATCGAATAATAAAGAGATGGTGATTGGGAGATAAGTATGGAAAAGATGTAAAGTAATAATATGAGAGGAAAATCGGAAAGTAGTTATTTATAGGTGGGATTTGAAAAATCACGGCCTAAATAACAAAGTTACCGTTACTACCAATTACCCATCAATATTATCGTTGGAGCGATTGCTATCGACAAATAGCGATACTTTCCATAAGCGATACTTTCAGCACTTTTCGGGAAAAGCAATACTTTGCCAAATTCCTTCATAGAAACTAAGTATAAACAAGTATCCTCCCCTCAAGCAATACGAGGACTATACCTAACACCTTATAGTCCTCCCCTCAAACATATAGCACTAACTAATATACTCCAAAACACACAGCGAAACTCGTGTCTCTGTCATGCTCCGCAAACAACTACTAATAAAATAATCTTTAAGCTCCTCTTACGGGTTGCCACTCTAATAAGATGAAAAAGTTAGTTGCTTTGAGGAACCCAAGCCATCTTGACTTGTGTTCCCCTTGTGGAGTGACATACTCACATTCTTTGAGTATATAATCTCCACTGTTTTCTAAAGCATGATCCAATATTTTCTTGTCATTCAAAACATGTGGATTTTCAACAAAACTTTCTTTTTCTTGTATCACAAAAACATCTGATTCACTTTTTGTTGAACGTACTGTTTGTCCCTCGTGATACGTTCCTTTTTAACCATTAGGTTTTAACAGGAGGTTCCTGTGATCTAGATCCCCTATATGAATTGTGATACCTTCTAGGTTGATAGTGAGATCTCCTAGAATTCCTATTCCAATAGTGTGATATTTTTTCCTTGTTTACAGTACTTTGGAAAGTCTTGTGAATCTTGTGGTCTTCTCGATGTGGGTATCTATGATGCAGTTGTGAAGTTTGTGATTAACCCTATTTGAATTAGTCCAAAGCGGTTTGTGCTCTCTAGGTCTCACGGTTGGTAGACTTATTCAAACTTGCTTAGATATTCTTAGTGTTTGTCACAATCTTTGATTAAGTGAGTAGGACTATAACACACAAAACCGCAGTTTTTGACCCATATGACCAAAGTGATTTCTTCTATGTCTATGCCCAAAATTGGTTTGCCTTCTTGATGGTGATAAAAATCTGTTTTGAGCAAAATTATCCCAAAAAGGTTTAGCGATCTTGTTTGAAATGGTTTTGCGGAAGGTCTGCTTGTTGGCTTGATACTTTGGTTTAAAGGTGCGCTTGATTTTGAACATTATTTTCAACAGTTTCTTTGGGTTTCTCATACCTAGATTGAGCAACAAGCTTCTTCCAAACTCTATTTGTCTACTTTAACGAAACATCAGGCCTAGAGGGTTGATGACTAATGGGATGAGGAACTTGACATGACCATTGTCTTTCTTATATTAGGAGGTGGTTCACTTCTTCGAGCCCTCATTCACGAATGAATCTACATAGTTAATGAGTTCATCATCACTAGTGGTTATGTCCTCAAAAACACCATCATCACTAGGTTGGTTTTCATCTATGTTACTAAAGTCCATTCAAATCCTAAGCTGTTCTAATGTAAGCCCTTCTCACGTTTTTCAACACCGCAACATGGGACAAGCGGACTCTCCCCAAGCAGCAAACTTAGCTAACAAATCATCTCTTTCCTTAGTTAATTTCTCAATTTCGGCAATTTTCTGATTTTAGTTTCCATTCACTAAGTTTTAACTGGTAATCACATTTGTTCATTGTTGAATATTGGTTTTCACATACACATCAAACCATAACACAAAGTGGCGTATAAATGGAATTCTAGAGAGAGAAAGTTAGAGGTTTAGGGAACTTAGTGAGAGAAAGTGAAAGATATTATTATGAGCTCCAACTCTCTACCTTGGAAGGTAGAGAGTATTTATAGTCTTTATATAAATCGCCACACATGCGAACGTGGATCGGGGCATACAGTGGGTAAAGACCCATCCGTCCTCCACGGTGTTACTAAACTAAATACTACTTAACATAAAATAACTACGACTCTGAGCTTTCGCGATTACATATACTTGAGGTGACCGACTCTTTAATACCGGAATTTCTAATTCCTAACAATCTCCCCCTAAGGGAGGTCACCTCAAACATATACTAAAATACATTGAATACAATCAGATATTACATTAACAATTGATCTTGCATTCTTGATGTAGTATTTTGTTCTAAGCTCGTAGTCATTGATTCTTCACATTGCATGTTTGGTTAATTCAAGTGGAGGTCTTTTCTTGATCCACGTGATAATAATTTGAGCGACTTTTGAGATCATCGGCAATCAAAAATCTCGATACATCCATTGTGGTGTTGGTATTATGTGATGTTGTGACATTCGGACCGACATGCTCACATACTGGATCATGATATCTTCTCATCAGAGTAGCGGAAGCTTTTGTTGATTCATGATATTGGCAGCGTAGCGAAGCATGGAGTGAAAATATCCGAGTCATTGATGCACTAATCATGATTTCTTTTGAGTTGAATGTGTTAAGTGAGCAAGCGGCTATGGATTGACGCTTCATTACGTCGGTACGCAAGCGTCGGTGTACGCATACAGCGAGTTAGCAATAAATCGCGCGAAAGTGTCTTTGATCACTTTTGAATTGAGGTACACCCCACGGTTCCCGTTGATCGGTACAAATCTTACTGTGATCGGGTATAATTCGAAGAATTTCCTTGCGAGGGTTTAGCGGTACTTCTAGCTGTTCTCAACGAACGTCTCAAAGAAGACAACGAATTGAGTGAACCGGCGAATTTTAAGTCCAGATTGATGAAAAAAATTTGAAAAACAATGGTGTATTGCTCAATAGAAATTGTTTTTGCAATATAACGAAGGTTTTAATGAAAATCAATTATCAATCATAAAACACCTTTTGATTTGAAAAATGAGTACGATTCGATGTGCTAAAGAGTTTTAAGCACAAAGACCGGTTTTCAAAGGTATCCGTCAATCCATAACACGAACGAGGATTGATTCAAAAGATTGAATAAGCCCCATTGTTTCGTTAGGTTGTCACATGGTTGATCTATATAATAGATCTCACATGCCACCTACCAGGAGCTTGTTAGATGTTGGCTCCAGAAGGCTTTCCATCTTCATTGTGAGTGTGTAAACACATCACTTTCGGATGTTACGGCAATACCACAAGGATAATGCGTAGGACTCAAGATATAATCTCTCTTTCCACATTGTGTGAAGCAGAGAGTCTTCATTGAAAGTGTCCTAATGAGATTTATTGATGATCTCGTGGCTCTAGACTCAATTTGTGCATATTTGGATCATGTGCCGGAGACTAGGGAGAGGTCTCCTTCTTCAATATCAACAATCTCTAAGAGAAAGTCGATAGATAATGTCGGTTCCCGTGAGAATGAAACAAGTCCTTTTAAGAGGAACTTGAGTGGTTTGAAAAGTTGAAGTGCGGTCGTCCTTTGGGTCCATGACGTCTTGTCTTCAATACGATGTTACCATCGGTAGCATATGAATTGAACCGGTTTCGCCCTAAGGTTGAATAAATGGAGGGCTATTTGTTTTCACCCTTTTCTCATTCAATTCTTTTAAATTCTTCAACCCCTTCGATTGCTTACGAGACTTCATAACTAGAACCTTGTTGGGTTTATTCGATTACTAGCTCGATCTCGATGCACTCTTCCCATTCTCATTTTTCTCCTTTTATCATCATACCTAAGAACTCTACACTAACTAGTGGATAGTCACTGGGTAGATCCCTCGATTTGGCGGATCATGGGAACAAATACCTAACCTTATCATCCTTATATCACCATACATAAAGTAAAGTTGGTGGGTCTATTTGGTATTGTTCATCTGCCATTGGAACCAATTGAAAACCATTTGAAAATCAATCGAGATACTTATGATATATTATCAAAGCATTTTGTACCTGAATTGTTTTGATATTTTTAGAATAAGAACTCCCCTCAACATGTGCATCAAATATTTGAAATAGTTTTGCACATAGGCAAGGAAAAGAATTAACTTCTTTGATTACCATTTTCTAAAAGATATCAACATCACTTCCTTGATCAAATCAAGTAGATAAAGCATTTTGGGGAAGGATGAGGTTTTCATGATTTTGCTCCCCTCAATATGTGCCTCGAGGTTTGAAAAGAGTTTTGCACATACTAGAGGAACCGCACATTGAGATAAATGATCACGTTTCAAATCATAGGTTTAAGATAGATGCTCCCCTCAACATGTGCATGGAAAATTTGAAATCGTTTGTCACATGTGGGAAGGGAGGCTTGAACATCCTTATAAAACCATTTACCGAATTATCAGTTTAAATCCAATTTAAATCACATTCTCCCCCTATCACAATTATCAAATCATTTGAGATTTGTGATCTCTTATGGATTTAAATTGATTTTGAAAGCTTTTAAGGAGAATTGTGACTTGATTATGAAAGCGTTTTAGCGATAAGGATCGATTTTAAGACTTTAAACTCCATTGATAAAACATGCATGTATATCTTTTGAAAACAATTTAATGCCAAATAACTTTTTAATTTAATTGAAATCATTCTCCCCTCAATCAATGACATAGGTTGTTGATTGAGAGATAGAGATTTTGACAAATAAATGATTATCAAAAATAGAGTGAGTTATTTTTCAAAGCATTTAGTTTTCGATAGATAAATGTTTATAGAATCAGAGCATGGAATTTTGAAAACATGATAAAACATGGCTCTGTTCTTTCTTTTAAAACCGGGTTATTGCCTGAAAATGACAATAAACCATTTTTTCTCTTTCTCCCAAAAATATATATATATATATTTTTTTTTATTATTTTATTTTTATTTTTTATATAAAATTGAACAACATCTAAAGTCCCGTGTCATTCTTTGAATGACAACAACAAGACCGTAGATATTATCGAATCGAGAGAAACATGACAAAATGACAATATTTTTTGAAGATTTTTCGAATTTTTCAAAATTTTATGGATTTTGAAAGTTTTATAATTTTGTATTTTGTTTTTCGAATAAATATTTACAAGAGATAGATGAAGGAAAGACCTTTACTCTTGTCTTCCTCACGAAGGCGTTTGAGTGTTTACGGTTGAAGGCTTTTCAAGCCAAGGCGTGGAAGAATAAACTCAAAACGTTCTCTTGGAAGAGCTTTGGTGAAGATGTCGCTAAGCGATATTAGGACCTCACAAAATAGAGTTCCACCACACCTTTTTCTTCTTGTTCCCTGATGAAATGATGTCGAATCGATATGCTTTGCTCTTGAGTGTTGAACGTTGTTGCATGAGAGAGCAATAGCACTTTATTATCCACGTCTGAGAGGATTTTGTTGAATACAAAGCCATAGTCGGATAATTGAGATCTCATCCATAAGATTTGAGCACAACAAGATGACATGGCTATGTATTCAACTCTGTAGAGAAATAGAAGTACTCATTTGCTTCTTTGAAGACCAGCTCACAAGCTTATCACCCAAGCTGAGCACCTCGGGCGTGCCGGCGTGTATCTTGACAACTGCATGATCGGCATCGCATAGGCGTTAGTGACATGGGTCGCCGGTACCAAAGTCCCATATTGATGGTTCCTTGGAATACCGAAAGACCCGTTTAACCGCTTCAAGGTGCTTTTTAGTAGGCTTAGCACGGTATCTAGCACATCAAACAACAAACAAGATGTCACGGTCTACTAGCGTGAGGTACATCGAGGATCCAATCATACTCGATATTTCGTTTGGTCAATCATGATCCCTGAGTGGTCCTCATCTAGTTTGGTTCGATCAATCATGGGGTGTCAACGAGGTCACTTGAATCAAATCCAAATTTCTTTAAGATCTCGGTAGCATATTTAGATTGATTTATGAAAATGCCTCAGGACTTTGTGAAATTTGTAATCCCAAGAAAAATGACATTTGTCCCATCATTGACATTTGAAATTTTGAACTCATTTCATTTGAAAAGCGATCACATTCCATTGGGTCGGTCGAGGCAAAAATAATATCATCAACATAAATTTGAATGTGAATTAAATGTTTGCACGACTCACGGTGAACAATGTTGGATCAAGCTGCTCCTTTCTTTGAATCGGTAGATAGAAGAAACTTTGACGATGTATCATACCATGCCCTTGGAGCTTTTTAAACCGTAAGGCCTTCTTCAAGCGATAAGCGTGGGTAGGATGCTCTGGATTCACAAATCCGTCGGGTTGGTGACGTGAACGACTTCTTTAAGATCTCCGTTCAGAAATGCGTCTTACGTCCATCGATAGACTACCATGTTCTTACTAGCGGCATTAGCCAAAAGATTCGATTTCCTCGATTCGAACAGCGAGGGCAAAAGATTCTTCAAAGTCTATACCCTCCTCTTGGCGGTATCCTTTAGCAACTAATCGAGCCTTGTTCTTCAACACATCACCATGCTCATCAAGTTTCACTTTGAAGATCCATTTTAGTGCAATAATCATAGCACTCTGGGCGGTACTAACTCCCATACATCAAGTCGATCAAACTCATGAATTTCTTCTTGCATGGCATTGAACCGGCTATCTTCATTCATGGCGGTTTTGACATCTTTTGGTTCGATCTTAGAATCTGGAGTTGAAGAAGCACCATAAGGCATCGGTTGCAAGTTGTTTCGTGTTGATACTAGGCGGCGGGGATTTCCAATGATGTTGTCGAATGGATGATCGTGAGTCCATTTTCTGAGGTGTTCATGTGGTTGTTGGGGAATGAAGTAGCGAGTCGATGTCTCTGAAGAAGATGGTTCGATGAAGATCGGGAGCAAATATGTTTTCAAATGGAGCATCTTTGAGTATCAAAGGGATTGTCTTCATTCATTGATGCGAAGCAGTTCCATGATGTACATTCGAAGATTGATGATTTGTCGATGAGATGGAGTGATCGTTGCGGCCCTTCTTGACTTAATGATATTGAGGCGGAAGGATTGACTTCTAGCGTGCACAATGAGAGGAACAATAATCCGTAAAGATTTGGTAAAGGAATACCAAAGAGCGGATCATTATCCATGAACAACAATCCATGAAGATTTGGCAAGGAATACCAAAGAGCGGATCATTATTCAATAATGCAACTTACAATATAATGATAGTCATTATAAAGCATGTAATGAAATAACCTTGGAGATAAGGTTTCTTGAGAATTCAAGAGGTACTTCTTAGATGGTGAACCAATTGAGTCAATAGAAACGGAGCATGAGCTTGGAAATTTGGATGATCAACATTTGTCGGAGGTTGAAAGTACTCATCAAACATATCTTTGAAAAACAATGAATCCCAAACATTGATTCCCAATTATCCTTAGAAAGTGAAGCATTAGGCGTTGGAGGAGAGTCATCAAAAATCAAAACAATGAATCCCAGTTATCCTTAGTATATTCAGTCTTCATCAAAAAGAGACCTACACTCATCATCATCAAAAATTAAGTCGTATAACCATTATTCAAACATCCATCCTCATGTAGTATATTCACTCTTCATCAAAAAGAATATACACTCATCATCATCAAAAATTAAGTCGTATAACCATTATTCAAACATCCATCCTCATGTAGTATATTCACTCTTCTCCCCCTCAAAAATTGCATCCGAAGTTGCCATTTTTGATTTAACAAGTGAATAAGAGTATACACCAATGAACGTAGATCCACTTGAGGGTTGACAGAGCGTGGGAAAAGGATGAAGCTTGTTGATGAAGAATGTCAATGATAATGGTCATAAACATGAAGATTTCTCTTCTTTTGAAGATAAAGCGCCTTGGCGCATTACACCTTTCTTTCTTTGAAGAAGCGGGGCACGAAGTGTTATCTGCAGAGCATATAATGATGAAGTACGAGGCACGGCGGTGATTTGAACATACGTCATTGTTAAGAGCCAATCATATGTTTAGAGCGCCGAATCCAAATACCAAGGGCGATTTATCACGACTTTGCTTTGGACAATGCAGCGAAGAAGAGAATTGGAAACATTGGATCCCCGCGTCTTTGATGGGTTCCTTTTGATTAGCACAAACAATCTTTGAATCGAGAAACCCTAGATGCAATGGCATTATCACTAGGAGCTGAACTAGTAGAAGCATCAGACTTAGTCAAATTACCTTTTGTGCTTAATGGGATTATTCTACCGGTTGGCTTCAAACCTTAACTAGGGGCTATTCTAGGCATAGTGGATCTAACTAAGGGGTAAGGTTTGCCATGCGTTAATATTCGACCTGTGGGCTTCTACTGAAATCCTACATTTGTAAACACATTCCCTGTAGGTTTCGGGATTGCTTAATCGTTTAGCTCTCCAAACTTTCTTAAGCGGGTTATGAATCATAGACCTCGAAATAACACATCACATTTATCATGATTACCGAGAAGATAAACATTTTTTACATGTTTTGCAGAGCGGATAAGGGCTCGAATTAATTTGGTAAGCTTAGAGCTAATACTAGAACTAACACGATTCTTTTGTTCAAATCAAACTTCTTGTCCCTATGGTGTTCTTTCACTTCCTTATCATGATCACTTTTAGTTTGCGTAATCCTATCCTTCTTTGCATTGCTTCTAGGTTTTGACCCGCAAACTTTAGTGTTAATCTTAACTCTGTAGAAATACGATGGGAACATTACATGGCTTCACTACTTTACGCATTCTGGTCTAGAAGTCTTGGGATGCGAAATTCTAGGAGGCACATCACAAAGTTGCTTGCTTGAATTTAGACATGGAGCAAGGCATATCAAGGGTCACATGGTTGGCTTTAGGCATAGAACAAGGCACAACTATTCATCTAGCCTATTGCTAGATTTCGGACTTGTGACAATTACATACTCTAAGAGTTCTTGAGATCGTTTGGCATCCATGCAGGCATAGGCTATAGTACTATCAAAAGGTTTTTCTAATCTTTCATCTTCAACAATCTCACGGAGACCCTTCAAACTTTCCTTAAGGTATGAGAGATATGCTTTATGTGCAAGTTCATTATTCCTAATGGGCGGAGGAATATATAACATATCGATAGCATATTTATCTAGCGAAACCTTAGGAGCAGTATTTGCAATTGGGGATTGGCAACTTTCCTTTCACCTCACGCTTCAGATTCTCAATATCGTTAAGTAAAGAAGTTATCTTTTCAATTTTTTTTATCATGATTAACTTTAAATGAATCACATAACTCTTTGTTTTGATCATTAACCTTTGAAATTTCATCTTTAAAACAATCATTTTCCTTTTGCAAGTTATCAATTATGTTTTGAAGTTGGAAATTCTCTAAAGGTGGAGGCATATGGGAACCAGTCACATCCTTCTTTTCACATTTAATTGTGAAATTTGGGCTTTCAATCTTTTGATCGTGTTATAATGAGCTCGAATTTGTTCATCAAGTTTGCTAATTTCAAAAACGCATCAAACTCGAGGAGCATCGGAGGATGTCTTGATATTTGAGGTTTTAACATTTTCTTTGAGATGTTGATGTTTTAATTGCAAAGCAAGATGTTCAACTTCTAATTTAGAATAATGTTTGACCAAGTTATCATGATCATCCTGTTCTATTTTCTCATGCAATTTTGAATTTGTTGTTTCAAGCTCAATGACACGATCATGGGAGACTTTCCGAGCAACAGATAATTCATGAAATTGAGAAGCATTAATGGAACAATTTGTAGCAATGAAAAACACATCTTGAGCAATGCATTGAAATGATTCTCATTCAGTGTATGCAAGTTCTTCCTTTCAATCTCACTATATTTTAATTCTCTCTCATAGTCACTAACCTCAACAATCATTGCATCAAATTCCTTTTACATTTCTTTAATATCGAATCGTCCCTTTTTAAGACTCTCAAATTGATCTTTTAGTTGTTTAAAGAAAGGCATGACCTCAGTTAAATAGCATTCTTTAGTTTGCATAAAACCCCTTTCCCTTCGATTATACAGTGGGTGTGATCCTTTTCTTACAAGTTTTCTCAAAATCAACAAATAGTTGAAAGATAACATATTGGCTGATTAAGGTCTTGCTTTTAGTGGCAATAGATCTAGGAACTAAGTGCATTGGTGTATTAGGAGGATACACAGTTGCTTTAGGCATTTTCTACAAGTGGAATTCTTTTCAACAAGATTTTCACTTTTGCATTTCCATATCCTTTTCCGAACACTTGTTAGGGGTTAATAGAGTCTGAGGCTTAAACTTGTTCAAGGAGATCCAATTTTCTTTAGTGTAATTATGGGGTTTGATCGTTATATTATTCTTTTTACACTCGTAATCTTCTAACTTCTTATTCATTTTCTCCTAGTGACTTCATCGATTTCTTATCTTCCTTAGTGCACTCAGAGCAACTAGGTTTCTGCCTAGGCTTAAGGATTTCATTACCATCATAAAGCACCTTATGAGCATTTCTAGCCTTTTTAATTACCTCCGGATTTGGTTCCTCAACAAGGGGAATGCTATGCTTATCGCTTAAGACTCTATGCTTAGTGATCATGTGAGCAGTCTGAATGGTATTCCCTTGTACGTACAACTTATTTTCAAGCTTGTTTTTCAAAGTTTTTAGATTGGAAAACTCATTCAAAAGTTTTAATTCCTTAGCCTTGAATTCTTGCTTAAGCATTTTAACATTTTCTTGAAGTTCGTGTTTTTGCTTAGCAGTTTTAGAAAGCTTTTCTTGTAAGGAGTTTAACTCTTGTTTTAATACTTCTTCTCTAAAATTACTTTTTCTAATGATTGTACGTATTTGGACATCCATTACCTGCTCACGGGTGGTCAACTCAAACTTAGCTTATTGTTCATAAATAGCAACTTGATCCTTATATATGTTAAGCTCGGTGGTAAGGGAATCATCGAGCACAAATCGGCGTACTCATGGGTTCATAATCATCATTTTGAGTAGAAGATGCACAACTAGGTACAGCAGAAACTTCCATACAACTTACCTCAGCATTGACATGCGCAGTGTACATGTGGGTGCATCTCTATCTTGGGTACATCCGAAGCTTCCATGGGCGTTCCTTTGCATTAACTTGCGGGTTGTGTCCGGTGCACCTCTCTCTCTTGTGAATTTGAAGCGAAGATTCCATTATTGCATTATCCGACTCATCAATTTTGTTGTCAGCGACATTACGCATTCAGCAACACCGATTCTTCAAGCGGATACATTACCCAACTTATCACAACAATCTTTCAACCGCACGACACTCATTCAGCGTCTTCATTCTTTTGTGCGGATTCTTCAATGTACTTTTTCACATTATCCATGAGTTGGATAAATGTCTCAATGAATTCTCAATTTCCATTCGGTATGTTTTTTGAAGGAAATTCCAGTCAAGTGTTGATCTTAATCTGTGAATATTCCCACCGATGAATGGTGAAATTGTTTGTAGATTACTTGAAGAGCTTACTTTTGGAACCATCCTTTTGAACCTCTTCATTGGTAAGTTGCGACTTTAAATGTTCTAAGTTCAGCAAGCAAACTTCTTGTCAATGTAGGTAAGTCTGGCGGAAAAGAGCACTACATGTTCGATCCCGGCTATGGATAACAATTTAATGAGGTGCGATGAAGTAGGCGATAGGGCTCAATCTTTGCATTTCATTTGCATGGCATGCAGCTTGGTGGTGCAATTTCTCTCATTAGATTACGAACACGGAGATCTCACATCCTCATTGCTTAATTCAATCATCTTTAATCGATCAGTGTAGCATACATTATCATTGTTGTCCACAACATCATACTGATTTAAGCATACGAAATCACCGGTCAAGAGAGTAAGACATGATGTGGAAGGATGCCGGGATTTTACCGTCTATGATTTTAAGAGAAATAGAATCTTTCGGGATTTTACTAAAATCAAGACTAAACCGTTAAGCATTGACCCATTAGGGTGTTAAGATGGACCGATGGAATGATCTGATGAAAGACGATTATGTGATAGGACTTTAGATTGTTAAGTAGGAAAGAAATTTGAAATGTTGTTTGGTTGTGATTTGGGTTGGTTGTTGCATGATTTTATGGAGAAATTTAGGTCTAAAAACTTAAAAGCTCAATAACTTCCTTTCGGGAGAGGATTTGGGCCTCAAAAATTCGTTTCACGACATCGTTGTGAAACCTCACAATATTCAGAACATTCGGTCGTTTTGCGGGTATTTAAGCTGAAAGCAGAGTTGGATCAAAAGTTATGGCCGTTTGAAGTTTTGACGTAAAAAGTCAACTTTGGTCAAACCTCTTCTTAGTAAAATCAACCAAGTCACTATAACCCTTGAACCAAGTCTCTAAGCACCAAGTCGCTAATGCTAAGTAAGCTATAGTTACCAAATTAAGCTATATAACAACTTTAAGCTACCAACAAATTAAGCAAGCTAGAAATTTTGACAAGACAATTCGCTAAGCACTAAGCCAAATGACAAATTAAGTCGCTAAAAGCAACTTCGCTAGTACCAACATCGCTAACACCAAGTAAGCTAACATAAACCAAGTCGCTACGTGGTGGGGAATCCTACTTGATGCGACAAATTAAGCCTACCTAAATGCTACCAACCCTGAAAGCGCATGACTCGCTACCAAGAAACTTTTCAGAGACCCAAGTGCTAGCAAGAAATACTTCAAAAACACACTTTTCAATCCAAAACAAATCCAACCACGATGATTCAAGCCTTCAAAATCAAAACCTAAACACTTATGATGATTCTAAACACAAAAGTACTATCAAAATCCAAACTTTAACACTAGAAATCAACCAAATGATGCACAAACCACTAAACTTATTCAAACTCAAAAACCACCTAAAAACCACTAGAAATCCAAAGATGTGCACGATATGATCTAACCATGGCTCTTGATACCAATTATTAGATATTAGTTTTCACATACACATCAAACCATAACACAAAGTGGCGTATAAATGGAATTCTAGAGAGAGAAAGTTAGAGGTTTAGGGAACTTAGTGAGAGAAAGTGAAAGATATTATTATGAGCTCCAACTCTCTACCTTGGAAGGTAGAGAGTATTTATAGTCTTTACATAAATCGCACACATCGGGCGTGGATCAGGCATACAGTGGGTAAAGACCCGTCCGTCCTCCACGGTGTTACTAAACTAAATACTACTTAACTTAAAATAACTACGACTACGAGCTTTCTAACGATTACATATACTTGAGGTGACCGACTCTTTAATACCTGGAATTTCTAATTCCTAACATTCATATTTTTCAGCCCAAGCCATTTCATTATTTTCATGTGTTATGATTTTAGCTTCTATAGACTCTAAAGTGATTTGATAACCTGCTACCTCAGACCTAGCCTTAATATAATTATCTCTTTCAATAACATAATTGTTAAGCGATTTTAGATAAAACTCATACTTGAGTTTGAGCATACCGGAGATAGGAGGCGAGTTGGTGAAGTAGCCACCATAGCAAGAAGAACAGGATCATCTTCACTTTCTTTGCTCACATCAAATCCTCCAAAGCCATCATCGATTCCAAAGCGGCATGTTGTGATTCTTCATCAAAAGCGTTGCTCATCCAATGCTTCCTTTGTGTCTTCAAGCGCATCTTCCCTTTGCTACCATACAGAAGTCAACGGTTCATCATCAAACTCTTCACTCCGGTCAACTTCTGATAACTTCTCTTGAGCAACCAAAGCCTTTGTTTCAGTTATTGGAATTTCCTTGAGCTCAAGTTTAGGCTTCCAGAATTCTGTTTGCTTGATACTTAGCAAACCTGCACTCCCTTGCAAAGTGACCGGTCTTTTGACAATTGAAGCATTCAATTTGAGATTTGTCAAAAGTGATTCCTTGTTTTGGTTTGAAATCAATACTTTTGCATGTCTTCTTCATGTACTTTTGATCCTTGCAAATGATCATAGCAACTTGCCACCTGATATCAATTTCTTCAAGTGCATCTTCTTCAATCTGTGCTAGATCCTCTTCATAAGTGACATGTAAGCTTGCTTGTTGTGCTGAAAGAGCACACAACTTCATCCGAGTGCAAGTGGTAGATGGTGGGGCTCTGCGAGCATATGATGGGGGATTGTAAGCTTGGCAGATACTTTGAGGGAAGCGATACTTTTGAAGTGCTGCTCTTCTTTCGAATGATAGAAAAGCAATACTATGAGATTTGGAATTTGGTTGACCACTCATCTCATGTTCATACACCTTCAGTTGATGATAGAGATCATCAAAGTCCATAAAATCCAATCCTTGTTGTCCTCGATCATTGTAGTAACACATGCCATGTAGATGGCAAACTCCTTAGAAACTTCAAATTAGCATCCTCAACGATACTACTTGCCTTGTATAACTCCAACATGTTGAGGAGATTAAAAAACCTATCATATGCGACATCAAGACTCTCTCTTTCTCCTCTTTGAAAGTTTCAAACCGTTGTTTTGACAAGTTCGTTGCATCTTCTTAGAGGCTTCATTCCTCCAAATCTGATTTTGAGAGCGACGAAAGGCTTAGCATCTTAGCATCATGAAATTTGAGAAGATGACCATCGGAATGGCGGACAAAGAGAATGTTTAGAGCCTTCTCTTGATTCCTTAGGGTTCTTCTTTAGTGGTACCGCCTTTGGTGCTATAGGTTGTCCAGGAACAACAATGGGATCTGAAACTACTTCATTCCCATTCACAATTACATTCCATAAAGCATGGTGCGTAATGGCAATATCTTGCCTCATCTTCATGCACGAGAGATCATATTCTCCCTTCTTGATTATTGGAATTCTGAGTGAGGTGATTGAGGGTGGTGGAACGGCCGGTCGACATCTTGAATATTGTTGAAGTAGGGTTTCTTCCTAGTCAGAGTTTCCACACAAGCTCTGATACCACTTGTTGATCCAACTCAAACGTATAATTCCCAACAATAATACCCTCTAATAATGAAGATTTAAAATAGAAGAAATTTGCTCGCCCAAAAAACATCACCGGGTACCCGACGCCGCATGTGGCGGGTACCCGGCTAGTTACTTATAAGTACATTTAGCAATGTTGCTATGGGGCAGATTTTTTTGTGCTACCGCCACACCCAATAGAACTCGAATAAACAGTGAAATATACAGTAACTAGCGGTCGTTAGTTAACGACCATTATCTACTAACGGTCGTTACTTGTTTATCTTCTTTTTCTTTTTCTTTTTTTTTTCTTTTAAAAAATTAAAAAAAAAACAAAAATGCGACAATAGTCCTTAAGGTTTAACTCGCGTTGCAAAATAGGTCATGTAAGGACTAACGATGTAAACATCAACTAACGGTCATTAGTTAATGACCGTTATCTACTAACAGTCATAGGGGTGAGCAAAACCGAGATAGACCCGAACCGAAACCGACAACCCGACAAAACCGACCCAAAACCGAACCGATTTAAAGAAGTCGGTTCGAACTCGGTTTGGGTTTTTTTTGAATATCGGTTTCGGTTCAGTTTTGGTCGGGCACGGTAGTTCTAAAAACCGATTAAAACCGACTAAACCCGAGACCGAGACCGAAACCGACAAAACCGAGATAGTTTCGGTTCGGTTTTGGTCTGGTTTTTTAGTGAAATTCGGTTTTAGGTTTGTCGGTTCGGGTCTGGTTAACCCAATTGATCACCCCTAAACGATCGTTACTTTTTTTTATTTATATATACATCTATATATTTTTTTAATACTTTTAAAAAACCGAAAATGCAACAAGCGTCCCTGAGGTTTAACTTGCGTTGCAAAATAGGTCTTGTAGGGACTAACGATGTAAAAAAATTACATAATTGGTCCTTCATGTTAGATGTCCGTTACACAAATAGTCCTACTATCAGTCGTTACTTAACGGTTGTTAAATAATGACATTCTATCATTTTTAATTAAGAAGCTTTATATAAAACGCAACACAACGAATGCTTGTTAACATACTTTTTTGTAAATTCGCAACCGCTTAAATATATTGTTCACGCTTAAAATACTAAACATATCTAATAGGAACACACTTAGCTCGAACGTTAAATAATACTTCTTTATGCAAACACCCCGCTGCGAAGCGCAGGCTAAAAACCTTGTTAGATCAACTTAGGACGGTTTTTTTATTTTATTATTTTTTTCAACAATAATTGTAAAAAAAGTTCTCTTGATTGGTTTTATGGCTTTCTTGTTTTATGAATGCATGTTATGTTTCTAGTTCGTGAACTAATTTGTAATGTGCTTTGATTTTTAGCTCCTTATTAAAAAGTATATTTATTTAAAGTTTAATACAAAGACTTATTTAAAAAAAAGATATGGCTTCAAAGATCAAATTATAAGTTGATGAGTGTCTAAGGTGTTAGAGGCATGGTAAGGTCCCACTCTCCCAAAGTTCAAGGTAGAAAGTGTAAAAGAATTAAAAAGTTAAGGTGTCATTTGTTAAGGGGGCTTTGATTAAGTTTTGGTTTAAGTTTTGAAATTTTATAGTTTGGTTAAGAGGTTTGGAATTCAAATAGTGTAGGGGTTTTACCAAAACCCAAAGATAAGAAGCATGGTGGGTTTATTATCTTACATACACTCTAATTAATATCTATCTCTTTATCTCCCATACATATACACATACTTTTATTTTTAAATAATATTTTTACTTTTATTTTTATTATAAAATCTATTAAAGAAATATAATTTTTTTCTCCAAAACCTATATTAAATACAAATCTTAAACCAAATCTAAATCTGAATCCAAACCATTTTATAAACCAAACACACCCTAAGAGTGACTAGTTAAGGTAGTTCTGTTGTTAAGTCTAGTTTCACATCTACATAATTAACTCACACTAATATGTTTATTACTCATATTCAAGAAATAAGCAGGGGGACTCCGCGGCCAAAGATAAGGCGCAAACCATATTCATGGTCCAACCTTGGCAGCGAATGGTAAATCAAACGATGTCCCTGGATTCAGCCCCCGACATGGAAATTTCTTTTCCTCTTGTAGAAGGGGATGACTCAGATGTCCACCTAATAGTAATCACAACAGGAATTGGGGGCACCGAGTCCACCGAATGTATGTGGACAATGGGAGTGCTTTCGAGGTACTATATGAGCAATGTTTCAATCGTTTAAGTCCGAAGATCTGGAGCAGAATGGTCCCAACTTCATCTCCACTATTAGGGTTCAGCGGAGAGTTATCCTGGCATCTGGGACAAACACTGCTAGAAGTATCGGTGAGAGACGAGGAGAATTCAGCAAGTGCTTGGATGAACTTCATGGTAGTCCGATCTCCATCCTAATACAATTGGAAAATTAGTAGGCCCGGGATACGGTTACTTAAGGTCGTCCCTTCAACTGCTCATGGAATGATTAAATTCCCTACCAAGAATGGGGTTGTTACCTTAGAAGGTGACAAGGCCATCCCAGTTGAATGTAGGATGGTCACGGAACCCCAGCCGCAACAAACTCAAGTTGAATTCCAGTCGAAGGAAGGAATTAAAGTTGCCACACATCCAGAATTCCCAGACCAAACTTTCATAATAGGCGGAAGCCTAATTGACAAAGGTAAAAAAAGATCTTTGTGAATTGTTAAGAACCAACCTTAATATCTTTGCTTGGAACCCTTCAGATGATAGGGGTACCAAGGAAAATAGCCTTCAGATACGTAGACTATAGGGGTACCAAGTTCACTACCATAATTGGATTTCAAATCCGGTTCTCGTCAAGAAAAGTGATAGAAGCTGGAGGATGTGCGTAGAATTAAAAGACTTAAACAAAATCCCAAAGGCTGGTATCCCCTTCCAGAGATAGATTGGAATGTGGATTCCCTCTGCGGATACTCCTTTAAATGTTTTTTAGACGCATACAAGGAGTAGCACCAAATGCAAATGCTTGAGGAGGATGAGGAAAATACTGCGTTCCACTCGAACAAATGTATCTTCTTTTACACAAAAATGCATTTTGGACTCAAGAACGCCGGAGCCACATACTAGCGGCTAGTGGATAAAGATTTTGAAAAGCAAAGTGGAAAGAATCTAGAAGTCTGTGTGGATGACTTGGTGATAAAAATTCATATGAAAATGGAAGTCCTAAAGGATATAGAAGAAACGTTCCAGACGCTTATAAGGATTAACACGAAGCTAAATCCTAAGAAGTGCAAATTTGGAGTGGAAGAGTGAATGTTCCTAGGGCATGTCGTGAATGCAAGGGGAATAAGAGCATGTCCGGAGAAATCAGAAGCTGTAGTCCGACTTCCTTCCCTAAGAACATTGAAGGAGGTGCAAAGTTTGAACGAAAAGTTGGTAACCTTTAACCGCTTCCTATCAAAATCCGCAGAGAAGTCACTACCATTCTCCAAAACCTTGAAAAAAATGCATAAGGAGAGCGACTTCCACTGGACCTCGAAAGCGAAACTCCGGACAACACCGACGCGATAGGATGGACGGATTTCTTGACGCCCACATATAGCCGCGACACAACAATAAGCCACGGAAGTTACATAGGTCCAGAATAACTTTGGAATCTGAGTCACCACCAACCCAAAAAGAGTAAAGAATATAACCTTGGATCACGAGGTCGGCGCATGTGACCATGTGTACCAGATACGAAAAGCCGATAACTTGCCAACGAAGGGTGATGCTCCTGAGGCATAAACTAGTGACTTCAAGGCAATCACACTATTACTCGTTGGTCCATAAAGGCTATCACGCCCCATGATCCCTAGGTAACGACAAAAGAGTCCACCTATAAATAGGAGTGCATTAATCACTCCCAACGGGCTCTCTCACTAAAAACTCACACACACTTTCCCTCTCTAGTACTTACTCTCACATCCGAGGTTGACTATGAGAACCCCTTACAGTAGTGAGACTAACATTACTTTCTTTCTTAGCAGATCACTATCAAGATATTCATTTAGTCCAGAATTCAAGAGACTTCCGTGGAACCCTGTTCCAAGGTAAGTTCGGATCAATACCTACATTTAGCCAAATTTGTACTAATAAAAGAGCTTTTGAAGAAATATGTCGTATCTTGAATCTCAATTTAAACCTCTAGCTAAGGATCACTTGAACATGTCTTAATCAATTTAAGTCTAAAACCTTTTGGTTTGAGACTATTATCCTTTAATTAATAATCAACTCATTTCTTTTTAAAATTATTGTTAGAAGATAAACATTACACAGTGTAATAAAAGTGAGATCGTTAATTAATAATTTATTCTTTTATTAATTTTTTTATTGCTTAAAATAAAAAATAACAATTATTTTGATATAAAAAGAAAAATACGAATTATAATTTTGAGATAAGTATAAAAATCGTGCAAAACACCCCTTAAAACCCCTTTACTAAAACCTTAAAAAAGCCGTCCTCATTGTCATCTCTCAAACAAATCATTATCAACTCCTCTCTCTCTCTCTCTCTCTCTACACCCTTTGTCACCGTCACTCCAAAGGTAACTTCTTCATTTTTTTCCATAAATCTACATGGGTTCGATTGACTTATAACTATCGTATTACAACAATCTGTTAGTAAAAATTGTGAGATTTGTTTATTAGGGTTTTAAGATTGTTTACATGTTTTATGTGATTTATAGTTATGCCCAGTTTTTTATTGGAAGCAAATTTGGAATTATAGGGGGAGTTTGTTTCGGCTTATATAGCTAGCTTATGACTTATTTGGTTTTGGGCTTATGTTTCATTAGCTCACTTTTTGTGGCTTATTTTGAAACTTTTCGGCTTATATAAGTTTATTATGGCATAATAAAGCTTATATAAAGTTTCAAAATAAGCCACAAAAAGTGAGCTTATGAGTTACGAAACATGAGCCCAAAACAAAATAAGCCGTAAGCCGGCTTATAAAGCTGAAACAAACACCCCCTAGTGTTTTCTTGAACCACCGTCAAATAGTCTAGTGGTAAGAACCTGACCTCCTCGCAAGAGATCTAGAGTTTAGAAACCTTACTAGGTATACGTTGAGATAAAAGGTCCGAAACTGTCACAGGGGTACCTCAGTTAGCAGGGGCAGACCCAAAAAGTTATGGTCGGGGGCCAAACTGTACTACAAATCAGTTTGTTGGGAGAGCAGATTACAAAATAACCAAAACTGAATATCACCCTGCCCCCCTCCTATGTCCGTCCCTGCTAGTTAGGCCGCGTACATCTGAGTCAAACGATTCCCCACGTAACGTGAACAGGGAAAACCTCTTCTGTTTTATCTAGTGTTTTCGTGCTATATAATCAGAGCTTATCTGTGTGTTTCAATACAATAGATGATAAGTAGTTTTGATGGCGAAAAGCAGCTTATATAAGATGCTAATTTAAGTAAGCAGATTCCAAAATAGACACCTTCTAATGATTTGGTAAAAGCAAATCGCTTATTGTTTAAATGGTCAACTTTTGAGGGTGATACAAGAAGTTTTGAATAAGCAGTTTGGGAGTTGCTTATGTAAAATGCTTATCTGTTTTTGATTATTTTACCTTGTGTAGCTTAAAACAATTGCTTATCTTGTTTTGGTTTGTGTAAAGCAGATTCAAAAAGTATCTTTTGCATGTAGGGACGGAGATAGGAATTTTTATTAGTGCGGTCAAAAAAATTGAAACCGGAGGATTTATAAAGTAAATAAAAGAAAAAAAAGTAGTACATAGAAAAGTCCAATCCATTGACATGATTTGAACAACATGAAGGCCTTAACTCAATCAAATATATGTAATTCTAGTCTTTTAGGTGGTTAATGGGGTCATTATATATTTTTAATAGATAATCTCACTATATGTTTAGATTCTTAGTGGGGTCATTTGACACCCTGGCCCTCACTTCAGTGTCCCCCGGCCCTATTGCATTTTGCTACAGCCTACAACATAAATGCGTTTTTCAACTGATGTTTGTTTATGTTTGTTATGTTTCGTTTCTGTTTGCTTTTTCTTGCAATCACATACTCATAGATATCTAACGATGCTTAGTTTGCTTCTAGTTCCAATAGGGAGTTGACTCATTATAAGTAAAGATTAATCTTGATTAATATGACAACCAAGGATGATAGCTGGTCTGATCAGTGGGGAACCGGTGTCTTTGACAATCAGCAAAAAGATTATGAAAAACCTGCCGAAAAGACAAACAGTAACAAGAAGATGGATCAGGTGAAGGCAGTTGCATCCATGGGATTGGTGAAAGCTAAGTCTGCTGCTGTTGTTGGAGCCAGCAAAGTGAAGAAAGGTACCACTACTGGTTTCAAATGGATCAAGAACAAATGCTCGTCTTCTAAGTAAACATATATCCATGATACTATCATGCTTTTATATTGAATGACTCTGTTTTACAATTACAATGGTGCTATCAAGTGTACATTGCAGAACACACATGAATGATTAACATCTTAGTAGACCAATGTTCACATTACCTGATTGATGTGCTTTCATGTAAAGGCTTTTAGGGGTTGGTATACTTTCATCATCCATGAAAACATAACTTTATATTACTCTATAAGAATATGCGTGTACACCTACACACACATACACTGTATATATCTGAAGTAATTTTCGTTTTCTATCGGATAACAATTTCGTTGCAGATACTCCTATGATTATCCCATACTGATTATTGACCCCTTTACTAATCATATAGTCATAATCACATGCACTCTACAGAAACACTAGAAACTGGTAATTTGGGACTTGAAATCGCAATATTTAGAAGACTATGTAGGAAACTAGGTAGGATCTGCATGCTTGTGCCAACAAAGCCAGATAACGCATCTTGTAAGTATGTAGAATCTTGAGTAATGTTCTTTTCATCGATGCCATCAATCTTTTTTTGATCGTCAAGCCCTTTTCCTGTTCTTCCGCGCTCTTGATTGGGCTAAATGCACAAGCCGATTCCTTAGGAATATTTGACTGTTCTTTCATCGATGCCATCGACCTTTTTTTGATTGTCAAGCCCTTCTCCTTCTGTTCTTCCGCCCTCATGATTGTGCTAAATGCACAAGCCGATTCCTTAGGAATATTCGACTGCAGATTCTCTATCTTATTTTGAAAGAGAGGGGACGTGGTTATGCTTTCGAGTTACAGAGTTATATAGATGGTTTGAGAAAAGTGCAGGTGAACCCAGGTGGGGTTTGAACATAATGCGTTTGATTTGAATTTGGAACATTTTTATGGTTTTCAACAATAATAGAATGTTTCTGATTTTTTTCCTAAAAAGTCTATGCATGCATTGTAACGGTTGTATGTATAGATTAGTGTTACTGCTCTGGATTCATTAAAGTTGCTTTATGTTGTTTTTCTGCTAAGATTATATCAGATAATCAACAAATTATCTCAGGCAGAAGGGTCAATCTGTTTTTGGATCATATATTGGTATAGTTTTACGTGGTCCTTGGCTCAGTTTTTTTAGGAATGAATGTACTTGTGATTGAAATGGAAATGGTGGTCAACTTATGCGTTTGGTTAAAATTTAAATTCTTTGTGATAATCTGTGTCTGATTGCATCTCAATTTCATTGTGATTTCATATTTGGTTTATAGACAGGCATGCTTGTTCAAAATTACCCCTATTGGAATATATACCAAATTCATTGAACCAAATTCATCATATCATCTCCAAAATGTATCTTTCCTTTTATAGCACATATACATGAATCTGTTTGCTCTTTGAACATTTTTCATCTATGTTGTATATATAAGGTGCAAAGCCTCCATCATTATACATATGTAACCAATAAAGGAGAGTAATTCAATCATCACTTCACCATCGAGGGATGTCGAAGTATTTTTTTGTAGGTCTTTCAGTTATCCTTCAGCCTTATGAAATAAGTCTTCTGGATACCTGCTAAGATGAACAACGCGTTAGTCTAGTCCCGGGTGTTATCCCAGGACCAGACTCCGGCGTGAGAGTAAGTGTGTGTTTTATCGAAGGGTATAGTATAAAATGTGTGTGTAGAAAATGATACTTTTTTTTACCAATTACTGTATGTGTATTTATACTTCTTGATGTCACTATCTGGTCCATGGGCGTGTCGTACTTCATCGGACAGTTGATATTGTCAGGGCTGACACTGTCCCTGACACTGTCTATGGCGTCATCTCTGACACCCAGGAGAATGAGACGAATTGTATCCAGGCTAAATGCCAAAGGTACTGTCAGGTCAACGACCCATTCGGGTAATGGCCTTGCGGAATGCCATTCGACGGAGTATTGGGTCCTTCGTCTACTGGACCGCTGGACCATATACATCGTCATGTCCCCCCAGTATCATGTTACTTGTTCTTGACAAGTGACGTGATACTTAATCTATTCGTCCCTTGGGTTCGTTCGGATTTACTAGGTTCATTCGGAGTTATTGGGTTTGCTCCGGGTTTCATGGGCCGTGTTGTGAACAGTGTATCCAAGCCCATTGGGTGAAAATAAATTAAAATAGTATTTACCGGGTTTTGTGAGATGGTGCCACGTGTTAGACGCGCTTTCGCTGACGGTTCAGATTCGTCCACGTCTTTCCCTGACACGACGGGACGTTTCGTGTCTGATGCAGGTTTTACTGACCAGGTCTTAAATTTATAGTGTCTCGCAATACCTATGGTCTACCCTAGTGCACTAACGGGCAGTGTACACGGTCGTGTGTAGTGTAGTATTCGGTAAAACCGAGGTCGTCCCAAGAGCCACGTGGATTGGAAATTAACTTAAGTCTATGTCACGATATTAATGGCTTTTAAGATTGAAATAAAATTAACTAATAAAACAAGGTAATAAAAGAAAGCAGATAAAGGCAAAAGATGTGATCAATGAAGGAGAAATGTGCTAACCTAGTTACTCATCCTAGCTAGTTATGTCTACGTCTACTTACTTCCAATTACTTCAGGTGGGGTCAAAGTCAAGAGGACAGCATTTGGTCAATTCGCCCTAACCTATCAGCAAAGATGTCACCACAAGAGAAATCAGACGCACCGTCATAAGTCCCTGTTGTTCCCGGTCCCTAAGCCGAGTCATTAAGTACCGCTACATGCTAGATTTATAATAGTGAGTGCCCAACCGTTAGGAACTTAGACACTCACCCCCTAATTCTTAAGTTCATCCAAACGATAGGTGATCAGTTGGTCAAATCGCACAAGTAGAAAGGGTCGTCAGTTATTCATATCTTACCCTTCCTGCTCAGTCTACGCTCACCTAGGGTCGTGGGTTGGTCATATCTCCTAGGCAATTGGCCTCTACCGTCATTCAAAACTACCGAACCAAGGGTGGCTACCAATAAACTATGCATGCATACACTTAGAAATAATTATACGGAAGTAATATAAATGTAAATAAAACAATTAAGGAATCATAACTAGGCCAGCACCAGGGTGCTTAGCCAAACATATAGTAAATCATACCAACAAAAATGAATAAATCATAAATTGAATTGAACATAATGTTTGATACAAATTACTTGATGTAGAGCTAATAATGATGATGATTGCGAGTGAATTCTTCATTCAAAACTGGCTTCGGACTGCTGGAAAATACCCTGAAGTGGTGCCCTAATCAACCCCTAGGAGAGGGGTGAAGAGAGATACTCAAAAATGCAGATTTAGGGCTGTATTTATAGGCCGCGACATAGTTACGACACAATTAAATAAATTAATTACGTCGTAACTAAAGTTACGCCGTAACTAAAATAATTAGTTACGTCGTAACTAAGTTACGCCGTAACTAATACTGTAACTTCAAGCTTCGTACTTTTCATTATCCATTCCTTTAATTGAAACATTATAAGCCTAGTTGACGCTTTTGGCCCCTGATCATACTTCATATTTTTATAACAAGTCCTTGAAGTAAATAAACTTCATATGAATTGTCACCTTTAGTCCCTGATCGCACTTGTTATTTTTACTTTTCATCCTCGGAGTAAATATTATCTTCATATAGTCACGGGACTTCAACTCCTTAGCGCCCAAGTTAATAATTACGGCGTAATTTAATTACCGAATTACGCCGTAACTCTTCACAAAAAATAATTACGACGTAACCATAAGAATTGGTTACGCCGTATCCTTCAAAGCTCATATTTACGTCGTAACCTTATTAAGCAGTTACGGCGTAATCTTCACAATTAATTCATAGGCCCTCTTAAATCAATCTTCAGAATATATCTCATGGCCTTTTATCACTTCTTTTCCGCTCCAATGCCTCATTTAACCTGAAATGCAATTATGAACAAATATGAACGAATTAAGTATCATATTAATACAAATGATGCCATAAACACGGGAATTTGATATATAAAAGATCAGGCTAATTTGATGTTATCAAATATCCCCTCACTTGAATCCTACTTGTCCTCAAGTAGACACTTTAAATAATTCTTAAAAAGATATCTCCCACGATTAATTGGAAGTTATGAGTCTAAAAATCACCTAAGCTAGAAAATTCCAAACCGAGCACCTCACGAAAAGGGAATTGAAATCACATTCTTTCTCATAATTCACATGTTTAATATTTTTGGGGTGATCACTCAACTGCTCAGTCATGGTGAGTATTCTATCATAGGCTTGGCAAAGATACTAATCTCCACCACTAGAGTCTATAGATGCAGCTATTCTAAAAGGCAATGGGTTGACACAACATAGGCTTAAGGGGTTATTTTGTCATTACTATCGAGCTACGACGAAGGGGACAAAACCAATGATACATGACCAAATCCATGGCCAAGACACCAATGATTGCTCGCTTCCTCACTTAAACTCGATTCATGACTAAGGGTAGGATAAGGCATGGGAAAATTTTAATGGGTCTAAATAAAAAAGACACGAAACAAATAGATTCCTAAGTCCACAGTCACCCCACCACTAGTCGCATTCAATCCCATAGCAAAAATTGAGGGTAAAGAGTCAAGGGGTCTTCAATAATCCAATACACGAGTTAATGCATAAGAAATATAATGTGGTGCCTCATAAACTCCATAATCTAGGCAAATAAGATGTATTAACTCGGCATTCATCATTAATGAAAAAAAAAATGTGCTATAAAAAATTTTTTAAAATTTGGGTCAATTTAGCACATATTTCTATCAAAATCGACCATTTTTATCTCCTATCCCCCTACTTGAAATGTACAATGTCCCCATTGTACGAATATTGATTAAAATTTGAAAGGCGAGATAGAAATGTTCGGGTTTCTAATTTTATCCGTAAGACAAAACGGATTTGTAAAAATTTTGCTCCAGTTGAATGAGGCGAGAATACTAATCATAAACACTTGCTTGCATGCTCTTTTTTTTTTTTTTTCACTCTCATTTTTTTTTGATGCAAGACAAGGTATAAATGGATATAAACGATACGAACATAAAAAGTACCCCCCACTTGAGATCAAATATCATCTAAACCCGATTTTCTTCCAAAACCCTTTATTCAAAACCCGCGACTTTCACTAGTGGAACAAAAATTAACCAACAACGCCCGAACCATGGACATAAGGAAACTACAGGGTAGGCTAGGCGATGGGTGTAACGAAATAATAATATTGGGTGAACAAAATGAAAGGAAAGGCTCTGAAGGGTGTATCTAGGGGTATCTTGCACTAATGATGAGTGCAAACAAAAAGGGTTTAACAAGGGGATTGACTAATCGATGTGAAAAGTCAATATATACAAACATATATGGGATATTTTTGGGTTTACTCCTAAAATTGCCTTATATCCTAGCTGCACCGATCACACCAAGTTTCCTCAGTGTAATGCTCATTATTGTGGTCTCGAAAAGATATACAGGGCCAAGTTCTAAAGTCTACTACAGCCACCGGCACACTCATTTTTATGGAATTATGTATAAGGGGAAAACGGAAAGGCTTATCCTCACACAATGGAAATATAGGGTAGGTCTGCTTAGTCTAGATTAATCCAGTTAAGTAATGAAAACATGTCAAAATTTTATTAATGAAACACTTTTCATCAAAAACTAGAAAAATAAGGGCAAGTAAAATCAAGCGGGTGTCTATGTCTAATCCCTTCCCCCCACTTGGGTCATACTTAAGCACATAAATAAAAGATAAGAAGGGTTAGAATTGGAACAGAAAACTCCCCTGAATTTGCTCGGCATGATCGAAGACACACAACAAACGCGGTCCCGCTTTGAGATTCATGAGCAAACTTTAATAACCTGAATTCACTTAAGACAACCAAACGCATCATACTAGAAAAACAACAAGCACTAAAAGAAAATGAAAAACCTAACTCACTTTCGTAGGAATCACGGTTTCATTTAGCGTATGCAACAAGCCTTTTAAACCACTTGGTGTCCCAAGTGGACGAGTGAAGTCTCGTGAGGGTTTACAGGGAACACACACAAAAAGTTCATTTAAAATACTAATACAAGGTTATTGTGTTTTAAAATGAAAGAACTAAAGCAGATGAAGGTTACGTCGTAACTCTTATGAGGGAGTTACTGAACTAGCAAAACGACATAAGCCGCAGCGTTTAGTGGTTACGCGTAACTACGGAGATGGTATTACGCCATAATTATTAATGCGTCAAGACATCTGCCGCTAAAAGATGGTTACTGCGTAATCACTAAGATGAGTTACGCCGTAACTCTAGTCGATCCCAAGAACCGCATCAGCAATTACTTCCTCGTATCCTGCAAAATTGGTTAGAAAACACAAAACCCAACTATACTAATAAAATGAAAAAGAAAAGATAGGCATGGGGTGCCTCCCACGAAGCGCTTGTTTTTGTTCGAGTCACGAGCTTGACTCCACCCTTATATACTACTTAAAAGGGTGTTCATCCCCTCACTTGAAATCAAGTGTGGGTGAAAATAGCAATAAACACCATGAGGGTGTGAACTTGCTTCGGGATGGAAAAATGATAAATTATGATCATACCTGAAAGGAGATGTCATTTCCCTCCATACCTTACCCGCTTTAGTTGATGGCATTGATGATTTGTTCACCTCGTGATGTGGCTGATTAATCGGCTCATATGTCTCCTTGTTTATCACTAAGGTGTCCAGGATTTTGTCTTCTAATTCCTTTGCAAGATCAACTAGAATTGGTTCAGTAGCCGAAGCTACATAACCATTATCGGGTGATGTGATAGGTTGCACGATTTCATCCATAATTTCAGCATCCTGAATAGAAAAACAAGCAAGATTGTTAGGAATAAAAGAAGAGTTAGAAGTAATACCGTTTTGTGTTGTGGTTGATTCCTGATTAGCTTGTGGCGTTGCTTCATCACTCTATAAGTTCTTTGCTTCCATTTTTTTCAATTGATCGTCGCTTGTTTCTTCTTTTCTCACAGTCTTCAAACGTCCTGGAAATGGGATAGGTGGTACATAGGGTCTGATATAAGGTAAACCACGAGGAACCGGCTCCTTGTTGACTTCTTTCATCTTTCCCACTGTTGCTTTGATAGTTCCAACTGCATTCTTTTTACTTTCCAGGACCTTTTGGTTTAATTCTTCAAGCTTAGCCTCCAAGCTTTTCCTCTTAGCGTCAAGCTTCTTTAAATTCAGGTCCGCGCCCTCCTTGAATTCCCTAATCATTTCGTCATTCGATTCGTCCATCCTTTTTAAATTATCCAAGAATTTATTGACGACTTCTTCCAATGACTCAATATACCTGACCTGCTCATATTCTTTGCGTTCGTCTTAGAGAGAATGCTCTTGTATAGCATGAATGTCTTCCTTAACCATATTCATATCACATCCAAGTCTATCAAGCTTCTTGGTGATGTCGCCAATGTCATCTAAGCTGTTGCTATTTATGGCCCAAGTGGTTGCTCCATCATACCAATTTCGTAAATGGTCAGCCATCATTTCAATTGATCTAAGGGCTTGTGCAGGTGGCATTGTAGGAATAGGTCCTTGAGAGTCGTGCATTTGGCGGGACGAGATGTATAAACCCTTGTAGAAAATAAGGACCATCTGATGGTTGCTGATATCATGCGTTGGGCATCTGTAAAGAAGGTCATTATATCTTTCCCAAGCTTCATCTAGCGTTTCATCCATCTTCTGTCTGAAACTCCTTATTTCTTCCATCTTCTTGGCAATCTTTGAAGGAGGATAATATCTTCTAATAAATGCTTTCTCCAAAAGATTTCATGTATTGATTGACCCAACAGGAAGCATCTTCATCCATCTTTTGGCTGCACCAATGAGTGTAAGTGGGAACACTCTAATCATTAATGCATTACGAGTGACTCCTGGAGTGTGAAAAAGATCTGCGATCTCCAATACTCTTCGCACATGCAGGTGGGCATCTTCATCATTAGTTCCCGCGAAAAGCTTTGTCTAAGTTCCCTCATGAACTGGTAGCTGATCTCAAAGTCGATGTCATCATTCAATTCAGGGCATACCACGCCCGATCTTTGGTTATCTCGAGTCAACGCAATATATTCTTCCATAGTGAGCATGTCAAAATCTGTATCTTCCATATCCTGAAATATCAAAAACAAACAAAAAGCAAAAAAGAAGAGAAAAAGAAAACTAAAAATAAAAATAAAAGAAAGACTTAAATTAAAATCCTAAATAGCTCCCGGGCAGCCGCCAAAAACTTGATGCAGGTTTTCTACCCTGGTCTTAAATTTATAGTGTCTCGCAATACCTATGGTCTACCTTAGTGCACTAACGGGCAGTGTACCCGGTCGTGTGTAGTGTAGTATTCGGTAAAACCGAGGTCGTCCCAAGAGCTACGTGGATTGGAAATTAACTTAAGTCTATGTCACGATATTAATGGCTTTTAAGATTGAAATAAAATTAACTAATAAAACAAGGTAATAAAAGAAAGCAGATAAAGGCAAAAGATGTAATCAATGAAGGAGAAAGGTGCTAACCTAGTTACTCATCCTAGCTAGTTATGTCTACGTCTACTTACTTCCAATTACTACAGGTGGGGTCAAAGTCGAGAGGACAGCATTTGGTCAATTCGCCTTAACCTATCAGCAAAGATGCCACCACAAGGAGAAATCAGGCAGACCGTCATAAGTCCCGTTGTTCCCGGTCCCCTAAGCCGAGTCATTAAGTACCGCTACATGCTAGATTTATAATAGTGAGTGCCCGGCCGTTAGGAACTTTGACACTCACCCCCTAATTCTTAAGTTCATCCAAACGATAGGTGATCAGTTGGTCAAATCGCACAAGTAGAAAGGGTCGTCAGTTGGTCATATCTTACCCTTCCCGTCTCAGTCCGCTCACCTAGGGTCAGTTGGTCATATCTCCTAGGCAATTGGCCTCTACCGCCATTCAAAACTACCGAACCAAGGGTGGCTACCAATAAACTTTGCATGCATACACTTAGAAATAATTATACGGAAGTAATATAAATGTAAACAAAACAATTAAGGAATCATAACTAGGCCAGCACCAGGGTGCTTAGCCAAACATATAGTAAATCATACCAACAAAAATGAATAAATCATAAATTGAATTGAACATAATGTTTGATACAAATTACTTGATGTAGAGCTAATAGTGATGATGATTGCGAGTGAATTCTTCATTCAAAACTGGCTTCGGACTTCTGGAAAATACCCTGGAGTGGTGCCCTAATCTACCCCTAGGAGAGGGGTGAAGAGAGATACTCAAAAATGCAGATTTAGGGCTGTATTTATAGGCCGCGACATAGTTACGGCGTAATTAAATAAATTAATTACGTCGTAACTAAAGTTAAGACGTAACTAAAATAATTAGTTACGTCGTAACTAAGTTACGCCGTAACTAATATTGTAACTTCAAACTTCGTACTTTTCATTATCCATTCCTTTAATTGAAAAATTATAAGCCTAGTTGACGCTTTTGACCCCTGATCGTACTTCATATTTTTATAACAAGTCCTTGAAGTAAATAAACTTCATATGAATTGTCACCTTTAGTCCCTGATCGCACTTGTTATTTTTACTTTTCATCCTCGGAGTAAATATTATCTTCATATAGTCACGGGACTTCAACTCCTTAGCGCCCAAGTTAATAATTACGACGTAATTAAATTACCGAATTACGCCGTAACTCTTCACAAAAAATAATTACGACGTAACCATAAGAATTGGTTACGTCGTATCCTTCAAAGCTCATATTTACGCCGTAACCTTATTAAGCGAGTATGTAACCTTCACAATTAATTCATAGGCCCTCTTAAATCAATCTTCAGAATATATCTCATGGCCTTTTATCACTTCTTTTCCGCTCCAATGCCTCATTTAACCTGAAATGCAATTATGAACGAATTAAGTATCATATTAATACAAATGAGGCCATAAACATGGGAATTTGATATATAAAAGATCAGGCTAATTTAATGTTATCAGTGTCCCTACTCCCTTGCCTATATAAATCATTTTTACTTCATTTGCGAATTTTACTTTTTACTCTCCTCTCCTTCACTGTTTGTTTTTAAGTCGTCCGACGATCTCAGGTGCGTTCTTCTTTTATTGATCCTCCATCGTTTGCGTTTACCTTCTTGTCTTTATCCGATGGCTTCCGGTTCTGAGCGCCCAGCTACCGATACTACACCTAAGTTTGACATGCATATTTACTCCTCCGTGCTTTCCGAGGGGGAGTTAGAGAACATTATTGGGGAATATGGGGTGTCCGGTTACCTTTCTCCACCTTTCTCCTGAGGGTGATAAGATATTTCAAGGTACATATTTCCCAGATGGTACCCATCGGCTTGAACAGACTAGTCATGTTTGAGGTTTACTGTCGGAGCTTGGAGATTGAGCCCTCTGTAAACTTATTCCGGGTTTTTTACAAGTTAAACAAGCAAGGGCATTGGTTCTCCTTTGAGAAACGGACCGGAGGAGATGCTCCGAAGCGTATATTTAAGGAGACTTGCTCAAGTTTGAAGAACTGGAAAGACAATTTCTTTCTAATTGACCAGAGGGCTATCCCTGATGCTATGCCATGGAGGCATCCAGACTAAAATGTCTCGGACAATGCTCCTTCTGGTGGTTTCGCAGATGCTGATGTCTGGAGGTTGTGTGAAGGAGTTGTTGATCTTTGGCTAATTCAATCTGGGCTTTTGTTTGAGGCTGGGTTAACCAGGATCTGGAAGCATCCCGGCTTTCGTCCGGAGTTTAAGGATTTTGACAAGAATGGTAACGTAGATGCCTAAGTTTTTTTTTACCTTTTTAGGGTGTTTTCCTCTTTCCTTGTTAATGAATTTTTTCTTCTCTTTTTTTTGTTGCTTGTTGCAGTTATCACGATGTCTCAGTACCTGCGTTTGAGGTTAGAGCAGGGGTCTCGATTGAGTCGTAGTCGCCCCTTGGTCGAAGGGGAGGAAATCCCCCAGCATGTCACCCAACCATTGAGAGTGGATGAGCCTATTCCTGAGGCGAGCCGGGTCCAGAAAATTGTGGAGAATGCTGACCCGGCGGTGCTGAAGGCGAAAGAGAAGAAGAGAAAGGAGACGGGAAAGAGGTCTGCTACTGGAGCCTCATCGATGCTGAAAAGGAGGAGACAAAGTTCTCCTTCTATTGAAGTGTCGTCGAACCCTGAGAATTCCCAAGGTGCTCATTCCACGTCTCCTCTGAATGTCTTGAGACCGGATGACGTGATTGATATTAACGAACAGGAGAGTGTTGGGGGCGGAGGTGCTGGTAGCCAAGAGGGGGTTTACTTGATGAGGAGAACCCTGCGGCAGCGGTTCCTCCTGTTGTTCCCGGGATTACCTCGGAGCCCGTCGTCCCAGGTATGATTCTTTCTTGGCAAGTGTGCAATGTTGCCATTGTTACATGTTTCTTGTTCCTGATTTTATTCTCCACAGGAGCTGAGGCTGGTGTGTCGGGGGTCCATGCTGAGGAGACAGTTCAGCGTCAGGCGGGGCCTTACACCGGAGTTCTCGAGGTATTCGGCCGGGCTTTTCTTTCCCCACTATCCTTCCGTTCCCCCCCCCCCTTTTTTTCCTTACAACTTTTTTCTTTCTTTCAGGTGGTTTTGGACGAAGGGGCTCTGGTGAGCCCTTCATCCCTGGCTGGGGGTTGACGGCTAATACTAGCCTGAACGATGCTGCCCTCTGCAGGGATATGATGGCCAATATTGCTCCTCCCTTCATTCGCGCCGAACAGGAGGATCTGACAGACGAGAGGGCTTTGTATAGGGGATGGTTTGAGCTATGTCATGGATCCATTGCCATTGCCGAGGTTTTCAAGAGGTTTGAGCGCTTGAACCATCATTACGCGGAGCTATACCGGGCCCACTCTTCCTGCTCCGGTCTTGAGCCTCTACTTTTCGAAACTCAAAATAGCCTTCGTTCCCAGATTGTTGCGAACGAGAAACTTGCTGCTGATCACCAAGCCTTTCAGGAGGCTCATCAAGACTGTGGTCAAAAGGAAGGGGAATTGAGGGCTAGGCTTGAGGCGCTGGAGGAAGAGGTCAAGGTGTTAAGGGCTAAGGATGAGGAGCAGTCCGACAGAGTTAGATCGCTGGAGGAGTCTTTAGGAAAAAAGACCTCTGAGCTGGAGGAGTCTGAGAAGGAGGCTTCGGATTTAAGGAAAGATCTGCAGGAGGTTGCTATCAAAGCCGGGTAGGAGGAAATGCTGCGTTTTAACTATGTAAAAGAGTTGATTCCTACAGTGGTTCGTCGGCTACAGGGGAGCAAAGAATATCAGCAGGCTTGGGGAGCAGTGTTTAACACCGCTATTGACTCCGGATGGTTGGATGGAGTCAGGGAAGGCCGGGATGAAGAGGAGGTTGAGAGGATTGTCGCGGATCAGAATGACTTTGATATGGAGGCTGTCAGGGGATTTACCAAGGCTTATGACGCAATGTTCACCCGAAGCTTCCCGTATATTGAGAAGATCAAGCGATCCTATCATCTTTCTTTGGCGGATTTGATGAACATCCTTCCCGATGGTACGGGAGCCACCCCTAGGGCTAGTTCTTCCGGAGCATCTTAGCATTTTCCTCGGTCTATTAGAATATTTGAACAATATTTTTATTTGTGTTGTGGCGGGCCTGTGTGCCTTTAAGTGATGTAATCAAACAGTTTCCATTCGTATCTCTATGGTTGATGTATGTAACCTTGACAATATTTGTGATTTATGTTTAATCAGGGCCGTTCATATATCCGGACGGCTACTTTTGGTTATTTATGTTTGCATACTTGTGTTTGTATGTATTTTGTTGTCGCCTGTTGGTGAACACACCTGGGGGCTCATCCCTGGCGTCGTCACGCCTTCGGGGTATCTGCGTGCCGTTCGGGCGTATATGCCTCGGCTCTTCCCTTAATGTCTTGGCATTATTCGGGGGTATGCAGTTTCCTTACCGAATGGTATGTGGGCCTTCCCTAGTGTCGTTGCACTTACGGGGGTAAAGCGGTTATAATTGTTGGGTTTTCGGATGCGCGGTCATAGGTAGCTAATCTCCGCCGGCTGCACCTTCTCCCTTTGTATGAGACATAATCATGGGAAAATTTTCCTCCTCCATCATAGGCAGGGGGATATATCATTACTTGTAGAAATAAAATAGTCTATGCCCGTAAGCTTACATTTCACTTGCCGATATTCTAAAGAAAACATTTTTTTAAATTCACGGCGTGCCACTTTCGGGGCACCTCTTCTTCGTCCATAGTTTCCAGCTTGTATGAGCCGTTGAGATTTGCTTCCTTGATCTGATAGGGCCCTTCCCATTTTGGTCCCAGCTTGCCCTAATCTTCGGCCCTACTAGCTTCATTCTTCCGGTATACGAACTCTCCCAGTTTGAAGGATACCAGCCGTGCCTTTCGGTTGTAGTACTTTTCTGGCTTCGTCTTGTACTTAGCTTCCATCACCGCCGCCTCTTCTCTCCGTTCCTGCAGTAAGTCAAGATTGAGGCGAATTTCCTCTTCATTTTGTTCTTCTATTCGACTAGGGTCTTCCTCCTCGAGACCTTCTCTCACCTTCCTTGTTCTGTATGTTGGCATACCTATCTCTGCCGGTATGACTACTTCACTCCCATAGGTAAGGCTGAAGGGTGTTTCTCCATTGCTCGTCTTGTTGGATGTCCGGTGTGCCTAGAGAACATTCAGCAACTCATCGACTCATCCTGCCTTTGCACGTCCTAACCTTGCTTTGATTCCCTCCATCAAGCTTTTATTCGCCCTTTCTACCAGTCCGTTGGCGAGCGGATGGGCTACGGCTGTGTTAATTTGCTTGATGTTGAATTTTTCGCAACAATTTTTGAAGGGATTGTCCACGAACTGTTTCGCATTATCCGTGACGATGATGGCTGGAAGACCGAAGCGACACACTATGTTATCCCATACAAACCTTGTAACATCCTTGCCGGTGATCCTTGCCAATGGCTTGGCTTCCGTCCACTTGGTGAAATAGTCGATGGCGACTAGGATGAACTTGACCTTCCCTGCTGCTGGGGGTAGGGGCCCTACTATATCCATTCCCCATTGGTAGAAGGGCCATGGAGCCATGATGGGAGTCAGCTTGGTTTTCGGGATCTGTGGAACTGGAGAGTGGATCTGGCAAGAGTCACACTTGAGTATCTCGTTTCTGGCGTCTCGGTGCATGGTGGGCCAATAGTAACCTTGTCGCATGGCTTTTGCTACGACCGAGCGCGGACCAGAATGCATCCCGCATGCTCCCATGTGTATCTCCCTTATAACGTAGTTTGCCTGCAAGGGGCCAACGCATCTCATCATGGGCACCAGGTAGGCCTTTTTGTAGAGTACTCCATCTTCTATGACGTACTGATTGATCTTCATCCTCAGGGTGCGAGCTTCGTTAGGATCATCCGGCCAAATTCCCTCTTCCAGACACCGTACGATAGGGGTCATCCAATTTTCCCGTTCTTCTTCGACAACATTGTTAACCTCCTTCCCGTCCGTCGGCCTTTCTCTTAACACTTCTACCAGTACCTCCTTCGTCAGATGATCAAAGGAAACCGTAGCCAGCTTACTAAGAACATCTGCCTTTTGATTCTGGCCTCGGGGAATGTTCCGGATGGTGAAGTTTTCAAAGCCTGTTATGTATTCCTTTGCCTTCGTCAAGTATTTAATCATACTTTCATGACTCGCCACGTAATCTCCGTTTATTTGGTTGACCACCAGCTTGGAGTCTACCCGAACTTCGAGGTTACGGACGTCCATACTTCCCGCCATTCTTAAACCTGCTAGTAGGGCTTCTTACTCAGCTTCGTTGTTAGTGCTTTCAAAGTCAAGCCGAATGGCATAACTGAACTCCATCCCCTCAGGGCTAATCAATACAAGGCCTGCTCCGGAGCCCTTATTGTTGGACGCTCTGTCTGTGTACAAGAGCCACTTCCCTTCTTCACTCTTCTTTGCAGCTGGCTGCTCAAAGTACTTACCATTGTTTTCTTCGATGGGGGTTTCTGAAAGAAAGTTTGCCAAAACTTGACCTTTAATCGCATTTCGAGGCTCATAGGTGATGTTGTAAGCACCCAATTCTACCGAGTACTTGGCTAACTTCCCGGATACTTCTGGCTTGTTGAGAATCTGCTTTATCGGTTGGTCCGTTATCACCTTGATGGGGTGTGCTTCGAAATATCTCCGGAGCCTCCTTGACATGTGCAATAAAGAAAGTGCTAACTTCTCTATTGGAGCATAGTTTCTTTCTGCTTCGTTGAGTGTCCGGCTTACATAACGGACTGGTAACTGTTTTCCCCTTCGTTCGGTCAGCAGGACCACACTTACTGCCTCTTCGGAGGCTGCGAGGTATACATACAATGCTTCTTTCGCCATCGGTGTCGTCAATGAGGGGAGATCCGTTATCAGCTTCTTCATTTCCTGGAAGGCCTTTTCTGCGTCCTCCGTCCATCGATACTCTTTTTTGTTTTCCTTGGTGAAGTTCTTGAGTGTTTCAAAGAAGGGTAAGGACCTTTCGGCGGATCGGGATAAAAAACGGTTGAGCGCCGCCAACTTTTCACTGAGGATCTGCATCTCCTTTAGGGTCCTGGGTGACTGCATGTCCATTATCGCCTTTGTCTTCTTCGGGTTTGCCCGGATTCCCTCCGAGGTTACCATGTATCCCAAGAATTTTCCTTCCTCCATCCTAAAGGAGCATTTCTTAGGATTCAGCTTCATGTTTATCTTCCGAAGGTTGTCAAATGTTTCTGCTATGTCTGCTAACATTTCGTGCTCTTCCTTGCTCTTGATGACCATGTCGTCCACATATGCCTCCAGGTTCCTCCCTATCTGTGACTGGAAGGTAGAGTCTATCATCCTCTGGTAGGTGGCCCCAGCGGTTTTAGGCCAAACGGCATCTTTGTGTAACAGTAGGCCCCTTGCTCCGTGTAGAACGCCGTTTTTTCTTCATCCTCCCTTGCCATCTGTACTTGATGATAGCCTTTGTAAGCGTCCAAGAAACACTTGTATTTGTATCCCATGACTGATTCGATCTTCCAGTCAATCTCCGGAAGAGGATAGTAGTCCTTGGGACAGGCAGAATTAATGTTCTTAAAGTCAATGCACATGCGCCAACTTCCATCACACTTCTTGACCAAAACGGGGTTGGATATCCAGGTAGGATATTTTACTGGTCTAACGATGCCGGCCTTAACCCACTCTTCAACCTCTTTTGTGACCGCTTGACTTCAATCCGCTGCCAGCATTCGACGTTTTTGGCATACCGGATCCACTGATAGGTTAGCATTCAAAGTGTGCTCGATTATTCCCCGGGGAACCCCAGTCATATCTGCCGGCTCCCATGCAAATACGTCCATGTTTTTCCAGAGGAGTTCTTTGAGACGCCTCTTACCTTCAGGGGAAAAGGTATCTCCTATTGTCACTGCCTGCTCCGGAAAAGCCGGATTAATCATCACTTCTTCCGTTAAGCCTACCCCACCGGCCTTCACTTGCTCTGGAGTATCATGTTCCAGAGGAGCGGTCTGCATTCTTTCCAACCGTTTGCATTCTGAGATGATGACGGAACGAGTAACGAGGGTGGCAATTCCTCGAGGAGTAGGGAACTTCATCATGGAATGTATTGTAGAGGGTATGGCTCGTAGTATCTTCAATCCTGTCCTCCCCAAGATCACGTTGTAAGGTGATGGGGCCCGGATGACAGTGAACTTCATCCTAACCTTTCGATATAGCCCTTCGTCTCCAAATGAGACATCCAGCTCGATCTTTCCCAACGGTCTGGTCACTTGTCCAGCAAATCCGAGTAAATCTGTCTGTGTTTGTTTCAGTCGAGACTTTATCTCTGGGCTCAGGTTGTCGAAGCAGTGCTCGAACATCACCTCCACCGAGGCTCCTTCATCCACGAATACCCTCCTTACAAGGTACCCTTCCATGCTTGCTTCGATTATTAGGGGGTCGTCCGATACATCCCCGTCAGGAAGGGGGAAAACGTTATGGGCACACGCATCCACCCTTCCTCCTGCTCCAACGACTTCATCTTCTTTCTTTCAGGCCACGTCCAGATCATGTTAATGACTTTATCCTTGGCTCCCGTTTCCTTCTTGGGAGGATCCCGTCTCCCCTTCTGTCTGAGGTCTCTGATTAAGTGGTTCAATTTCCCTGATTCCAAGGATAACTCTAACTGTCTTTTGAGCTGATAGCAGTCATTTGTGTAGTGTCACTTTTCTCCATGGTAATCACAGTACTTGTCCTGGTTCTCCTTCCTGGGCGGGTCACGCATGGGTTTTGGGGGAGGCAGGCGCAGCTGATGCTCTATGGCCAAGATTTCCTTCGGGGGCTTGATGAGTGATTCCAACGTCAGACGGGGGTTGGTCACTACGAGAAGGCAAGTAAGGTGCCGACCTGTCCCCTTGACGGTGAGAACTTCCGCGATCCCTACCCGAGTATCCGTATCGCCCATTGCTCCTCTTATCTCCTCCGTAATGTCCTCTGACGACCCTTTCGTCCTTTCAGAAGGGTCCAGCTAAGGCTCTCCTAGTTGTATCATAATGCTCTCCCTGGGGCAACTCGGTGCTAGCAAAAGCCTCCTCCGATCTCACAAAGTCATCCACCCGAACCATCATCTCTTCCACGGTCTTTGGGACCGTATCGGCAAACCATTTGGCCAGCTCAGGACACTTACACCCATTCATGAACGAGGAAATCCTCATGATTTCCGGCACACCTTGTATGAATCCCTTCTCGATGGTCCATCTTTCTTTAAACTCAGGTAGTGTTTCATTACCCTTTCTCACTATCTTGGCTATTTCCGTAGGGTCCTTGAGACAAGCCTTGTGCAGAGAGAAACGAGCCTCGAACTGCTCCCTGAAATCCGACCACTCGTCTATGCTTTGGGAGGAGCCAGTCAAACCATCCTCTGGCCTTCCCATCTAGAGTCTGTTGAAACATGCGGCACCATACAGGCATCGGCCATTCTCCATGCCCTGCGGCTCCAGTGATGTAACACCCCCAATTTTGTGATACGCAGCGGAATTAAAACTGGGTGTTACTTCATGGCACAACAGTCATAACAATATAAAACGAACTCTAATGGAGTCGTTTTAAAAGATTTATCAGCAGTCATAACAATAGAAAACGAACTCTAATGGAGTCGTTTTAAAAGATTTATCATTCGATTTATATAAATATCAGAGTTTACAAAAATGAGGTCCCAGTTGGTTTCACGGTTTACAAAATACATTAAATGAGTTTTCGAATGATAATAAAATTTATAGCCTTCTTGAGTATACGTGCTTCTCCGTGCCCGACCTCGTACATTATGGACCAAATACATGCTTAAAACTGTCAACACAAAGGTTGAGTGAAATTCATAGAGTTTATGAAATCAGTTGAACACATAATGTTTGTGTGGGTTACGTTGTTATACACCCATAATGTTGAAAACAGATATTGTTGCACTAAGCTCATGATGAAACCAAATTATCTTTGGGTGCCACTACCCAAAGTTATGTTGGGTTCCTATTCCCAAAGATATGCTGGGTGCCTATACCCAAAGATATGCTAGGTGCCTCTTCCCAAAGATATGCTGGGTGCCTATACCCAAAGATATGTTGGGTGCCTCTTCCCAAAGATATGCAGCTATTTCTACGTAAGTAAATTAACTACCGCTTTTAACTTAGGCAATAATAATATCAGGAGAATAGCAAACAGTTTCAAAGCAATGTGTTCGGTTTAAAATAAAGCATGTATCCCCCCAAGGGTTTGTAAAACAATTAAGTAATAGAAAGTGGGGCTATGAACTCACCTCAGAGTAAATGATATCAAATGTATAATGAGAATGATGGATATGCCGTGAGAACTTCTACGAGCAACCTAGAATAGGATGTTACGACTTAGGTTTGAAATAATGATGCGAAAGAAATAACAAGCCTATATACGTCTCTATGTTGATCATGATGTAGTACATGATATTTGTGTATGTCGTTTATAGAAATGGTCTAGTTGTGAAAACGTATTTAGTTTATAGATATCGTACTACTGTTCGGGCCATAATAATTCAGAGGTCATGCAGAAAGCGCTCAGAGGAGCTAGGACACTTTAAATCGTAAATCCAAGAACTCGTCGATACGTTTTACTCAAATGAAACCCCTCACATGAAGCTCCCTAGTTTTGTAGCACTTAGTAGATACAACATATGATTTGAGTGAAGATTGTTATATCAAAAAGTTTATCATTTTTTTTAGTAAATATCTAGTTTTTACAAGTTCTCTTTGTTTACTAGTGATTATAACTTTTTAACATGTTCAAGAATGAAGTTTTGGTAAAAATCGTCGGAAAAGGTAAAATGGTCATTTTTCCGTTACTTGTGAAAACACTATTTCAAAGATTAAATGAAGTTTTGTTAAGTTAATATGTAACTAGCTATGAAAATAACTTGGTTTTGCGTTTAGTTGTGACAAAAGTATAGTCTTGAAACTACATATAAGGCAGTTTCAGTTTTTTGAAAGAATATGGCCTGTTTAAGCGTTTTCAAGGTCCGAGCTTCTTCATTATTCAAAGGAAAACGGCGTTCCGGACAACTTTCGTGTTTTAACTTTTTGATGATTCGGACCAGAAGTACCACTTTTACAATGACCAGACCCAAAACAGTTTCAATATGGCAGTTTTGGCGTTTTGGTTTCGCTAACTTCTTTTGACTATAACTTTTGACTCGTTCGTCCGTTTCGGGTGATTTAAGTTGCTATGTTTACCTTTTTATCTTTTCTACCATAGTATGTAAGTTAGAAAATCCATATATAACTGGTTTTAATGGTTTCAAACGTATAGAATATGACTAGTTTACTAGTTTGTTACTTTTATGACAATATGTAAAGTAAAACATGTGATTGAGTATATGTACATCATGAATCAACATAGTAACTATATATATAGCATGAAATTGATAAAATTATGAATAATAAAGATGAGATGATGGTGGTGATTAGTTGCTTACAACTTTTGGCTTTCAATAAGAAAGGAGTAACTTAGTAAGGATAGGACTTTGAATGATCACTTAAGACTTCGGATTGAGCTAGCTTTCTACACCTTGGCACTCTTGCAATCTTGAAGAGTTGGTGATGAAGTTCTAAGTGACTTGAGTGGATTTAAACTCAAGAAGATCACTTAAACTTGCTAGAGATTTGATGTAGTAACTTACTACTTGAAACTTCTTTGCATAAACTTGGAGTTTAAGAACAAATTATGGAAGATATGATGGTTTGATGATATGAACGACCCAATTCAGTGTTTGAGGGTGTTTATGATATATTTCACTTTCTATTTATAGGAGGGTAAGTTTGGTTAACCAGGTTAAGTTAGGACACATGTAATGATCTAAATGAACCATGGTTAGGATGATGCCACCAAAATGATGACTCCACCCCCTAAGGTCGGCCATGAAGAGATAAGATGACTTAGGTGGATAGTTTTGGTATTATCTTGAGTTTAGAGTAAGTTTTGGTTTCGTTAAATGCCAACCGTAAGTTGTTAAGCCATAAAACGTAAAACCGGGTATCGTAAAAATACGAAACTTACGGGAATGATGAGACTCATCATTATACTACATCTAAAAATATAAAATGGGTGATAAGTCTCATTGGGTGCAAAAACGCTGCTTAAAGCTGGAAATACGGGTCAAAAACGCGTAATTCGTAGTTTATCAGAAAATAACGAAATTTCAGGGAAACGACCGTGAATTTATTTAGAGTAGACTAAAATTAGTCTAGAAGTGATATGAGATGTTAAAATGTGGTTTTAGTCATACGTGGGATAACTTAACAGTTATTCGTGAAGTTTAAAAGTTACGCGATTTAAGCAAAAATGTAGAACGTACAAGGTTAATTCCTTTATGGTCAAAGGAGGAGGGAAATATGTTTGACTTTTCCAAAAATGTAAAAGTTTCTAAACATCTTAGAAAATACCGTGCAGGAATGGTTAAGTCTGGGTCTACGCAGATTTGTTTAAAACGTAAGTTTAGTTTCGTACGGTTTAGGGTTTATTTGGTAACATTTAAAAGAAATCTTTAAAATTCTCTAATTAATTATGAGTGATCTAAAAATTAATCTGATGTGAGGAAAATTGTCCGAGTTGATTTTCGTTATGCGTGGGATGTTGAAATGGTGTTCCGACCAAAATGAAACTTTAAAACGATGTTTTCTTAATAACTTTTGCGAAAATGATCTAACGATTGTCGAACTCTCAGGTCATTACTAAAATAATTTATCTTACGAGATTGTGAAATAAAAATTTTACGGGATGAATAGTGAAAGTGAATTGTAAAAGTGAATAGTAACTTTTCAAAAATATGAAAAGTAACCCGAAAAATGCGGGTTGTTACAGGTGAACCTATTGAGATGATCTTGAGGATCTGTCGACCCGTCGTACAGCTTGATGTGAGTGGCATTTTGTGCTCAGGTGCGGAGAACTCGATGATTCGCCTAGTGAAGGGGGATCTTGAGACTTCCTTGAAGGGATTCCCCAGATCGTCGTCCTTTATTTTATTCCCGGTTACTATCTTCTTCTTCTTGCCCACCGGCTCACCCTTGTCATTAGCTGTTTCGTCCTCAAAATCCAACCGTATCGGCTCAACGGTATCCCTTCGGCTATTATGCTCTTTTGTCATAGACTTGAGTGCAGTTACATACCCTTCCAACTGTTCTCTTGTCACAGAGGGGGAGCTTCCTTCCCCTCCTCCAGAAGTTACCGGAGGTGTCGAACCCGTCATCCTATAGCTCTAGTAGATTGAATGCGAGTCCCACAGATAGCGCCAATGTCGAAGTATTTTTTTGTGAGGTCTTTCAGTTATCCTTCAGCCTTATGAGATAAGTCTTCGGATACCCTAAGATGAACAACGCGTTAGTCTCGCCCCGGGTGTTATCCCAGGACCAGACTCCGGCGTGAGAGTTAGTGTGTGTTTTACCGAAGGGTATAGTATAAAATGTGTGTGTGTGTAGAAAATGATACTTTTTTACCAATTACTGTATGTGTATTTATACTTCTTGATGTCACTATCTGGTCCCTGGGCGTGTCGTACTTCATGGGACCGTTGATATTGTCAGGGCTGACACTGTCTCTGGCGTCATCTCTGACACCCAGGAGAATGAGACGAATTGTATCCAGGCTAAATGCCAAAGGTACTGTCAGGTCAACGACCCATTCGGGTAATGGCCTTTCGGAATGCCATTCGACGGAGTATTGGGTCCTTCGTCTACTGGACCGCTGGACCATATACGTCGTCAAGCATATATACATGAATCTGTTTGCTCTTTGAACATTTTTCATCTATGTTGTATATATAAGGTGCAAAGCCTCCATCATTATACATATGTAACCAATAAAGGAGAGTAATTCAAGCATCACTTCACCATCAAACCTTGTTTAAGGCGAGATTTTGATGTGATAATCAGATGGAAATGAAAATTTAAATCATTATGTATCGCTTTTATGTCCATTCACCATTCTAGATCCCTCAGAGCATTCACAATTAACATCCCAAAATTTCAGTTGCACTAATTAATGGAATATTGATGTGAATGGTTGCATACTCATATAACATCTAAACAAGGGGGAGGACAAATTTACACAATTGAATAGAGAATAAAATAATCATTGTGCGTTTGGTATGCTGTTATGAATCATAACCGGTATGGGTTTAGATATAAGGTAAGCCTCTTAGGTATGAAAGTTTCATACCTTACTCATTTGAGTGGTTTGTAGTATAGAACAAATTCATCCATCATTGGCATATTTAGTTGCAACATTAATCAAACAAACACCATTATTTGAAATGAAACTCATTTCATAATTCTTATAGGCGTGTACCAAACACACTTAGATCTAGGGGTGAAAACGAGCCGAGCCTACCAGAGCTCGAGCTCGGCTTGTTTATATATAAAAATCTCAAGCTCGGGCTCGAGCTCGTTTCGAGCCTTACATTTCGAGCTCGAGCTCGGCTCGTGAAAATATTCACAAGCTCGAGCTCGGGCTCGAGCTCGACTAATTTATATGATGTTTAAAGGAAAGAAAGTTCAAATGGAGCTCGGCTCGTTAATTACATAAGGTTCGAGCTCGTTTACTACTTTTAAGCTCGTTTATATGTATAGAAAACATATATATGTATATATATTTTAGGGCTTGTTTAGGCTCGCGAGCCTACTCGAGCTTTTTGTATAGAGCTCGGGCTCGAGCTCGATTATTAAATGAGCCCAAACTTAGGCTCGAGCTCGTTTAGGCTCGGTTCGTTCGAGCTTTTTATCAATCCGATCTCCATTTCCACCCCTGCTTACATCTTTCATACTGAGAAAAGAATACGAGTACAAATCGATACGTGTTTGTATGTAACCTTAACAGAGAGAAATGTAGGTCCAGACTCCAGAGGCTTGTAGTTCTTGATTATTAAAAAATGTACTTATCAGTGGGCTTGTGGTCTAGTGGTAGAAGCTTAAGTAGTTAAGCGAGCCACAAGTGAGAGTAGTACCGGGTGGGTGACCTACCGGGAAGTCCTCACTAAAGGACCATAAGCTCCGCTGATACTTAGGCAATAAAGAGGAGAGCACAGTAAGCCATTAGGCTCGCAGGTTCAATCCAAGTCGGCCCGGTTTCATCCGACCGTTACTCCAAATGATAATAATTGTGTGGAGGCGATACGGTTTCCAGTGGGACGCCGCCAATAATCCCACTAGCCAGCGTGGACCCGTTCGCACAACATAGTCTGGGTATGTGGTGGATGAGGGCCTACCGTGTGATAGGTGTGACTCTTGCCCAAAAAATGAAAGTCATCGTTCAAAAAAAAAAAAAAAAAAAAAAAAAAAAAAAAAAAAAAAATTAAAAAATGTACTTTTGTCTTAAGAGAGAGAGAGAGAGTATCGTTTTTGGATGGGAGGTGATTTGTACACTCATCAAATTGATTGATATACTTCATTTTAAGGTTCTTTGACATTTATACCCTCACATTACTTTTACACATTTTTACTATGTGAAGGTATAATTGTCAACCCACTTTAAAATGAAGTGTGTCAATCAATTTAGTGAGTGTACAAATCCCCTCCCTTTTTGGATTGGAATTCTCAACTTGTGGTTAACATGACTGGGTTTATAATTTTAATTGAAAAAAAAGAGAGAACCTTTATTTATTTTACTTATTTTTATTGGTCAACATGATAGGTCATATTAAAACCAATTTGAAAGAATCTCAATTCATCATTTTTACTTAAATAGGCGAGTATCGTCATAGCAACAAGACTCTATATCAGTAAGTAGTTATTGTTGCGATATTTTGGTTATACATTTTATCACTATGTACTAACACAATAATAAAAAGAAATTATAATATGATGTCTTATATAACAAAGTTTGTGGATGAATTTTTAAAAATTATTAGTATTTGAGGTTAAATACAAAAAGAGTCTGCATAAAAAAGTAAAAATAATAATAATTAAAAAAAAAAAAAAAAAAAGTTGTCAAAAGCTGTTATTCATTTTTTTTTAAATTTTGGGTGGGAAGCAACTATTAAGCATCTTCAATGATCAAGTCATTATAACTTTTTACTATTTTATAAAGCTTTGTTAATAAACTTTTATGCATTAGACTTGAAAGCTTTTTAAAAAAACTTTTAACAAAGACTTGGGTATACACTAAGCATTTGAAGCTTTGGTTTTTCACTTGAATCTTCATTAATGAAAAGCTTTTGGATTAGTTTTTGCATTGAAGGAAGATTTACAATGATATTTTTATAACAAAAACTTATTAAAAAGCTAATCTGTAAGATATTAGTTTTCACATACATATCAAACCATAACACAAAGTGGCGTATGAATGAAGTTCTAGAGAGAGAAAGTTAGAGGTTTAGGGAACTTAGTGAGAGAAAGTGAAAGATATTATTATGAGCTCCAACTCTCTACCTTGGGAGGTAGAGAGTATTTATAGTCTTACATAAAACGTCACACATCGGGCTGTGGATCAGGCATACAGTGGGTAAAGACCCGTCCGTCCTCCACGGTGTTACTTAACTAAATACTACTTAACTTAAAATAACTACGACTACGAGCTTTCTAATGATTACATATACTTGAGGTGACCGACTCTTTAATACCTGGAATTTCTAATTCCTAACAATCTCCCCCTAAGGGACGTCACCTCAATCATGTACTAAAATTACATTGAATACAGATAGATATTACATTAACAATTGTTCTTGCATTCTTGATGTAGTACTTTGCTCCTAAGATCGTAGTCATTGATTCTTTACATTGCATGTTTGGTTACTCCAAGTGGAGGTCTTTTACTGATCCACGTGATAATAAATTTGAGCCAGCTCTTGAGATCATCAGCTAACAAAAATCTCTGAGTCATCCATTGTGATGTTGTGACTTTAGGACCGACATGCTCACATTCTGGATCATGATATCTTCTCATCAGAGTTGCAGAAGCTTTAGTTGATTCATGATATTGGCAGCAGCGTAGCAAAAGCATAGAGTGAAAATATCAGAGTCATAGATGCACTAATCATGATTTCTTTTGAGATGAATGTGTTAAGTGAGCATGCGGCTATGTATTGACCGCTTCATTCGAACATTCTGCAAACGCGTCGGGTGTACCTGCATACAACAGTTAGCAATAAATCGCACGAAAGTGTCTTTGATCACTTTCGTTGAATTGAGGTATACGGCCCACGGCCCACGGTTCCTCGTTGAACAAGTACATGTACCGCCTGGATCGGTATAATTCAAGAATTTCCTTGACAGGGTTTCGCAGCTGCTCTAGCTGTTCTCAAACCGGAACATCTCAAAGAAGACAACACGGAGTGAGTGAACCAGCGAATTTTAAGTCCACTGATTGATGAAAAGAGATTTGAAAAACAATCGTGTATTGCTCAATAGAAATTGTTTTTGCAATACAACGAAGGTTTTATTGAAAATCAATTATCAATCATAAAAACACCTTTTGGTTTGAAAAAGAGTACACGGTCGATGTGCTAAAGAAAAGAGTTGTTAAGCACAAAGACCGGTTTTTCAAAGGTATCCGTCAATCCATAACCTGAACCAGGATTGATTCAAGAGATTGAATCGCCCCATTGTTTCTGTTCAGTTGTCACATGGTTGATCTATATAATAGATCTCACATGCCACCTACCAGGAGCTTGTTTGATGTTGGCTCCAGAAGGCTTTCCATCTTCATAGTGAATAGGTATGCATATCACTCAGATGTTCTGGCAATACCACAAGGATAATGCGTAGGACTCAAGATATAATCTCTCTTTCCACATTGTGTGAAGTAGAGAGTCTTCATTGAAAGTGTCCTAATGAGATTGATTGATGATCTCGAGGCTCTAGACTCAATTTTGTGCATATATGGATCCATCGGAGACTAGGGAGAGGGTCTCCTTCTTCAATATCAACAATCTCTAAGAGAAAGTTGATAGATAATGTCGGTTCCTTGTGAGAATGAAACAAGCCCTTTTAATAGGAACTTGAGTGGTTTGGGAAGTTGTAGTGCGGTCGTCCTTGGGTCCATGACGTCTTGTCTTCAATACCGATGTTACCATCAGTAGCATATGATTGAACCCGGTTTCTGCCCTAAGGTTGAATAAATGGAGGGCTATTTGTTTTCACCCTTTTCTCATTCAATTCTTTTTAATTCTTCAACCCCTTCAGTGCTTACCGAGACTTCATAGCAAGAACCTTGTTGGGTTTGTTCTAGTTCTTGCTCTATATCAGTCCGCACTCTTCCCATATCTCATTTTTCTCCTTTTATCATCATACCTAAGAACTCTACACTAACTAGTGGATAGTCCCTGGGTAGATCCCTCCGGTTCTGGCGGATCATGGGAACAAAAACCTAACCTTATCATCCTTATATCACCATACATAACGTAAAGTTGGTCGGTCTTTTTGGTATTGTTGATCTGCCATTGGAACCAATTGAAAACCATTTGAAAATCAATTCAGATACTTAAGATGTATTATCAAAGCATTTTGTACCTGAATTGTTTTTGATATTTTTAGAATGAGAGCTCCCCCTCAACATGTGCATCAAATGTTTGAAATCGTTTTGCACACCGAGGCAAGAGGAAGAATTAACTTCTTTGATTACCATTTTCTAAAAGATATCAACATCACTTCCTTAGTCGAATCAAGTAGATAAAGCATTTTGGGGAAGGATGAGGTTTTCATGATTTTGCTCCCCCTCAATATGTGCCTCGAGGTTTGAACAGAGTATTGCACATACTAGAGGGAACCTACACATTGAGATAAATGATCACGTTTCAAATCATAGGTTTAAGATAGATGCTCCCCCTCAACATGTGCATTAAAAATTTGAGATCGTTTGTCACATGTGGGAAGGACAGCGTGTACATCCTTATAAAACCATTTACAGAATTATCAGTTTAAATTCAATTTAAATCACACATTCTCCCCCGATCACAATTATCAAATCATTTGAGATTTGTGATCTCTTATAGATTTAAATTGATTTTGAAAGCTTTTAAGGAGAATTGTGACTTGATTATGAAAGCGTTTTAACTGATTAGGATCGGATCTTAAGACTTAAAAAAAACTCCATTGGTAAAACATGCATGAATATCTTTTGAAAACAATTTAATGCCAAATACCTTCTATATTTAATTGAAATCATTCTCCCCCTCAATCAATGACATAGGTTGTTGATTGAGATAGAGATTTTGACAAATAAGTCCTGATGATTATCAAAAAATAGAGACCGAGTTATTTTTCAAAGCAGTTAGTTTTTAGCAGATAAATGTTTATAGAATCAGAGCATGGAATTTGAAAACATGGTAAAACATGGCTCTGTTCTTTCATTTAAAACCGGGTTATTGCCTGAAAATGACAATAAACCATTGTTTCTCTTTCTCCCAAATTTATTTATTTTTTATTTTTTTATTTTTTATTTTTTTTTAAATTCGAACAATATCTAAAGTCCCGTGTCATTCTTTGAATGACAACAACAAGACCTTAGATATAATCGAATCGAGAGAAACATGACAAAATGACAATATTTTTTTAAGATTTTTCGAATTTTTCAATTTCTTTTTTTTTTTTTTTTTCAATATATATATACAAGAGACAGATGAAGATAGACCTTTACTCCTCGTCTTCCTCCTGAAGACGTTTGAGTGTTTCTGGTTGAAGGCTTTTTAAGCCAAGACGTGGAAGAATAAACTCAAAGCGTTCTCTTGGAAGAGCTTTGGTGAAGATGTCTGCTAACTGATATTCAGACCTCACAAAATAGAGTTCCACCACACCTTTTTCCACTTGTTCCCTGATGAAATGATGTCGAATGTCGATATGCTTTGCTCTTGAGTGTTGAACGTTGTTGCATGAGAGAGCAATAGCACTTTTATTATCACAGTACAAAGGGATTTTGTTGAATTCAAAGCCATAGTCAGATAATTGAGATCTCATCCATAAGATTTGAGCACAACAAGATGACATGGCTATGTATTCAGCCTCTGTAGAGGAAATAGAAGTACTCGTTTGCTTCTTTGAAGACTAGCTCACAAGCTTATCACCCAAAAGCGAGCACCTCGGACGCGTACTTCGACGTGTATCTTGACAACCTGCATGATCTGCATCTGCATAGGCCGTTAGTGACATACCGGTGTCCCGGTACCAAGACCCATATTGATGGTTCCTTGGAGATACCGAAAGACCCGTTTAACGCTTCAAGGTGCTTTTTAGTAGGCTTAGCCTGGTATCTAGCACACATGCAAAAAACGAACAAGATGTCGGTCTACTAGCGTGAGGTACATCAGGGGATCCATCATACTACGATATTTCGTTTGGTCAATCATGATCCCGAGTGGTCCTCATCTAGTTTGTTCGGTCAATCATGGGGGTGTCAACAGGTCACTTGAATCAAATCCAAATTTCTTTTAAGATCTCTTGCATATTTAGATTGATTTATGAAAATGCCTCCGGGACTTTGTGAAATTTGTAATCCCAAGAAAAATGACATTTGTCCCATCATTGACATTTGAAATTTTGAACTCATTTCATTAGAAAACGATCACATTCCATTGGGTCTGTCGAGGCAAAAATAATATCATCAACATAAATTTGAACATGAATTAAATGTTTGCCTGACTTCCTGGTGAACAATGTAGGATCAACGCTTCCTTTGCTAAATCGGTAGATAGAAGAAACTTTGAAAGTGTATCATACCATGCCCTTGGAGCTTGCTTTAAACCGTAAAGAGCCTTCTTCAAACGATAAACGTGAGTAGGATGCTCTTGATTTACAAATCCTTCGGGTTGGCCGGCGTAGATCGACTTCTTTAAGATCTCCGTTCAGAAATGTCGTCTTTACATCCATCCGATAGACTACCATGTTCTTACTAGAAAGCATTAGCCGAAGATTCGATTGCCTCGATTCGAGCAACTGGAGCAAAAGATTCTTCAAAGTCAATACCCTCCTCTTGACGGTATCCTTTAGCAACTAATCGAGCCTTGTTCTTCAACACATCAGCATGCTCATCAAGTTTCACTTTGAAGATCCATTTAAGAGCAATAATCATAGCACAGTCTGGAGTAGGTACTAACTCCCATACATCAAGTCGATCAAACTCATGAATTTCATATTTGATGAGTGTCTAAATACTCATCATTTTTGTACCATTTAAACTGCAAAAACATCTTAAAACACTCAGAAATGCATCAAAATGATAAAAATATCACAAATAAGTGTTTTATATGTTTTAAATGCAAAAAATATCAAAATCGGTGAAAAGCATTATAAAGTTTGCATAATTGGCGGTTTAGTCCCCAAGTTTCAAAAGTTGTCAAAAGCAGTCCACTGTAAAACAAAATAAAGAAAAATATCATTTCAAGTCCCTAGGGATTCCTAAGTTGTCAAAATTGGTCCTTGAGATTTAAAATTGCAAATTTACAACTTAAGTCCCTAAACTTTGAAATTTGGCAGAAAAGGTCCCTCAAGTTTTGAAATTGTCACAAATAGTCCTTGGAAAATTGAAAATGTCAAAAATAGTCCTTGTACTATTAAAACTTGTCAATTTTGTCCTTTGTGAGAACTTTGGAAAAATGGCAGAATTGGTCCCTCAAATATCAAGAAATTCAGTTTTAGTCCTTGTCAATATAAAGCCAAGCCTTGTCAAAACTGCATTTGGCCCCTGCCATTATCACATTTGGCCCTAAGCCATTTCCTTTGACCTCCCTATTTTGGACCCCTGGTCAAACAAGTCAAAAGCTGCAAAACCCGCCCTCCTTATCCACTGTTTATCTTCCCCCCAAGTTGCCTGCAACAGGCCTTCTCCAGTCACCTCAACCTTTCCACCACCCCCTCATCATCACAACCCTCTACAATAAATGCCACCCCCCTAGTTGCTAAAACACAGAGCCACAGTTAAAACTACTTTTCCCGGCATTTTTGATCCAATGGCTAAAATCACCTCAAGACATTCAATGGCCTAGATTTTTAGTGGGAATCAATCAGAAGGACACGTGGAAGCTAATTGGTGTATAAAAGAAGAGGAAGAAGCAAGAGAGAAGTAGTTAGTTAATTTTTAGTTTTCAATGTATGTCGTTTTCAATTTCTATGTCTTAGTTTAATCAAAAAGCTTTAATCTTCTATTTCAATGTATTGTTATTGTTATTGTTATTGAACTTTAAACACAAGACAAGATTTTGCTTTGTCAAAATCACAACAGTGAAGCATATGAAAACAGTTAAGTGTGATGTTGACTATTGAGGTCTGCAAGTGCAATATTAAGACTGAATTGAGTATGTTAGAACTGCACAAGCCAAAAACAACAAGTATCACCCACTGCACAAACCTATAACACGTATTAAGCAAGTGATCCAAACACACCTTATTACACCGATTTGAACTTTTCAATCTGGTAACTAAGCGATCTAGCATATTTTATCACTTATAATGATTAATATTATCCTAATTACTCTTGAGTGGACATGTTTAAATTACTTGATGACCACAAATTCAAACACAAACACAGACGTAAATTGACTAAGGAATGAAAACCAGATACAACTTACAAATGCCCAAGCTGTTTGTGCAGCTTAATCCAAACCCAATACCTACTACTCTATATCAAATCCAACCCATTTCGAAGTTCTGCATCACCCATTTCAAACTTATACCCATATTGCTTCATCGGTTGACTTTCGTTGACCAAGGATGAAAGCTCGCTTGAATGAATAACAAGCTTATCAAAAGCTATAATAAGCTTGAATAAGCTTGTTTGACTATTAAATAAGCTTATTGAAGCTTGGTTTTAACACACTTATCTTGAAATTTTACAGTGAATGTAAAATATGGAAAGTGAATAAAAACTTGAAGTGATACTTGAATATGGATTATATTGATAAATTAGCTTAAGTTGAGTACATTGAAATAGAAGATTAAAGCTTTTTGATTAAACTAAGACATAGAAATTGAAAACGACATACATTGAAAACTAAAAATTAACTAACTACTTCTCTCTTGCTTCTTCCTCTTCTTTTATACACCAATTAGCTTCCACGTGTCCTTCTGATTGATTCCCACTAAAAATCTAGGCCATTGAATGTCTTGAGGTGATTTTAGCCATTGGATCAAAAATGGCGGGAAAAGTAGTTTTAACTGTGGCTCTGTGTTTTAGCAACTAGGGGGGTGGCATTTATTGTAGAGGGTTGTGATGATGAGGGGGGTGGTGGAAAGGTTGAGGTGACTGGAGAAGGCCTGTTGCAGGCAACTTGGGGGGAAGATAAACAAGGGATAAGGGTAGGCTGGTTTTCTGACTTTTGACTTGTTTGACCAGGGTCAAAATAGGAGGTCAAAGGCAGGGGCCAAATGTGATATAATGGCAGGGGCCAAATTGCAGTTTGACAAGGCTTGGCTTTATATTGACAAGGACTAAAACTGAATTTCTTGATATTTGAGGGACCAATTCTGCCATTTTTCTAAAGTTCTCACAAGGGAAAAAATTGACAAGTTTTAATAGTACAAGGACTATTTTTGAAATTTTCAATTTTCCAAGGACTATTTGTGACAATTTCAAAACTTGAGGGACCTTTTCTGCCAAATTTCAAAGTTTAGGGACTTAAGTTGTAAATTTGCAATTTTAAATCTCAAGGACCAATTTTGACAACTTAGGAATCCCTAGGGACTTGAAATGATATTTTTCTTTATTTTGTTTTACCAGGGACTGTTTTTGACAACTTTTGAAACTTGGGGACTAAAAGCGCCAATTATGCAAACTTTATATGCTTTTTTCACGATTTTGATATTTTGCATTTAAAACATATAAAACACTTATTTGTGATATTTTTATCATTTTATGCATTTAAGGTGTTTTAAGATGTTTTTGCAGCTTTAAATAGTAAAAAATGATGAGTATTTAGACACTCATCAATCCCCCACACTAAGATATTGCTAGTCCCTAACAATGTTTTGAGAAAAATTTAATGGATTTCATCTCTTTACCAAAAGCCATTACTACGGAGTAGCCAAATGTTTCAATTCAAGTAAGAACCTTGGTACACCGATAACCAAATGATTTTGAGCAAATCACCAACTTCCAACGGATTTGATTTGTCTTTACCGAAGCCGTTTATACGGACTAGCCAACTCTTAGATAAAATATCTTTGGTGAGTCGATTACCAATTATGGTTTTTCAACTGCCTTTACCACAAGCCATAAACTTGCGGGCTAGCCACCAACTCTTCACTTTTAAGGATATGGTGAGCTAAATACCATACAATTTTGGGCAAATTGCAAGCCGTCAACGGATTTGAGATATCTTTACCAAGAGCCGTTTGCTCCTGGATTAGCCAATCCTGTAGTTTATTAGACAAAGGCGGATGATAACCATAATGAGTAAGTGCAAAACACTTATTCCAAAAAAAATTTTGGCCAAAAATGTGGGAATTAGGCGGTATAATTACATGATAAAATTCGTGAGAATTCCCCCCCACACTTAGAAATGAATATTGCCCTCAATATTCAAAGTACCGGCTGTCATGCCGAAACATAGAACGTAAAAGGGAAATATTAAGGCCATTATTTAGCATGATTTTTTTTATTTTATTTTTTTTTTTTTTTATTTTTTTTTTTTTTTTTTGGGAATTTGGTTCATATTCATGTTCATGAAAATGCTCATCATATTCTTCAACTCATTTGTCTGCCTAGACATTGTGGTATCAAGGAAATTGGCGCCCACACATGGACACTTTTGACATAAGCATGATTTTTTTTTTGGCTTCCTAAAGCAATCAAATTTTGGCGCCGCTGCCGGGGAGGCTGTAAGCGTGTTCTAAGCATTTTCAGACCCGTACTTGCACATATACCATCATTTGTAAACAGTTTTTTGTAAAGTTATAACAAAATCAAAAAGTTCATTAACACTTTTCTTAAAGTGTTAAAAACACCAAACAAAATACAAAACAACAAAACAATAAATAACGTTTTCTAGCTTGTGTTTCTTTTAAAGTGATTCTTAAAGAAATACTGATTTGGTTCGCAGGCGATACCAAAATATTGTCCAAAAGTTTTAAACCATCAGCCAAATCTATACCGTCTTTTGAGTGGTACTAATATATACATAAAATCAACCACCGCAAATCAAAGGCATTACACTTAGCGGGGTGTGACCATAATAAGTTCGAACATCGATTTAAAACTTGCCTTTGTGTCCTTGTGATTTGGTGTACCTTTTTCAAAGAATCCATTTCATTTGAGATTATTGGTTAAGTTCGCTTTGCCCGCATTTGTTTTGAAAACGATTTTTATACTTAGTGCATGCTTTTCGTTCTTCAGTTCTACAAGTCCACTCTCGAACTTGGAAAGATTCCCATAGGCGTGAAGGCGTTACGCTCCTTCGGTAGTGTTGAAGAGCGTCTACCACCACCACCACTGCCGTAATGGCGGAAGACAAGCCGATGAATGAGCTTCTCAAGCACCCATCAAGGGTTCGGAGATGCTATTGTTGTCCCGACCATCGTGGCGATACTTTTGAGCTCAAAACCGGGTTACTTAATCACGTAACAAGCCAATTCTATGGTTTTGAGCGGGATGATCCTCATGCGCACATTCGATGGTTTAACAAGATTGCATCTACCATCAAGTACAAGAATGCCCCACATGAAGCCATCGAAGCTTCTTGTTCCCATTTTCTCTAGAGGACAAGCCCGGATTGGCGAGAAACAACCCCTCCTTCCATTGAGACATGGGAAGATCTAGTCACAAAGTTTGTTAACGAATTCTATCCTCCATCCCGAACTACAAGTCGTAAGAATGAGATAATGAAATTCTCTCAAAGATTTGATGAATCATTCGGGGAGGCATGGGATCGTTACAAAATGCTCCGTAAGTGTCGCATCATGGTTTTACGAGTTAATGCAAATGGATACTTTCTACAATGGTCGAACGAGACAATCAAGACTCTTTAAATGCCTCCTGGAGGTAATTTCTTGAGCAAGACCCAAAAAAGCCTTGCAAATCATTGAAAACAAGTCCCGAGGTCATTCCTTTCCGCACAAAGACATATCGGTGAGTCTAATGATGGACCTTCTACTTCATCTCCTGTGAGTACATCTAGCACCGATGCTAAGATTGACAAACTCCGGATATATTCGGGCTTTGGTTCTTGCTAACCAAAAGAAAGTCACTTTTACACAGACACCATCATATGGTGAAGTGAAGAAAGTTGAAGTTTGTGTTACTTGTGGTGGTCTTCATGCATACTACAACATGCGCCCTTGATGGTAGTCCTTTTGAAGCCAATGCTATAGCGGTACTTCAAATCAAAGGTAATCAATACCGTCCTCAAAATGAACCAAACTAATGAGAGCTAATACTTATCGAGGCACCACCGGTTTTAAAATCCTAACGAATCAAAACCAACCTAGAATGAACCAAGGTTATCAAAACCAAGGTAATTTCTATTTCGGACCAAATCAAGGTTTCCAACATCAAGGAAATCTTAATCAAAACACTTTCAATGGGAATCAATTTAGGGAAATATGAATCCTAATCAAAGGAATTCAGCTATAATCGAGAACATACTGACCTCAAATTATCCCTCCACCTCCTCGTATCAACATCGATGAGCTTTTAAGCAATTCATGAAGACTCGAGAACAAACAGGTTGTTGGTGGTCAGGATCGAATAAAGAAATCTTTAAATGATCGACCCTCGGGCTCGAGTGCTTTTCCTAGCAACACTATCGCTAATCAGAGCGTCTGGCGATCACAACCGAGAGTGGTACCAGTATGATGGACCCTTATTCCTACTACCTCTTCTTCTTCTCTCGAAGGTAGTGGAAAGTGAACTGAGCGACAAAGGACAAGGAACTTCCTACTAATAGCGAAGTACCCGACCTTGTCCATCCTCGGTTGTCGAGAAACCCAAATCCAATCCGAGGAGTTGTTTTGAACCTCCTGGCTCCCATTGAAAATACCAAATCCAAACTTCTATTCCTTACCCATCACGTTTGAATGAGCAAAAGCTCCGCGAAAATCGATGATCAAATGGAAAAATTCTTTCAAATTTTCCAAGAACTACATTTTGACATAAGCTTTGCGGATGCTATCATGTTGATGCCCAAGTTTGCATCGACTCTCAAACACTTGTTGAGCAACAAGGAAAAGGCGTTTTGAAATGGCTAAAACTCCTCTGAGCGAGCGCTCAGTTATCTTGAACTTCGAAAAAGCTTGGAGATCACGGAAAGTTCCTCTTACCTTGTGTATTTCGGAATGGTTGAATGCTTTGCCTTAGCGATCTTGGTGCAAGCATAAACTGCGATGCCTCATTCAGTATGGAAGAAACTTTCTCTTCCGGACCTTACTCCTACATACATGACTCTTGAGCTTGCAGATCGTACAATATCCCGTCCTCTTGGAATTCTGGGGCGTGTGAAAGTAGGAAAGTTCCATTTTCCGGTGACTTTGTAGTTGTTGATTTTACGATCGATCCGGGTTCCTCTCATTGTTGGAAGAGGATTCACGAGAGCGGGTTCGTGCTCTCATTGATGTATTTGAGCAAGAAATCACATTACGTGTTAATGATACTGTCACCTTTAACCTTGATCAAACTTGAGGCTCCTCGACTATGATTAGGTGGGTTAGCGAATAGATATCATTGATGTTGCTTGAAGAGTACTCTCAGAAGTTCTTGGTTATTCTCATAATTCGTGAGTGGGGATCCCACATCTTCTCAACCTATCATAGCCAATTCTACTCCTACTCCATCCGTTTGAGGCGACTTCATCTTGGAAGAGATTGAAGCATACTTGGCTAGTGATTATGTTCCATGGGAAATTGATCACGCTCCAATTGACATCGAGGGGGACATACTTCTCATGAGGGATTGCTTAAAGATGATCACTCATCAACCCTCACACTAGTGATGCAATTCGGAAGAGATTAATCACATGAGATTAATTGGAGGGAGATATTCTTATTCTTGAGAGTTGTTAAATCAAGACACTTCTCCTCCTCCCTCCGTCGAGCTTCATAACAAGGAAGTCAAGTCGGTTAGCTGAAGAATTTCTGAATTAGAACTTAAGGACTTACATACTCATCTCAGTATGCATTTCTTGAAGGTGATGGTAAATTACCCGTCATTATTGCTCGAGATTTGAGTAAAGATGAAAAACTGCTCTCATAAAGGTCTTAAAGTCACACAAGCAAGCAATTGCTTGGAAACTCTCGATATTAGGGTATCAACCACGAATTTTGTACTCACAAAATCTTGATGGAGGATGACTTCAAACCAACGGTTCAACATCGAGGAAGAGTAAATCAAAAATCCATGATGTTATCAAGCGAGGAGGTTATCAAACTTCTTGATGCGGATTGATTTACAATCTCGGATAGTCCTTGGGTTAGCCAATTCATTGTGTTCCTAAAAGGGTGGCATAGCTTTGTCACGAATGAAAGCGAGTTAATTCAACTCATTTGGATTCGGATGGCGTGTGTGTATTATTGACTATAAATAAGTTAAATGGCGCACCGTAAAGACCATCTTCCTCTACCCTTCATGGACCAAATGAGAGATTAGCGAGAATGAGTACTATTGTTTCCTGGATGGTTTCTCGGGATATTTTCAGATCCCCATTGATCCACAAGATCAAGAGAAGACCACATTCACGCCCATCGGAACTTTTGCCTACAAGCGTATGCCTTTTGGCTTATGTAATGCTCACAGCACGTTCCAACGATGTATGATGGCCATATTCCACGACATGATCGAGGAAACAATGGAGGTGTTTATGGATGACTTCTCGGTCATTGGGGACTCATTTCGGACATGTCTCTCCCATTTAGACAAAATGCTAAACGGTGGTAGAAGACACCAATCTGTCTAAATTGGGAGAAAACGCTTTATAGTCAAAGAAGGCATAGTCCTTGGCCATAAGATTTCTAAAAGCAGGATTAAGGTAGATAGAGCAAAAGTTGATGTTATTGCTAAGCTGCCTCTCCATCTACTACCGTCAAAGTATTAGGAGTTTTCAGGTCATACGGGTTTTATAGTAGATTCATCAGGATTTTCCTAAAATGCTCGACCTATGACCCATCTTGAAAAGCTCCTTTATCTTTTCACTGGTGCATCGAAGCTTTTGAAACATTAAAGGAAAAACTACGGAAGCACCCATTCTAGTGCCCCATTGGGGTTACCCTTTGAGCTCATGTATGATGCAAGTGATTTTGCTATCAGGTGCGGTCTTGAGACAGCATTAAAACAAAGCATTTTCAGCCTATCCACTCACGTAGAGGAAAACTATGGTGAAGCTCAAACCCATTACACCACTACGAGAAAAGAACTATTAGCTGGTGTTGTCGTTCGAAAAGTTTGACCATACCTCATCTTGACCAAATGCGTGGTGTATCACGGATCACTCGGCTCTCAAATATCTTTGCAAAACAAGATGCAAAGCGAGATTGCTCCGTTGGGTTCTCCTCTGCAAGATTTGATATCATTTTACGTGATAAAAGGAGGCGAGAGAACACGGCTCTTGATCATCTGTCGATTAGAGAACCCTCACCAAGATGTTTTCGAGAAAAAGGAAATAAATGAAACATTTCCTCTTGAAACACTCAATGCGGTTTCTTTTAGGTGAAACTCTTCCCCATGGTTTCGGCGACTTGCAAATTACCATGCGGGTAACTTCATAGTGAAAGGAATGTCGACCCGACAGAAGAACAAATTCTTCAGGATGTTAAACATACTTACGGCTGACCCTACTTGTTTAAAATTCTGCGGATCAAGTCATCAGGCGTGTGTGTATGGTGGGAAGATATTGACATTCTCAGCTTGCCATTCTACGGACCTCTTTGGGGACATCATAGCCCCAACTACACCGTAAGAAGGTGTTTGATTCAGTTCTATTGGCCCCAATTTACAAGGATGCCTACGAATTTGTCAAAACTTGTATTGCTTGTCAGCGTCACGGAATATCTCACAAAGAAATGAAATGCCGCAAGCGCCATTCAAGTGTGTGAGATATTTGACATCTGGGGCATTGACTTTATGTGACCATTTCCATCTTCTGCGGTAATAAGTATTACATACCGTGGCGTTGACTATTTGTCAAAATGGGTTGGCAAAGCTTTGCCTACCAACGATGCGAGTTGTTGTGGTTCTTAAAATCTCTGTTTGCTAGGTTTGGAACTCCTGGAGCCATAATCATTGATCGGTAGTGCGCATTTTGCAATGACCGGTTTGATAGAGTCATGCAAAGTATGTGTAACTCACCGTCTCTCTCACTGCGTACCACCCCGAACTAGTGGGCAAGTGGAAGTTTCCAGCGGGGGATTAAAAATTGCGGAGAGGAAGGTTGGCGAAAACGTGCCTCTTGGTGGGATAAGCTAGATGGCGCACTCGGGCCTTCATAGAGCTTATAAAACACCCATCGGGTGTACTCCATTAAAGCTATGCGGGAAAGGCATCATCTACGGTTGAGCTTGAGCACAAGGCATCTTGGGCCTTGAAACATGCCAACCGATATTGAGCAGAAATTTGGTGATCACCCGGAAAGTTCAAATGAATGAATTAAATGAACTCCGTGATCAAGCATACTGAAACTCTTTGATCTACAAAGAAAAGACAAAGAAGATTCATGACTAAAAAATCAAAAACCGCGTTTTCGCGTCGGTGATCCGAGATCCTTCTTTTCAACTCAAGATTGAAGATTTTCTGGAAAACTAAAATCCGCTGAGTACGGACCATTCACCATCACTAAAGTATTTCCATATGGAACCATTGAGTTATCTCAAACCGATGGTCCAAACTTTAAAGTGAATGGTCATCGATTAAAGCATTATTTTGGAGGGCATTCCCCTGTGGTTGTCGGGATCTACAAACTTTCCCCATGAAGATAAATCGGGGATCGAGTCAGCCTTCGGGAATCAAAAACAGTAGCATGCTACATGGGTTTTCACCCGTGTGTACCACCCTAGTGTGGGGGAGTTACCCCCCGCTGTTGTATATAAGGTTAAATCATAAAAATTCTTGCTAAATAATGGCCGTTAGTATTTCCCTTCCGTTCTATGTTTGTAACCGTAACGGTGCTTTTGAATATTGAGGGCAATATTCATTTCTAGTGTGGGAAGGAATTCTCGCGAATTTTATCATGTAATTATACGTCTAATTCCCCATTTTTTAAAATTTTTTTTTAGAGTAAGTGTTTTGCACTTACTCATCTTATAGTTATCAGTCGCGCTTGTCTAATAAACAAAGGATTGGCTAATCCGAGCAAAAAAGGCTCTTGGTAAAGATATCTCAAATCCGTTGTGACTTGCAATTTGCCCAAATTGTATGGTATTAAATCACCCATATCCTTAAAAGTGAAGAGTTGGCTAGCCCCCAAGTTTATGGCTTGTGGTAAAGGCAGTGGAAAAACCATAATTGGTAATCAGCTCACCAAAGATAATATTGATATTTTATCTAGAGTTGGCTAGTCGAAGCAAACGGCTTTTGGTAAAGACAAATCAAATCCGTTGGAAGCTGGTGATTTGCTCAAAATCATTTGGTTATCGGTGTACCAAGGTTCTTACTTGAACTGAAACATTTGGCTACTTCAGAAGTAATGGCTTTTGGTAAAGAGATGAAATCCATTAATTTTTCTTAAAACATTGCTAGGAACTAGCAATATCTTAGATGGGTTGATGGTGTCTAAATACTCATCATTTTATACCATTTAAAGCTGCAAAAACATCGAAAACACTTTCGAAATGCATCAAAATGATAAAAATATCACAAATAAGTGTTTTATATGTTTTAAATGCAAAAAATATCAAAATCGGTGAAAACGTATAGTTTGCATAATTGGCGGTTTAGTCCCCAGTTTCAAAGTTCAAAAAAGCAGTCCACTGTAAAACAAAATAAAGAAAAATATCATTTCAAGTCCTAGGGATTCCTAAGTTGTCAAAATTGGTCCTTGAGATTTAAAATTGCAAATTTACAACTTAAGTCCCTAAACTTTGAAATTTAGCAGAAAAGGTCCCTCAAGTTTTGAAATTGTCACAAATAGTCCTTGGAAAATTGAAAATATCAAAAATAGTCCTTGTACTATTAAAACTTGTCAATTTTGTCCCTTGTGAGAACTTTGGAAAAATGGCAGAATTGGTCCCTCAAATATCAAGAAATTAGTTTAGTCCTTGTCAATATAAAGCCAAGCCTTGTCAAAGCGCATTTGGCCCTGCCATTATCACATTTGGCCGCCATTTCCTTTGACCTCCTATTTTGGACCCACTGGTCAAACAAGTCAAAAGGCGCAAAAACCATACTCATATCCTTGTTTATCTTCCCCAAGTTGCACACCGCGGGCCTTACTCCAGTCGCCTCGGCAACACCGCCCCACCTCATCATCACAACCCTCTCAATAAATGCCACCCCACAGTTGCTAAAACGAGCCAGCGATTAAAACTACTTTTTCCGCCATTTTGATCCATGGCAAAAATCACCTCAAGACATTCAATGGCCTAGATTTTTAGTGGGAATCAATCGAGGACCGTGGAAGCTAATTGGTGTATAAAAAGAAGAGGAAGAAGCAAGAAGTAGTTAGTTAATTTTAGTTTTTCAATGTATGTGTTTTCAATTTCTATGTCTTAGTTTAATCAAAAGCTTTAATCTTACGTTTCAATGTACTCAACTTAAGCTAATTTATCAATATAATCAATATTCAAGTATCACTTCAAGTTTTTATTCACTTTCCATATTTTACATTCACACTCTAAAATTTAGATATAAATTGCTAAAACCAAGCTTCAATAAGCTTATTTAATAGTCAAACAAGCTTATTCAAGCTTATTATACCTTTTGATAAGCTTGTTATTAGTTCAGCGATTTTCATCCTTGGTCCACGAAAGTCAAGGATGAAACAATATAGGTATAAGTTTGGAAATGGGTGATGCGATTGCTTGGAAATGGGTTGGATTTGATATAGAGTAGTAGGTATTGGGTTTGGATTAGGCTGCACAAACTGACTTGGGCATTTGTAAGTTGTATCTGGTTTTCATTTCTTAGTCAATTTGGTACTGTGTTTGTGTTTGAATTTGTGGTCATCAAGTAATTTAAACTTGTCCACTCAGTAGTAATTAGGATAATATTAATCAGTGTAAGTGATAAAATATGCTAGATCAGTGGTTAGCCAGTTGAAAAGTTCAAATCAGTGTAATAAGGTGTGTTTGGATCGCTTAATCACGTGTTATAGGTTTGTGCAATGGTGATACTTGTTGTTTTGGCGTGCGGTTCTAACATACTCAATTGATGCTTGTATTATTGGACTTTCGATAGTCAACATCACATGCTTGTTTTCATATGCTTCAACTTTGTGATTTTGACAAACAAATCTTGTCTTGTGTTTAAAATTCTTAGTTATTGCTTCCTGAGTGTGTTTGTCTTATCATATTACAATAACATCAGTCCTCAAATGGGATTCAAAGTTCAAAAAAGTCAACAATACTAAAGCTGTTTTCAAAAGTCAAAAAGGTAAAACGGTTTTCACCAACCTAGGGTGATTTTAATAGACTCATTCTTGGGTCAAATTAAGTGAAACTCAGGTTATAAAACTTCAGTTGGTCAAGTTACTTATTATGGTTTATAGATTTTTAGAAATTTTTCTCAAGTCTCAAAAGAGCTTGTCAAAAATATATACTGCCATTCATAGCACTTTCAGTGAATCTTTGAGTTTTAAAATCTTGACTTGTCGAAACTCATTAGAGCTTCTCTTGGTCTTGTATTTGGTTTACAATTTGCCAACCAGGTCTAGTTTAAGTTCCAACCTTTGGTTTTCACATTGCTGCTTATTAATAAGCGGTTGCTAAGCTCAGTAATGCGCTCAGCTGTTTAGCATCTTAAATCAAAACAATCAAATCTGTGTGGTTGGTGATCAGGTAGTTTTTGGATAGTTGTTTTTAGTTCATTTTGAGTTCTCTTATCATATTATAATACATGTAGCTGTTGTGAATTTGTGGTTTCATTGGCTTATTCAAAGTCTTTATTACATAAGCACTTGCATGTGATTTCATTTTCTTCCATAAGCAACTTTTTCTATTTCTTAGATTCAGCATATTAAATTAGAGTTTTCCTGAATTTTTCACATTTTTCTAGGTCAGTTTACTATTTTTCCTTAATTAAAACAGTTTTTTAAGTCATTTTAATTAGCTTTTATTACAATTAAATCAGAAAAAGTTCAAAAAATAATTTTTCATTTTTCTTAAGTTAAGATAAATATAAAAAGACAAAAAAATAATTTTCAGATTTTCATAGTTTAATTTGTAATTTTTAGTAATTTAATTAGTTTTAAATAGTTTAAAATTCATAAAAATAGAAAAATAATCAGAAAAAATACAAAAATAGTTTTGAAAATTCTCTTTTGTTATTTTAGATTTTCCCAAGTCATAATTTTATTTTTCTAGCTTTATTTCCTATTTTCTTGTATTCTAGGCTATTATTTAATAGTTAAAAATAGTTTTTAATTAATAATAATTAAATAAATAGTTATAAAAATAATTTTCTTTTTCTTAAAATTTTCTCATATCATTAGGATTGTAAAAATGTCATTTTCATATTTTTAGGATTTATATTGCTTTAGTTTCACATTTTCTTGTGTACGTCACGTAGTTTTAATTTAAGTTTATAAAAGAAAAATCAAAAACATCAGTTTAAAATTAGTGATAGCATTTATTTAAGATAGTTTATCTTTTTAATTTCCTTTAATTTTCATTTAAGCCCCTTTTCTTTAGGTATAAATAACTCAAAACCCTTAGATCACTATCCTAGTGATTGTTGACTATCGATTGTTAAAGCACAGTCATCCTCAGGTAGGACTTAGCCAGGGAATCACTTGTATTCTCTGATCTAAATTGCATTTGGTGTTTGAACTGTTTTAAGTTCCTTACGGTTGGCCATTAAAGTGGCTAGCTCCCATTAGATCTAATCGTTTTACTCAATCAATCTTGCATGGCATTGAACGGTATCTTCATTCATGGCGGGTTTAACATCTTTTGGTTCGATCTTAGATAGTACGGAGTTGAAGAAGCACCATAAGGCATCGGTTTCAAGTTGTTTCCGTGTTGATACGGGGCGAGAGGATTTCAATGATGTTGTCTAATGGATGATCGTGGAGTCCATTTTAGAGGTGTTCATGTGGCGGTTGTTGAGGGCCGAAGTAGCTGAGTCGATGTCTCTGAAGAAGATGGTTCGATGATGATTGAGCAAATATGTTTTCAAATGGAGCATCTTCGAGGAGTAGCAAAGTTAACTTCATCATTGATGCGAAAGCATTTCCATGATGTACATTTGAAGAATGATGATTTGTTGATGAGACGGAAGGATCGGCTGGGCGCTTCTTGACTTAAGATTTGAGGCCGAGGATTGACTTCATTCGGGAATATGAGCATCCTCTGTTGTAGGGATCAACACCTCATTAGAACTTGAATCATACAGTTCATCAAACATAGGATCAAACAATTTCTTTAAATCATCTTGAGATGGAGGTACATATGGAGTTTCTTGAGAAGAGTTTGGAACAAAGGATGAACCAAGAGGCATTTTGAAGTGCGGGTCTGGTGGAGTGTCCAGAGCCATTTGACCGTCACCTCATCAAATAGCGTGAATTGTTTCCATGATATTTCGGTTCTTTTGTTGTAGATTAGGTATCCCTTTTGTTTGGTGCATATCCTACAAATACTCCATGTCGGCTTTAGCCCTAAGTTTGCCTAAGTCTTGACCCTCATTAGTTGGATAACACAATGCAACCACGAAGGAAGAGAGATTAGGTTTTACATTTGTGGACAAGTTCATATGGAGTTTTCCATGAGCGGTGAATCGAGGAGCGATTTTGTGTGTAGCATCAGATGGCAATTGCCCATTGAAGAAACATTGGAACCTTTGAGTAAATCGGCATGATGGCTAGCTGCTGACAAGAGTTGATTCGTCTTTCAACTACACCGTTCGTTGAGGAGTTAAGTGGAACACTTCTTTGATGGATGATTCCAACGCTTTCATAGAATTCACTAAGTTGTTTGTTGACAAACTCGGTTCCATTTTCGTTCGATAATTACGACGGTTTTGTTAAGTCGAACGCATTTGATGAGTTTGATGATGATATCTGGAGTTTCATCCTTTGTCCTTAAGAACTTGACCCAAGTGAATCTAGAGTAATCATCAACCACAAGTAACACATATTTCTTCCCAAAGATATTCTGCACCCTCATTGGTCCACATAAATCCATATGAAACATATGAAGAACTTCGTGAGCGAGAGTTAGTAGGTTTGGGTTTATGGGCATACTTCTTGCTTTTCCCAATTGACATCTTTGAACAAAGATGATCCTTTTCATACAGGTCAGGTAAACCTACAACTAAGTCCTTTTGGTGAGATCATTGATGGTGCCGCAGTTCAAGTGATTGAGACGACGATGCCATAACCATGACTTTGTTTTAGAAGCCTTTGATAACAAGCAAATTGGAGAAGACTTCATCATATCATCGATGGAGATGGTGTAAAGATTTGAACCACGAGTTCCTTTTAAAAGTTCCTTCCATTAAGATCTCTAACAGCGGTATGTTTTACGAAGGCTACTTCTAGATCGAATCCAGAATTGACCAACGGAGCGATTATGACCAAGACCTTCCACATAGTATACTCTAGAGATGACACTATCACCAACAACATAATCTCCATAACCCATGATTGCACCGAAATGATCATTACGAATCTAACAGTCCCGATGAATTTGCTCACGAAGTTCATGAGCGCTGACGGTCTCCAGTCATATGCTTGGAGCGGCACGAGTCCGGTACCACGAGCGATTTGAACGATGCGGTTGAACCGCAGACAAGAATGGATAAGCGGATAATTGGGATCCCTATGCAAGAATGGGTTCCATTTGGTTAGTGACAATGATTGGAACACCCACATCGAGAAAATGAGCATCCATATCGAGAGATTAAGCAATGGATTCATTGTGAATAGATGCTTGACTGGTGTCCGTATTTGCCACTATTCAAAGTATGCTCACTTCTTAAGGGAATAGTTCTACCAGTAGGCATCCATTTTCTAGTGGGCATTGACTGATTATTCTTATGACCAAAAGGTATCCAATAATAACCTATCTTAATAAATGTTCTTCCTGTGGGTTTCCACTATTTTCTAACTCTCATTCGTTTTTGCCTTTTTGCCTTTTAGCATTAGAACATAGCAACATTAGCTGGACATTATCATCATTAGGCAAAAACATTAACACCACATTCATGATTAGCAAGAATTCAGACATCATTACAAGGTTTGCAAATAGTATCGAAATTGAATTAATTACAGTGATGCCTAAGGCTAATACTAGAATCAACATGATTCGTTTTATTCAATTCAAGCTTAAAGTTCCTAGATTGTTCTTCTACTCTTTTCGGTGCATTCTTAGCTTGCGAGGTCCTATCATTCCTTGTATTGTCTTGAGACTTTGACTGCTCCTTTAATGTCACGATTACTCTGTAGGGAATGGGAACATTAGTTGGTTGATCTAATCTTTGCATCACCTGTTTTGATGTCTTTGGGATCACGAAACTTATCGGCGCACTAAGGTTCACTTTCTTAAAACTAAGTCTTGAGATTTGTACTCACAGAAGCAGGACTTTCTTAGCATTAACATCTTGAATCTGAACTACTTGAACACACTAGGGTTCATATTCAAGACATGGGCATCGAATGAATATCGGACTTGGCAATAGGCATAGAACATGGAATCAAAGTTAACTTTCTCTTTAAGGACTTTGGGCATGTTGTGATCAACATTCTAGATTCTTGAGATCGTTTGGCATATAGGCAAGCAAACCTAATTTCACTATCATGAGGTTTCTTAACTTATCCTCTTCAACAATCTAGCAGAGACATTCTAGCTATCCTTAAGGGATGAGAAGTATGTTTGAAAAGCATGTTTGTTATTCCTAAGATGAGGAGGAATATATTTAAGACAAAGCATATTTATTACAGAGTGACTTTGAGACAACATTCTCCCATTAGTCATGGCATTTTCCTTTCCGACTCTTGATTCTCAATTTCCTTTTGAAGAAGCTATTTGTTCGTTATTTTTTGTTCGGGTGACTTTATTGAATCATATAACTCTTTAAAATGTCATTTAACTTTTTCATTTTCTTCTAGAAAACTCTCGTTTTCCTTTTGTAATGCATTTACTAAGTTTTGAAGATGAAAAGTTTGAGAATTCTGAGAATCTAAAGGAGGAGGCATTTGGGAGCTGTCATATTGTTCTTTTGACCCTTTAATTGAGAGATTTGGGCTTTCAACTTTTCGTCGTGTTGCAGCGAGCTTGAATTTGTTCATCCGCGTTTGTTAATTTGAAAACGCATCAAACTCTGGAGCATCCGAGGATGTCTTGATATTTGAAGTTTTGACATTTTCTTTAAGATGTTGATATTTTAGTTGTAAATTAAAATGCTCAACTTCTAGTTTAGAAAAATGTTTAACCAAATTGTCGTGATCATCCGGTTCAATTTTCTCGTTTAGTTTAGAATTAGTTTTTCAAGCTCAATGACACGATCATGGGAGACTTTCAGGACATGAGATAGTTCATGAAATTTGGAAGCATTAATAGAGCAATTTGAGCGATGAAAAAAATATCTTGAGCAACACATTCAGTAATAAGAGTCTCATTTAGTGTATGCAAGTTCTTCCTCTCAATCTCATTATATTTTAGTGCGCGCTCATAGTCACTAACTTCAACTATCATTGCATCAAATTCCTTTTCCATTCCTTGATATCGGTTTCTATCCCTTTAAGACTCTCAAAGTGATCTTTTAGAAGTTTAAAGAAAGGCATGACCTCGGTTAAATAACATTCTTTCATTTGCTCAAAACCCCTTTCTCCTTCCGTTATACCAATGGGTGTGATCCTTTTCTTGCAAGTTTTCTCAAAATCAACAAATAGTTGAAATATAACATATTGGCTAATTAAGGTCTTGCTTTTAGTGGCAATTGTTCTAGGAACAAGATGCATTGGTATATTAGGAGGATACATGAAGCTCTAGGCATTTTCCATAGGGGAGGGTTTGTTTCAACAATATTTTCGACTTTCTTATCTAAATCCATTTTCGGAAAACTTGTTAGGGAGTCAACAATGTCCGAGGCTTAAACATGTTCAAGGAAATCCAGTTTTCCTTCTTGTAGTCATGGGGAGTGATAATTACTTTTTTCTCTTTGCATTTAGGATCATCTAATTTTTTGTTCATCTTTTCCCTAGTGACTTCATCTGATTTCTTATCTTCCTCAGTGCACTCAACGTAACTAGGTTTCTGTCTAGGTTTAAGGATTTCATTGCCATCATAAAGAACCTTATGAGCATTTCTAGCCCTTTTAATGACCTCTGGATTTGGTTCCTTAACAAGGGGAATGCTATGCTTATCGCTTAGGACCCTATGCTTAGTGATCATGTGAGCGGTCTGAATGGTGTTCCCTTGTATGTACAACTTGTTTTCAAGTTTGTTTTCAAAGTTCAGATTAGAAAAATCTTTCAAGAGTTTTGATTCCTTTGCATTAAATTCTTGCTTAAGCATTTTCACATTTTCTTGAAGTACTTGTTTTTGCTTAGCGAGTTTAGAAGCTTTTCTTGCAAGGAATTTAATTCTTGTTTCAATACTTCTTCTCTAAAATTACTTTTCTAATGATTATGCTTGGTCATCCATTTCCTCTTCGAAGTGGTCAACTCAAATTTGCCGTTGTTCATAAATAGCAACACGTTCTTTATAGGCATTTAGTTCATAAATTACTGAGAATCATCGAGGGGCACATGCGGTGTATTCATCAAAACATAGTCATTGTTATTTGCGAGAAGATGCATCACTTGGTACAACTTCACTTTCACTTTGTTTCACGTATTGATCATATGGGACAATATTGATATTACCCATATTTTCAATATTTGATTCAATAGTTTGATTGATTGTACTTTGTCATGCATCTTGCACATCGACATCATCGTATAGTTTTAATACCTCCTGAGATGAGTTTGTCTTTGGATGGGCCACTTGTGGTGAAGAGACCTTGGGAGAAACCATTGGAGAAATGCTAGCCATAAAATTGTGTGTGTGCGTGGGTCCATCATCCACATCAGTCGGTATGCATCACAATGCGACTTGAAAGGCATTCGATGATTGTGACCTATCTCTGAATAGGTCGCTCATCCACATCATCATAGGTCTTGGCATTGCCTCAGCTAAAACAGCAATTCCTCTTCATCCAGCAGACACCATTGTCACGAGCTTGTACAAGCGGCATCTTATCTCGGAAATGTCGGCATTCGTGGGCGCTTTGGAGATGTGCAGTTTCTTGCAATGTGTCCCTCGCCACCACAGTTATAACATTTGATCGGCTTAGCTTGACCTTGGTTACCATTCCTTCCTCGATTACGGTTACCAACATAACCTCTACTCCACCTCTTCCCGATCATCTTGTCTTTTTCACGAGCTGGTTGCACCGATCCTTCCATCTTTAGCGGTAGCTTGATTGTGGGTTAGATCTTTCGAGGTTGTTGTTGGTTTGTGGGAGAGAATTCATGTTTTGACTAATCTGAAGAGCTAGTTGATTAATGAAGTTACCCAGCGTGTTATCGGCCTCGACTTGTTTGAACATAGGATCAGGAATGAGTTTGTGATTACCATTACCCAAGGGTATGACTTGTGAGGCTTTGGTTGTGATTCCGATGTTTGAGTAGAAGCGGTTGAGTCATTAGGCGAGCTTGTCTCTCACAGTTGGTTTTGGTGATTGAACCAATTTTTCAAACATAGCATGTCTCTATTCACGAAGGAGGAAGGCATAGAGTTGCTCATAGTTTGTATTCTTCAATCCTTTAGTGAGCTTCACAACGGTGACAAACTTGTGCCATTCGAGATTCATGTTGTTCACAAATTTTGAGTTCATTTGAATGTTAGGCATAGTCATTACGATGTTCCTCATGTCATTCACCAAAACTTATGAAATCTCATAGTACTCATAGACACCTCTCATCGGTTTCATCTTGAAGTGTTCAAATTCATCATAGAGTTGTGATTCTCTGTCTTCCATAGTTAATTCAGAACACAGAGAAGCATCTTGACATTATCCCATCTTGCCTCGGTGTTGTGATTGATCTGCTTGTAGATGTCTTTAGGAAGACCTTGAAGAACAATGTTAGAAGCCCGATATCGCATCGAATCTCTTTTTCTCCTTATCATCAAGCTCATCATACATTTTGAATTACGTCCATTCCGTAAATAGGAGTTCCATCTTCATTAGTATCAAGTACATCTCTAGTCGTCTCAACTTCGTCACGGTCCTTCATCAATGGATTTGAGAATGTTGACACCATTTTCCTTTCCAA
>OU343216.1:1379367-1495775 GCA_910596185.1 Chrysanthemum makinoi | reverse complement strand
TATTCTCAAGCCTATGGTAATCTATGTACTAGGACCGGTTAATGAGTGTTTATCTTCCATTTCCAACTTGTTATATTTCATATACACCGGAGAGATGTGAGTATCCAAACACCCCATGTGAGGTGCTAGTATGTAATTTCCGTGCTTGTTATGACTTTTGTTGGGCTTATATGTGTTGTGGACTGTTTTAAACCAATGCTTCATGACCCCTAACTTATAAATTAATTGGCTAAAAACGCATTTGCTTGAGGACAAGCAAATACCAAGTGTAGGGATATTTGATAAGGTTTTAAAATGTACCTTTTTGAGGAGTCATTTAAGCCCTTATTTGATCACTTTTGTATCCGTTATTACTTAATATCGTTCCTTTTCACTTTTTAGGTCTCTTGAAGGCAAATTGCTGTAATGGCACTTATTTGGACGAAAAGGTGCGAATATACGAAGAAAATGGCCAAAGTCATGAATCGAGACACTCAGGCTGCTGAAAACATAAGGTGACGGCGCACATGCTTATCTCAAGCGACGCCGCCGAGGATTTTGTGACGGACGTAAGCCAAAACTCTTATTTTCAAGTGACGACGTCAAGTTATAAAAGAGTTGGCCGTCGCAACTCGGACACCTAGATTCAATCGGCACGGCGTCGGCTGAAGAGGATGGCGTCACAAGCACAAGGTGATGCCGTCGCAAGTCTAACGTGGCCAAGACAAAACCCTAATGAGCGACCGACGCGGCGTCACAAAACATAAGGTGACGCCGTCGCATGTGTAATCTTATATATAGAATCCGAATTTTTCAATATTGATGTGTAGTCTTTTGGAGTAAAAACCTAAACCGAACCAAGGCTGTCTTGTACAGTATTTTAGGGTTCCAAACCCTATCTTACATCAAGATAAGTACTTTACTTCATTAATACAATTATGTCTTTGATTATTTGTGTGTATGCTTGCATGTTCTCCATGTCCGGCTAATTTACTTTTGTGTTTGCTTAGGGAATATGAAACTTAATTACTGAATATTGATTGGTTGTCTCTTATCTTAGTTTCTTAATGATCTAGTAATGCGATAGGTCATTCGTTGTGTACTTAATGCTTGATTAAATCTTTGTGAACCTTAGAATATAACTCCTTGAGTAGTTGTAAGCTAAACCATCCAAAGAGTGCCTTAGAGTAAGAGTTTATTATCCCTAGTGGGTTTTTTAGACGAGACCCTTTGGTAAGTTCAAAGAGTTAGGGAGAAACGCATACCCTACAATTTTAGACACACAACGCAACTAAGAATAAGGACGTGACAATTCAACCACCAATAGGAGATAATTAAGGAGTAGTAAAACCTAAGTAAATACATCTTTAAACTATCATACGAGCACACAATAATTAGACATAGACTACATACACCTTAGATTAGATAATTAGATAAGTAGAGTAATCGGTAGAAATACCAACCCCCAAATCCAAACCCCGAGATTCGTACCTTTCAATTTCCTAAAAAACATAAAAGATAAAAAATAATCTTCCTCAACCCCAACCTTAGCGTAGTAACTTCTCACTAGCATTCCTATTCCCCTAGAGAACGATATCAATACCCGTGGCTTACCCTAATTACTACACTACAACGATTAGGTTCACTGCCTAGGGTGTTATAAAACTTGCTCGAAGAAAAGAAAGTTCCTTTGACCCTGAACGACGCGTGTAGCGTTATCACTTCTCTTGTACTCAACCGATTCCTGGCCACAAGATAACCATTTTGGGCAACTAGTTTCAGTTTGGGGGCAACTAAACCAGTTTAAATTTTGTTTAGTTCCAAATGCAAAAAAATTTTGCGTCCCTTGGGCTAGAAAAATTATTAATTTAGTATGTTTTGTAAATAGACGCCATTAAACAGGTTTATATTCATTACTTTTTGGTTACATGAACTAACACACATATGCTATTATTATATGTACATATCATTTATATTTTATGTAATAATACACTACCATAATATAACTCAAACTTTTATATCATAAAGTCCACTAAGTATGCACTTGGTGTGCTATTTCAATATTGAATGGATATTTTGTAAAAAACCCAAATCGGGGATGCACATAAGTAGGACAAACTTTATTAATGAGGAAATGACGTAATGAAATGATGGTGGTAGCTAGTGGCATGTACTTGAAGGACACTAGTCCATTAATTTTTCAACTTTAACTATTTCACAAAAAAGGTACAAAGAAACTTGTGTCCAACAAGTTAATTGTTTTTGGGCAACCACATACATACGATGGGCAACTAAATCATATGTGTCCCTATTAAATCATGAACCTTATGTGCAGTTGTAAATTTAAAGTAATCAAGCTTGCTAGCTAAGTATATATTTCCTATATCGTATTATATGTGCGGGACACAATGTAAATTAAAATCAGGAAAATAAATTGTTAAAATACGGAAGCAAGCAGATTTATGTAGTTTATTTTTGGTTGGTTCTAGTTAATGTACACATATTTTAGATAATCTGTTGTTAGTTGTGGTATTCGTTTGATGTTACTACTATTGAGTATAGACAAGTAAGTATAACAAATGTTTATAAGAAACTATGTTGTTGGTTGTGGTAAATAAAAATTGGGATTTCAAATAAGAAGGACGACTTATTAATGGTGAATAGATGTAAGGAAATGATGGTGGTACATAGTTGCATGTACTTGAAGGGAACTAGTGTGCACAAAACTCAAAGTCAAACTGCTACAACACAACACCCAAGAAACTTTGGCCAACAATAAATTTGTTCTTGGGCAACTAGACACAAATAATGGGCAACTACTCACAAGCATGGTTTATTCGTGTCTCGTCACAAAGTATAACAAATTACTGTATAAGTTTATTTATGTATGTGTTGTCCGTAATTGTATTATATATGTTGGTTATAAGAAGCATGGTGTCTGGTCACAAAGTATAACAAACAAGTAATAATATGAGTGGGTTATAATAAGAAGATACCTGTAAGCACTCCCTAACACGGACATACCATACACGTGACTCATAGTCACGCGTGTCGCCGCTATCATAGAATGTTACCACTCCTGTAGGTATGTTAAATTGGGCAAGACACCGGTGTTTAACAGTCTCGTTGAGAGGAATAAAAACCTAAAAGAAAGTTGGTTGTGTATTAGGATATAGTTGGTCAACGTCTGAAATTAATAAAAGTGACTTTTTATTTATCCGGTCAAAGGTAAATACAAGAATACAATTGTCGTGTTTGTATGTGCTGTTGACATGGCTTACGGTTGGTAAGCAATATGTTACTTACTAATGGACGTTTTAGATAATGGAGAACGTTTTCATGCACGGTCTTGGGTTATATAGAAACTACTGCTTTGGGAAATTCATGCTTATGTACTTCCGATATTGCTCCAACTGTTAACTACGGCTTGTGTTACCATAACTGCACTGCTAGGGTAATCAATATCTTGTTGGGATCAACGATTACAAATGGAGGGGCTCAGTTTTTGGAAAGCGGACTTATCTCATGGCATTGTAAGACGCAAACAATTATGGCGAATTCCCCAAGAAGGTGAGTATGAAGGCTGCGCACATTTTAGAACTACGTTGAAGGCTCGACTAGTCATTCAAGGCTTTAAATCAACTAGTTTTGGATTGTAAATTTCATGCATACTTGGTCTCAAGTCTCAAGATGTTTTTTTCAAAACTTTGTAACAAAGGTAGTACTGCTATTGGAAATCTTACTACTGCTAGTGTGTATGATTCAACTGCTTGTTCTTTTTGTTAAGTCCTGCTAGTGGATATCATGTTTTTGTAGTTGGGTTACACTTATAAGTTATAACTACTATGTTTATTAGCAATAGGATTTTTTTGGCCTTTGCTGCTGGACCTTTTAGTGTCAAAAAAAAAAAAAAAAAAAAACGAATAAAAAAACAATGAATTGAAACATTAAATAAATAAATAACAAAATAATAATAATAATAATAATAACATTGTGTAAAAAAAATTATATTAACTTGGTTGGAATATTGGAGTGCAAAACTGTTCCAACTGCTAGCTTGCATGGAGAAACTGCTAGTGTTACGAAAACACTGCTAGTTAGTTTATCATGAGGATACCATGAAACTTTTAAAGGAATTTACGGATAAATGTACTACAATGAAGTCTAAGATCACTGGCATACAAAAACAAGGTATTGGATTCTCGAGATGGAGCATACAGATTATAGCACTTTGGAAGCACCGTCCAAAAAGAAGGTATTTTGTGCCTAAGAAAAACTTGATGATTTGGATTGTAAATATCAAATTTAGGGGAGGAATGTTTGGTTTTTTGGTTGTGTTTGACGAATTATTCAAAGTATGCATCAAGTAGCATCTTTTAAAAGAAACCACGGCTAGTAGCAATGGAAGAACTGCGATAGATCAAAATTTGTGGATAAAGTTTGTGAGTATCAAGTTTGTTAATACGTAAAGGAAAGTTTATGATTTGCTATCAAGTTTGTTCATGAACTACCTGATTATTCATACTTTAAAAGATGAGGGACAAATATCAAGTTTGTTCATACTTTAAAAGATGCCGTTTTTAAAGTTGCTATCATGAACTACCTGATTTTTGAGTGACCGTAAATGATAAAAATAGGAGGAAATGAAAAGTAAATGTATTACATGTTCAACATCATTCCAGGGCATGGGATACCTCGTCACGTCTGCATAAAACACGGGCATGCCATTTTGAAGAAGAATCTGAACAAAGTAACTACTAACCATTACCCAGTTAGCATTCTCGAGGTCGTAAACGCGTGCCACATGTAGTCAACCCATAGGTCTATATGCTACGCATTTTAAAGCAAATAAAATACCAATTTAAGAAATGGTGAAAATCAAATACAGGGTAAAAAAGAAAATCTGAATAAGAATGCGTATATAAACTAACCTCCTCAGTTAGCCAATCTTTTCTAGCAGGGTCTAAGCAAACTAAGCGAAGCGTAAATTGCGGTCTACGTATAATCATCCGACCATGGAAATTTACAACGGCGTCTATCAGGATCATAGAGGAATTCTTCAATCTCATCCACAGACAAAGAGTTTCGACATAATGAAACCATCTACTTAGATCCTAGAAACAGTTCAATGTATTAGTTTGACAGAGCATTATTGATAAGCAAGTATATTGACAAGTTCGTAAAAACTATCACAATACCTCTACCCAAGGTTTCACTCTGTTAAGCTCCTCAGCAATAGTTGGGTCGTTCATGTTAGGACCGTGTTTTTTTTATTTTACGCTGTTTAACCTCCTGATTGTTTTGTGGCAAAACAGGTTCCATGAGAATCCTCTTGTTGAGTGGTAACCGACTTAAAGCGTTTTGAAAATGTGACGATTCATAAGATAACGCGCGTCGTTTTTTTCTCTTCTCCTCCTCCAACTTCAACATGTCAGCTTCTTCCAACCTCAACCTATTAGCCTCTTCCAGCCTTAAGATGTTCCTCACATTCAGCTTCTCTTCTTCCAACTCTAACCTTTCTTCCTCTGCCAACGCGAATCTCAATTCCTCTAAAGGAGATACTCCCTGACAGGACTAACGCTAATTACATGTGTATATAACGGCCATAAAACTAAATGCAAAAAGAATATTAACCTAGCAACGTCCACGTCAGATTCCGGCAAGTCGATCAGTTTGAGATAAATGCTGTTAAGTGAATCGGAAAAGGCAGTCCTTGTGTTTGGAAAATGTGACTCAAAATCAAGCTTGTCCTGCAAAAAAATATGCATGAAATTTCTAAAATAAAACAATTGCAGCGAAAATAAAAATATAGATTAGTTGAAAGAATACCCAAGACCACCAGTTCTGTCATGTGCAAGAACCTGTGAAGGTATAAGTGTTAGGAAATTCCACAGTGATGTAAAAAAAGTGAATCTACTATTCTTATAGTATAATGATATAAAGAGAACCTGAATAATACACTCCAAGTTTAAAAACTTGGCGATTTAGACCGATATTACATGATCCTTAAGGCTTTTTGTTCTGAAACTACTTCCACTCTGCATTGTTTTGATTTTACTTTCAAACCAGTTTTCACACGTTGCCGTGACTTTTCCACCTCAAAAGTAGGTATCAACAAGCTGTGCTGGTCCTGACCGGTGGTCTGGGAACGTAGTCATTGAAAAAATCTTGGCTATCTATCCACCATGCACATTGGAACTCATGTATAGTAGGTCTCAAATCAGTAATTGTAGTTGAATCCTAAAGTTCAGTAATGGTTAAAAAAATATATGGTTTAGTTAATTACTTTGAGATACATACGACAACATTTTATAACAGATTCGTATTCAAGTCAAAACCGCTAGTTCTGGGGAATCACGGCAAATAATATTTCCACTGCTAGCTAGCTTGAAAACACGCTAGTTGCTGGCCAATCACTGCTAGTTAGTTTCTGATGATTGTGGAAACTATAAGAGCTGTTTTGTAACTTTTTGGTGATAACATATTTATTCCCCAAATCACTGCTGAGGCAGGGCAGTGGAAACGTAAGAACGACCCAACCAATGGCAAATCCTAATGTGAATAGTTCTTTGCAATTCAACACAGGTGGAGGAATCCCTAAACAACTGGCTAATTTTGGGGACATGGATGTTCAAGCTAGGTCTGATGCAATGTTAGACACATCTCGAATAGATGAGGGTAGTTTGGAACACCAACATGATTTGACGACTAATGGCTTTCTACATGATGATAATTCCAATGATCCACTTCTAGGACCAGGTTACACAGGTCAAGGTGGGTGAGGATAATATGAAACTCAATCTCAAATTGACGGATATATTCACAAGTATGGAGTCAAAGATCACTGGTCTTAAAAATTTCGACAACAACTCGCGCTGAAACAATCAGGAGGTTCAAAGCACAGGGTAAGTGTTTTGGAGAGACTAAGAAGGCCAAGGTTCCATGCATTCAGGAAAGTGAAGAAACTGGGAAAGAAGGCAACCTGCAATATGATTAAAAGTTTAGATGATGCATCCAAACAAGGGAGGAGTGAGAGTACAAATTCAGGCGACGCATCGAAGGTAAAGAAGCAAGAGTGGATGATTCTTTAAAGGCTGCAGTTGAAGAAAAGGATAGGAAGTGGTGCAGCAATCAGTCCATGTTGTTGCATCCGCTGATAGTATTGAAGTAACCATCTGCTGCAACAACCTGGTATTATTATAGCCACTACCAATTCAGACGTTTCAAGCCCAGAGGCAACATCTGCTACAATTATAAGCACCACAATAACATTAGCACCAAAACCAAAATAAGCCTGAGAATGAGGTTGCCATACAATTGGTCAACATAAAGCAATCTGGCCCTATCCCTGCACCCAAACCTATTGCTAAGAGTCTACAGATTGGTGAAACTATGCAGAAAGGTGTAGTTACTGAACCTGATATTGGAAAGGGTAAAGGGATTGCAGAGCCAACATTGAAGTTTAAAAGTATAGAGGAGCATATAGCCTTAATTTGCAGTGTACAAAATCAACTAATCCAATTGTTCATCCACTACTGAGAAAGATTGAGAATATTGCTGATTATAAAATTCATTTGGCCATCAAAGGCAAGCCTCAAGGTAGAATGAAAAGAAAGGCGACAGATAAAAGCATTTGATGAAGAATCTGAGTCTGATAAGATATTGTGTGCTTAGATAGGTGGAAATGGAACATCTAATTTTGTGTGTAGGTTTACTTTTTTACCTATAAACAATAAATAAATAACAACAAAGTTTAACTGGCTTACATTTGAAAAAAGGTTCAACGCTCAGTTCTTTTAATATGGACTTCCTAGACAGGCAAGTGCTCTTGGTATCACATTTGGATGTTTAATCCACCAAGCATGAGATTTTCAAAGCGACTCAAGGATCCACACCTATGAGAATAAAAAAATGAAAATAAAACATAAACTTATATCCAATCAAGTAAAAATGTTAAGTTGGAAAATGGATACCTGAAACCCAAACATAAATCCAGACAGTGTGTATGTCGGACAATACTTTGGATCTTTCTTCAATCTTAAAAGGTGGTCATCCGCGTGCTTATCAAATACATTATGAAGTTGGTCGTATAAACGAGTCCAAATATGCTCACCCCATGGAAAAGCATTCCAATCATCTAGATTATCAACTAACCTCATCAGTGTATTATCCACCTCGCATGTCAAACAACCGATCCATAAAGATCACCTCTAAGGCTAACCAAAGACAAAGATGTACAGCATCTCATCATTACTGTCGAAACCGCTCTCATCCGCGATAACAATAATAACATCTAAGTTGGTTAGAATATACCCTTGCTTGTAGAAATACCATGTACGAATTTAGAGACCAGATGTTACAACCCAAAGCTTACAGTCCAAACCGCGCAGACCGGTCATTAGACAAAACTCACGATGACCAAAATGTAAAGCATGCCCTTCAATGTAAAAAATGAAGGGCATATCATAGTGAGAATCGTCAACTTTATGCTGTTTCCTTAGCATATAATCTATGATGTGCGTTTCATGTTCAAAGAACTACGATCAATCCATCTTCCAAAGCAAGTATTCCTAAACAAGATGCGGCGTCTTGCGTCTAACTTTTGCTTTATCAACCAAAAGTAGTTCAGTTTACTGGTAATGATTAACTTAGCTTCATAGTCCTAAAAAAGGTCAACAAAAAAAATAATTTAAATCAGACCATGGATGGAATCTATACCAACGTAGTAAACAATTGCGTATACAATGCATATAAACCACTCCTTATTAGTCTAGAGAGTGCCACTAAAATTTTTAATGAACCAGGTTATGTTACATACCTAACAGACGACATCTATCAGTTAACTTAAGTGCATCTGTTTGAATCAACTGAGTCATTCATTCTCTCTCCCCTAGGGGAAATCTGGCCGCCACCCTTACTCCTTTTCCGGCCAAATTCATGACTCAAGCGTCCTCTCTACCCTCTTGTAGGGTATGCAATACGTTTTGGGTTTGATGTTTTTATAAGGGTGGTTGGTAAACGTTTTTTTCTATATATTCTTAATGGATTTCTTGCCTATTATCTGATTGAAACCATAAACACTTTCAATCGTTGGATCTGATTGTGTTCCTCTTTATTCGGTAGGGTTTTTAATCGTTGGTTCGTATCCTTGGCGGTTTGGTGATAAGGGATACCCTTTTATATAGGGTCGATTATTCTGGTATATATCCCATATCATTGATCGCTTTTATTACTGAAACCCTACAAACTTATTGCGATCGATTTTTCTTTTTTGGATTATCGATTTTTTAGGGTTCGGTTTTTATTTGGTTTGATCTATCCATCATGATGCTTATTATATTATCTTTGATGCATGATGTGGTAGATGATTTGCTGCTCGTTATGGTCTAAGAAACCCTAATTAGGGTTTCGATATGCTGAATGGTATGTGATGATGGATCTGTTTGTTTTGGTTGCATGTTTATCTGATTGGGTGGTTATTCCGTGCCTGTACGTTCCTGCATGAGCTGGTTATGATTTGTAAGGGGTTATGTGGGAGAGATGTTTGTTTGGATCGTCGGTTGAGAATATCATGTCCTCTTCTTTACTCAGCAGATCGTGATGTTGGTTATTGTAAGTTAGGGTTCGAATAGCCCTACTTATGTTTTTGCGACTAGTGGCTTCATATCACGTAATGAACCATTACTTTTCTTCTTGGAAGTCTTGGTAGTATTGGAAGCCTTGCAACCTGGTCGGTGTATTGAATGGTAGGGTTGGTATAACCCTTGTTTTGTCTATGCTGGTTGCGGTGTCAATGGTTTGTATTCTGAATCTCTATGCATTTAAGCATAGTATGGCCTACGAATCAGCGTCATGGTTTATGTTGAGTGCTACTGGTTGATCGTTACTTTATCAAGGTGTAGCTGCTCAATTTGGAAGTTAAGTTTGAAGGTACTCTTGTTCAAAAACCTATCGTTCATACTCTCATATGATGATTTTCAGTCTCTCTATTCAATGGTCTGGTTGGATCGTTGATTTATTTACCGTCATGTGGTGTTGTTACTGGAAGTTAGGGTCATAACCCTATTGTTATGTGCTTCTATTCAGATGGTCATGTCCTTGCATGCCTAATGATGATGGATAGTAGCTGTTTAGTTTGTTTTGGCTATGACAGGTTTGTTCTCTATGGGTTGCATTCATTAAGCAACATGTGGGTTACAGATTGTGTCATGGTGGGACAATGAAGATGCTTGGAAGGTCAATCATATTCTTGACACATTGTCCTCGAGGGTTGGCTAATTGGAAGTTAGAGTTCCGGTGCCTTTTTGAAGAATCAAGTGTCTACTTGAATAGCGGTTTATTTATTTATTTCTATTTGGCGTTGTAGTTTATGCTCTATTAGTTGTTATAAGAGTGGTTTGTCACTCTTATATAGTGGTTAGTGGTAAGTTATAAGAATGTCTTGTCATTCTTATATGTGAGTATGTAAGTGTCCTAAGGGACTGAGATGAGGGAAGTCACCCTCATCCTATGTACTTCAACGATTTTTGGTGTAATGAATTTTACCGGGGAAGTGAATCTTTAACCAAAAAAAAAACAGACGACATCTATCGTATTATACCCTACATGATTACGAATCAGACAGACATAAAGAGGAGAAATCAAAGGTATTAATCGAATAACAACAACGATTTGTTGAAGCATATAACCAATTGGAAATAAATAATGTACAATAAACAATGAGGAAAATATTTACTACCATATTTGCCACATTTTAAACAAACTTGATCAATCCAATGTGGGTTGCACTCAACCAGTGTACCTGTATAGCTGTGACATAACTGACGATACAAGGAAAAGAGGGACTGACGAAGAAGACGGTCTCATTTGTGAAAACAACTTAGTTACAATGGTTTTGTGTGAGAAGCAAAAACAAAGAAAACCGGTAACTATGAATGTTTTTGTGGCGATGGAAATTGATTTTGGAATACATATGTAATGTACTTTCACTATTCAATTGTGTACGTTCTATGTAATGTAAAATGACCAAAAAATCATTTTTAAAAAATACGGTTGCCCAGCGCTTTTTCGTTGGCCAAAAAACAATACCTTACACATACGGGACACTTGTCACCTCGATGAGTTGCCCAATGACAGCGGTTGCCCTCGGTCTATTTTCAAATTTAAAATAAAAGTGATCCATAAAGTGATATGCATAAGGGCGCGCGGTCTATTTGTGTCATTTTCCCAAAAAAAAAAAACGTAAATTTATTATTTAGGTGGAAAAATGACATGGTCTTGTAACTGCGTACGTGGAGAAAACCGGTTGAGTAAGTGACAAAATGCCTCATTAAAGACAAAATAGACGGGTTTAGTAGCCAAAGGGTTTTTATTTTATTTTATTTTATTTTTTTGTGTTCGCTACGTCGAACTGATATTTGTGACAAGTATGCTGCTTTAATAGGTTATTAGCCCTATATAAAAAAAAAAACAGCAAGCAGCTAGAAAAAATTACATATTACAAGCAATGGTCGGGTTTTGTACCAGCCCCCATGACATCTTACAGTTCTTCCATCGATTACAAAGCCAAAAAAATGATCTAGAAACAATGTCATAAAAAATATTAGACTTCCGAGGCTTCACCGAATCAAAAATAAAGGAATTACGGAAATTCCACAAAACCCAAAACGCCGTACAAATAACCGCGTCAAAACACTTTCGCTGCATAATAGAAAGCTTAGATTGATCAGCCCAATTAATAAGAGAGTCGACTGATACGGGAGAAAGAGTAGGGACGTTCCACCACCTACTAATGTTACCCCAAATACCGCGAAGCTCAACACAATTAGCAAAGACATGCTCTACAGTCTCGAGGGAGGAAGAACACACCGGACATAGATTAGAATCTAAAATGATTCCGCGAGACACTAAGTTATCTCTAGTAGGAATACGTACCAAAGCAATTCTCCAAAGCAAAATGTTCAACTTAATTGGAATAAAGTTGTTCCAGCGAGTTAACCTACCTCCACTAAACAACGATCGACCATCTAGGAAATGTCTCGCGGAGGAGACTGGGAACTCATAGTTAGAAGATTTAAAACTTAGGGGACTATACGTACATAATTAAACCATTTCGTCTACATGAAGTAGAGAAAAACATAACAAGTTCTAATACAATTCTTTCAAAGTGAAAATAGGGTGCTATGGCATCTCTTAGTTCTTAAATAAGTCCATTTTCCAATGAAAATTGCACATTTTGGCTATTCTATTTCTTGAATAGGATTGAACAACAAGGATGACACATGAGACTTAGTAATCGCTGGATGCCCATGTCCATCTCCTTCGTTGTACATGAACTGCGACATCCTAGGTATGTTCGTAACACAGTCGATAAACTCCCTTGGAATCTGAGAATCCATACAAGCTAGTTCTTTGTTAACTTTCTTCCACGTCTCCATGATTAAACTTTTGATATGCATTCTAGCTTCTTCTTCCGTTGCACCACTCTCGTGCATGTAACACTGGACTGATTTTGAAATATCCCCTCGTGCCATTTCCTCCTACAAGGAATAAGATAGTGTTTAAGTTATCTCCAATTTATTAGCATTAGAAACCTTTTTGTCTAAAATAAGTTTTTTTAATGAATTTTTTTATATAATTCTTAAAAATGGATATGCCAAGAAGTGTTCTATTTAAAGGACATACCGAAGATGTACCCAAGTCATCAGCAAGTCTGAAGACTATCGATGAATACCGAATTAGATTCTTAGTTCTTTCTGTGCATTGTAAGATTTCTTCAGTTGAACTAAATGGTAATAAACATCTAACATGCTGGAGTAAAACCCAACCACCAATTGATACACTAGCATTATCCAAGTATTCTTGGAGTGTTGGTGTATATCCATTGTGGTACCATTTTGCTTCCAATAACCACGTCTTGAATAACTCCATCCACTGCAAAATAATAAAATCGTGATTAGCTATAAACTGCCATATAAAAATTACCTGGAATTATAATTTTGAGTCACAGTTAAATAATTACTGTATTCTTTAGATATGGAAGGACAAAAAATCCTGTTTCTGTCAATGTGTTATATGTGATCTCATTTATCGTGTTGTAGTATCCAAGGAAGCAGATCTTCATATAGTCTGGAAGGTCATTGATCGCGTTGATGTCCCACCTATGCAATTGAAATAATTCATTCTGTTAAGAGTTATGAAAGATGTAATTACAATAAAAGTAGGAGTGTAACATTAGCATTAACCTTTCAACGGCATTAGCCAACAGTTCAAGTTCATCCATTGTACCATACAAATCATAAACATCATCCAGTGTAGTAAGCATGCAGTTGATCCTTGCTAGTGTTCTCCTTCCATGACTAAACTGAGGTAGGTACTCAAAACCAAGCGCCCACAAAAAATGCTCTACCAATCGATCTCTAGTAAAACTCAACTTCTCGCTCCATCTTATGTTCTTCCACCACCTATCAAAATACGAAATATATAAGCTCTTTGTATGCAAATAACTTGATGATTGTGATTAGCATACATTTATGTTTCATGTTTTGCCTGCATATATGCTCAAACCCAATGAATGAACATATGTAGAACATAGCCCGGACATGTATTATAAAGAAGAAAAATGATATATACCGTGATGTGTGTTTTAAATCTTCAAGATATATAGCTTGGAGCATATCGAAATCCAACTTTGAGAGTTCAACCAATGTGAGATCCCTATCACTTCTATTCTCATAATGATGAATAAACCATTTCGCCTCTACCCTGGGTACTCTCCAGTGCAACGGAATGTCCAAAGAATGACTTACTAAAGCCGATACGCCTTCATTAATATTCTTAAGATTTTCTTTGAGATATCTGGTTGTAAACTCGTTTGCATCATCTAGAATCCTTTCATCCTCGAATGCATGATACGAAGCCTCATACAAGTTGAGTACGCTTACCATATCCTCGAGTATGTATGGCTTAAGATTTAGAGTCTTGATCTTGAAGTCTCGAAATATCTCTAAATATAGAAAAATTTTAAATCACCAAAAGTTATAAGCTTTAGTTAGTATTATAAGTTGAACTCTATTCATGCAAACTTTTTTTTTTTCCTTCCTGAATTAACTATTTATGCAAAATGAATATATGAATAAAAATTTCTCTCCTAAGAAATTGTCAGCATACAAAAACAAATTTAAAATAAAAAAATAACAATTTATATCTTTAGTTACCTTTTTTAATAGGGGAATTGCATATATACCCATTAAAACTTAAAAACTTGCATATTTCCTCACAATACAAGTTTTTATTACGTGATGTACAATGCAAATTAAGCATGTTTTGAGTATATATGCAAATACGTAAGTTTTAGTGGGTATATATGCAATTGCCCCTTTTTAATATTACATATTTTCCATCCTACTATTGTTGTCTACCGGGAAAATTCCGAAAAGGATCTGGTCGCTTTTGGGGATATTACTTTTTATTCCCTCAACTTTCAAAAACCTAAAAGAGAACATAGCGACTGGGCAACTGTACAACCTAACTAGAATTTGACAAGTGTCTCATTTTTTGTTCTCTCAACTAAATATTGTTTTTTACCGAAACATTTTCGGAATTTTTCCAACCAAAAAATGGGACATATGCCAAATTCTGTTAGGTTGTCCAATAGTACATGTCACCCTAGTCTCTTTTAGTCTTTTGAAAGTTGAGGGGGTAAAAGGTGATGTCCCAAAAAGCGACCGGACCCTTTTCGAAATTTTCCCTAAAATTAGACAGATTTTAAGAAAAATAAAAATAATTAAACTATGCGATTAATATATTATATTTCTAAGTATCTCTCTAAATTTCTTTAAGTTAGTAAATCTGAAGTTGATAATTATTTCAAAAAATATTAAGTAGAAATTATAAACAATATTTTTGGAATGCAGAAAGTGCATAAAAATGATTTAAAAAATGTAGCTATTATACTATACAACACCATCTATTCTTTTTATTGAATTAAATTTGTACCTTGAGGAACTTGATAACCATGTTGTCTCAGTAGTCGAAAGCCAAGTGCTTTAAGGCTTAAATCCATACCTTCCCACTTGTCTTGAGTAATATAAAAAGTTTCGTAAATCGTCTCTAAAACATCACCTATTTCTTCCTCAAAATGATACGCTATTCCAAGTCTTTGCAAATCGTCAACTAGCTTCGGAGTACTCAACGCATTTTGATCTTCACGTATCATCTTCTTCACCGCATCCTTCAAAATTTCTGCTCTTGCTACATAATGTTCTCCCTGTATAGATTATATATTTCTTGAATATGAGGACAATCATTTAAGACACATATAACTAAAATTTGATACATTATAACAATCGTACACATACCACGTATTTACTAGAGAGTGATTGAACATGATCATATGACCATAATGTTGGATCATAATTTCCTGTTCGCCTAACAACGGGTTGTTCAACCGTAGTGACTGGCATTGATGTGGATTGTGATGAATATAATGGTTTGCCAATTCTTAAATCACTACTTTTAATTAGAGAATTTTTGGAAAAAACCATTGAACTGATGGATAAACACATTGAAGCCATTGGAATAGAGAAAGTTAAAATTTGGTTGATGGGGTTTCTTAGTTATGTATCTTTTCTTTGTTTGTGATTGTCGATATATAGCAAAAAGAACTGTCAATATCACATGTTTCACATAGATAGAAAGCATGCATTTACTACTTTATTAGAGTAATAATTGATCCATACTTAATTATCCTCTAATTTGTAATATATTAAAAAAAGTAACAAAAGATAATTTCCAATCCGGAAAAGAGAGACTTAGAATTTGGTTGATGAGACTTCTTAAGTCATGTGTTTCTTGTGTGTTTGTGATTTTTTATATATAGAAAAAAAGAATTATGTACCAACTGTATCACATGTTTCACATAATTAGGAAGCATTAATTTACTACTTTATTAGAGAAATAATTAATGTATACTTATCCTCTAATTTGTATTATTTTTTAAAGATTAACAAAATATATTACGAACTCGGGAAAGAGAACGTTAGAATTTGGTTGATGGGACTTCTTAATCATGTGTCTCTTGTGTGTTAGTGATTTTCTGTATAGCAAAAAGAATTACCATATCACATGTTTCACATAGTTAGGAAGAATAAAGTTACTATTTTATTAGAGTAATAACTAATGTATATTTATACTCTTATTTGTAGTATATTTTAAAGTTAATGTAGCAAAAGATAATTATGAACCAGGAAATGAGAAAGTTAGAATTTGGTTGATGAAACGACCAGTTTTTTGGCATCTGATAAACCTGCCGTTGCTAGTACTGCTAAGGGAAGAGGTGGAACCGGAAGTGGGGGTAAGAAGAGTTTATATGAGAGCTGAAAGGAGAGCTATGCAGATGACCCTTATGATGACGATCCTTATAATGATTATGAAGATCATGAGGTGCTAACTCCTGAGCAGATAGCATTTTGTGACGCTCATGATATAAAGATTAGTCATAAATTTAGACGTTAGCTTATATTTGGTTGTTGAGTCAAATGTAATCTAGTGGGTAGTCATTTGTTTTCTTATGTTAAGACTAGAAATGTCTTGTTATGTTAGTTTTACTGCCTATTTAATTGGCTGAGATGTGGGACTACAACAACATCCTTTGTACTTAAACACTCCTTTGGAGTAATACATTTATCGAGAAAACCTTTTAAACAAACAAACAAAAAAAAAGGATTTGGTTGATGGGGCTTCTTAAGTCATGTGTCTCTTGTGTGTTTCTGATTATCTATATATAGCAAAAGGAATTACATATACCAACCGTATCACATGTTTCACATAGTTAGGAAGCATGCATCATTTACTATATAATCAGATTCTCTTTCGATATTTGATAATGCAAAACTAATTTGAAACAACCTAAAATGGAAATACTAACGTTAGATTAGGAATTAGAATATTGTTAACAATATTACCTAACTCGAAATTAAGATAGATGAGACACATTGACACTTGTGAAAGCATACATGACACTTTGGGGGACTGGCCACTTAATATCACGGGTTATTGGTCATTTTGGCGGTTATGCATGCATGGGTTCAGTAAATCAGTAATTGTGTTATTGGTCATTTTCGTTGTGATTTTTTTTTTTTTTTTTTATAATTTATCTGAGGCACTTAAATTTGTTAAAGGTTTTGCTAACATGCGTTCAATAAGCACATTTTAGGTGCAACTGATTAATATATATTTTCTTTTTATATGCATTTATTAAACATTAATTAAAACTGACTAGCAGGGTACCCGCGCGTTGCAACGGCGGATACCCTGAAATAAAATTTATCGGTGAATCATGTATTTTAGTTTATTATGTTCTTTTTGACAATAAATTTACGGATACCAAGAATTTCGTTTATCCCGTGCCCGTTCGGGCTCGAGCCCGTTTGGCCGTTGCCCATTCGGACTTAAATATTTGTATAATGTGCTTTGTTATTTGTATTAGTCATATTTAATAAATGTGTTTGAGTTGGTTGTACAATATGCTTGATAATTTGTATTTCTTATGTAAATGGTGTTTTAATAACTGTATGAATTGTATTTATTGACCAGTTAATTAATTGACGACATTAAATTTGTTGACCACATTAATGTGTTGTTAATTTCTTATTATAGAAATGTTTTTTGTCTTATTTTTTTTAAACTTGTAAATATAGATGTCCTAAATACATTATAAGGTAGTATAAATAATTATTATAATTAATTAAATGCAAATTCTAATATTGAAGACCAATATTTTTTTTATTATGCATTAACCTGTACCCAATAGGAACATATTAATAAAATTGAAATTTAATAGCTTTGTGAATTTTGATAACTTAATTTCTGAGGGTTATGACGTTAGGTGAATACATAAGTGTTATACATTTGATAGTAAGCTTTGATATAATATATTTTAAATTATTTAGGGCCGCAAACAAACTGCAAGTTCAGTGAATATTTCATGAACCGTTCGCTAAAAAGTTCGTTTATGTTCGTTGTTTATTAAATGAACGATCATGAACAGTATTTTACGTTCGTTTAGTTAAATGAACGAACATGAACAAAAGTTGCGTTCGTTCATTTATATTTGTGAACATCCGATTATGCGTTTATTAACGTTCGTTTATGTTCATTCAGTGGTGGACCTCTTTGAGGGCAGGGGAGGGTTCCGGCCCTCCCAAAATTTACGGCACCTAGTGTAAAAATTATATGTTTTATGGGTAATTTAGTTGAGGTTACAAACAAATCTCCGATTCGGCCCCTCCAAAATAAATTCGGCCCTCCCAAAATAAATGGTCAAGTTCCGCCATTGTGTTCATTTATTTGTTTATGTTCGTCTATATATCTTTCAATTGTATACTTTTAAAACTAGTTTGATTAAACAAAATATTATGCATAATAACAAAGTTTATGTTTGTTTTTCTACGTTCATTTATGTTCGATCCTTTATATTCGTTTAGTGTCTTAAAGAACGAACATAAACGAACATAAATAACTAATTTTCTTAATAAACAAACATGAACAAGAATATTCGTCAATTTAAGCGTTCGTGTCCGTTTATTTGTCTGATTAAAATTAAACGAACGAACATGAGCAAGGCTCCGTTCGTGTTCGTCCGGATCGTCTACAGGCCTAAAATTATATTTAGTACATACAAAACATCAAGTTAGATTTTTTTTAACTAAACAAGACCGTGTTTTAAGATCATTCACTATGGTGGTTTAATAATATGTCGAAAAAATTGTGAAGAGGTCTAAAAATCCCAGTAACATATTAATGAACCATTCTATTCTACGTGGCATGAAAATGTTTAATATTTTGACGAGGTCTATAATTTAAAGACAGCATGAGATGAATATTTATATAACTGCTAAAAGCTATATGGACTGTAAGAATAAGTTCGTAATAAGAAAATGTTTGCAAATATATTACATTATATAAGGTGACAATTTTATAAACCTTATAAGAGGTTCATCATAGTAAAATTTGTTTCGCTTTTAATATTAAAGTGTTAAAACATATTACATATCTTTATATGTTAAGCAAGTGGAAGTGATTATGTTATTTGTTTTGTGTACGATGCTAAATATTGATGTAAAAAAAACATGTCCTTCATCAAATAATTGTTTCTATCATGATTTTATACATGCTTTTTATTTTTAATACACAAAATTCATGTAACTATTTTGTCCATCAGACGAGTATGAAATCTAGTATATAGTATATAGAGAACATTTATTTCATCATCATCCATGAGAGTAAAAGTTTCTTAGTTTTATTCCTATTTCCTTTTTATATATGCTAAAACATTAAGAGTTTAATGTAATGTATAAGAGAATTTATTTTGTCAAAAACTTTTTAACCTTTTTATAGATCTTGCCATAAATGATAGGGATATAAGTGTTAGTTTTATGGATATAAATTAATATGTGTATAACCGGATTCGAACACGAGACTTCGGGATTGCACACTTTACGTATAAGATTCAATGTTTTAATAATTAATATAAAATGTTATGGTTAATCATTAATTTCACAAATAAACACTTAATGAGAGTTAGTATTTAACGGAGTTTTGTTAACGGTCGTTAAATATCAAGTTAAAGGACTACAGATGAAATTAATGACTGAGAAGGTTCTAGTACCCCTTTGGATTCCTATAACCGGTCGATCAAAGGGAGTAGGGGTTTCCTACCCTAACTTGGACTCCAAGATTGTTCTAGTATAAATACAAGCCCCTTGTATTCAATCTAAACTAATCTAGAATCCTTGCAAACTAATTTCTCTTATCCTCTCCTCTTGTTTTGAGCTAAACCGATTGGCCCCTCCTAATCCTATTGGAGTCGATTTCCTTAGTTCACACTTAAGTGTTTGGTTTGTTTTTGATTCAATAACCTAGCTTTTCTCATTTAATCGTTAGTAATACGTGTGTACAAGAACGAAGGACAAATACACTTGTGTTAGTGAATTTTTCCTTATTAAACCCTAATTTACTAGGGTTTATTGGTTCTTGTTTATCGATTCCATGTTTTGCTAGGAATCGCAAAAGGTACGCATATACTTTTATATTCGGTTAACTAATTGCAAGTATTTGATCTTTACTTTCACTGCTTGCTTTGATGATGTTTACTTATTTAATATAATTGTTATGATTCATAAACTCCAACAGTGGTATAAAAGTCAGGTTAATACTGTGTAATTAATTACCTAAACACACAAAAATTGAATATTTAAGTGTTATTACATGTTTATGGTTTCTATTGGAAACCCTAATTTTTATTTTATGGGTCGATCACCCTAATATTAATATAATTAGGTTTTAGTCAGTGTTGCAAAACAAGGCCTGAGGCCGATATCACCGATTAGGTGCTCTAGCCACCAACCTTGCCGATTTGTGTAATGGGTCAAAAATCGGTACATGGCGGTTTCAAATCCCGAAAACTTGCAAATCTTTCGAGAAATACCCAAAACTGTCTTGAACAAGTTTAAACAATATATTTGATGTCTATATCATTTACAAGAATTTTGAAGGAAAGTCTTGTCTAGAATACCCAAATCTCACCGAAAATACCCAAAACTTGCCGAAAATGCAATGATTAATCACCGATTAATCCCCTACCGATATAAGCTAAGGGCGACGCCCGATACCGATAATTTTTGCAACCTTGGTTTTAGTTATGTTAAACTTGTAGAAACCCTAGATTGCATGTAACTTTTTATGTGATTATTAATGAATATTTGTTATATGTCATTAATTGTTATGCGTATGTTGTGATCCTTTGACTTGATTATATGTTGTTTGACATGATAATAAGTGCCATGTGGGAATCTATGATGAAAACATGCAAGTTTTGTCATGGATTAAATTATTATATTTGATATCGATATGTAATAATTGTTACCTATTGATGTTTACATGCTTTAATTGTTAAGAGTATATACATAAAGTTTTTTTTCTGATAAATCTTAAATTGGGGAAGACCTCAATAATACATTAATGAATCAATTATGTGCAATATGGTATATGTTTAGCTATGACTTATGCAATCGATTCGTCGATGTATCTGGCTCACTTGATACAAGTGAAAGTCCTAGTTAAATATACACATTTAATTAAAATCTGGAATTAATTATTAATAGGGTTTTATCAAATAAGCTTGCATGTGGCTATTTGTTTACCCATATTAATTGTTATGTTATGTGTACATTATTTAAGGTGTTTATTTTTATTAAATGTTTATCTGTTTATATATGTTGTTTGACATGATAGTAAGCAAAATGGTAATTTTATGAATAGAAAATAAACCAGACTTAATAATGGGGAAATTTGACTTCCTTTTAACCATTAAATTTTAAACTTCTAGTCGATTGATGTGACTGTACCAAATAGCTAGAAAGGCTCACCCATTATTGACAAACTGTGTGAGAGGTATAAAGAGGGTACACGTTAAATTGTGACCCGAAAGAAGAAGGTTTTTAATATGCTTCGTGCTGACCCGCTTGTCCGCTTATTTGTGCGTAATGGAGCTACCTACGGCTATTTAATGTATGAAGCATCTTAAGAAAAAATTGGTTTAACCAATTTCTCAATTAAAATTTTGTTGACTTAAGCTTAGCTAAGATAAATAATCAGTAATTTTTTTTAATTGAAACCTATGATACAAAGATGAATACATGACATCCTTGTACATATTTGATTTGTCACCAAAATCAAAATTACTACCCTTTAAATTTAAGTTATATGCCATCCAATGAAACGGGAACACCTGAGGTTTCCATTTAGTCACCATGAGACGTGGCTAGATTGTAATCAAAGGGTAAATCTCCACTTGTCGTGAAAACGGGCGTGGAAGTATTTGCAGTTTCTTAAGTTGGATAACTTAATTGAGTTGATAGTGAGAACTGGTAGCTCAAGGCATAAGATGGGGATAAAACATGCTTACATTGCAACTAAAGTTGGCAAATATGTAAAATCCTATAATGTTCTAGGAATTGCAATTTGTTTATTGGCAATTGAGGTTTGACTCGTACCTTGTTGAATACTTTCATTACTAGCAGATCAACTGATGTGATGAAACTATGTCAATTTTGGATCCTAGTTTTCAGTGAAATTAAATGGTTATATTTTTATTTACCATTTGTAATTTTTCTTGAAAGGTTATATTATCAAAAGTACTAACTTTTGAACTTTTTTCTGTAGAAATGGCTCTACCCGAAAATACTAATATGAACAACATGAGTTTTGCTTTCAAACAAATGCTTAATAGAGAAAAGTTGACTGCCAATAATTTCAATGATTGGTTTCTGATACGCGTACAACGCGCGTTCGGGGTCAAAGGAAACTTCCTTTTTCTTCGAGCAAGTTTTTCAACCACCTAGGCAGTGAACCTAATCGTTGTAGTGTAGTATTAGGGTAAACCTCAAGATTGATATCGTTCTCTAGGGGAATAGGAATGCTAGTGAGAAGTTACTACGCTAAGGTTGGGGTTGAGGAAGATTATTTTTTTTATCTTTTTTTATATTTTTTTAGAAATTGAAAGGTACGAATCTCGGGGTATTGGATTTGGGGGTTGGTATTTCTACCGATTACTCTAATATTCTAATTATCTAATTAACTAAGCTAAGGGTAGTCTATATCTAATTGATGTGTGCTCGTATGATGATTAAATATGTGTTTACCTAGATGCTATTACTCCCTAGTTATCTTGTATTGATGGTTGAATTGTCACATCCTTATTCTTAACGCGTTGTGTTTTCTAAGGTCGTAGGGTATGCTTTCTTCCCAAACTCTTTGCGACTACCTTAAGGTTATTGCCTACAAAATCTCTAGGATTAATAAACTAACTCTAAGGTTATCTTTGAATTTTTAGCCTACAACAACTCTAGGCGATTATAAACTAATGTTCACAAAGATTACTCAAGCATTAAAAGCACAACGAATGACCTATCGCAATCCTAGGTCAATTACAATTAAGATAAGAGACAACCAATCAATATTCAATACCTAGGTTTCATAGATCTAAGCAAACACACAAGTAAATTAGCCGGACATGGAAAACATGCAAGCATACGCACATACAATTGAAGACATAATTGAATCAATGAAGTAAATTACTTATCTTGTTGTAAAATAGGGAATGAGAACCCTAAGATCTACTCAAATGACCAAAAATCGTTATTAGGTTTTACTCCACAAAACTACCTCTTTAAAATCACGAAAATTCAATTCTATATATAGAGTTACAACATGCGGCGGCGTCACTCTTTAAATGTGACGCCGTCGGATCGCCGCCATTAGGGTTTCGTCTTGACCACGTTAACCTTGTGACGGCGTCACCTTATGGCTGTGGCAGCCGTCGGCTTCATCTTCGGCCCGTCGGGATGCGAATCTAGGCCGGTTGTGGCCCTACTCTTTAAAACATGGCGCGTCGGTACAAAACAGACAATTTAAGCTATTGAGCCGTCACAAATTTGGAGCATGTTGCGACAACGTCACCCTCTAAGCGTGACGGCCACGTCACCTTCAATTCCACAGACTTGAGTGTCTTGATCTTGACTTAGCCATTTTCTTCATATATTCCGCCTTTTAGTCCGAATAAGTGTCATTCCGACAATTTACCTTCAAAAGACCTAACAAGTGAAAAGCGAAATTAAGCGATACGGATATAAAAGTGATCGATTAAGGGCTTAAATGACCCCTCAAAAGTGTACTTTTTAAATCTTATCAAATATCTCTACACTTGGTATTTGCTTGTCCTCAAGCAAATGTGCTTTTGGCCAATTAATTTATAAGTTAGGGTTCATGAAGCATTTGTTTAGAACAATTCACAACAAGTATAAGCCCCACAAAAGTCATAAAAAGCACGGAAATTACATACTAGCGCCTCACTAGTGGTGTTTGGATACTCTTATCTCTCGGGTGTATATGAAATATATCAAATTGGAAATGGAAGATAAACACTCATTAACCGGTCCTAGTACATAGATTTCCATAGGCTTAAGACTAGATCAAACCTCCATCGTTTTGGCGTAAGCACCTAGGAAAAACTATCCAAGAGGTATCTTAAAGGGTTGTAACGTTAGGCTTACGGTGGGGAAACAAAGGGTTTGGTTGGATAGGCGATTTAGTGGTGGCAAGTCAAAAATCTTTATGTTACAAGCATGAGAAGCATGGCGTTGCTAAGCCAAGACCCGACACTCTAAACTCTAGATAACTTTGAAACAAACAAACATGGTAGCCCGTATGTTTTTTTTTTTTTTTTTTTTCAACACTCTCTTTTCTTTCGGTTTTTTTTTTTTTTTTCATATAGTCTATCATCCTCTCGATAACATCAAAATAATAGGGATTTATAGGCACATCCCTACACTTGAGTTTTTATTACTCTAATATTAATTTGACCCGATTGAAAGATCAAAACACTTAGAGTACATTATTACGTAAATAAAGGGAATTTGAATTTAACGCTTCTTTCCGTGCACTTCATAAAATTTAACTTTTCCCATGAGTCCCATCGTCCCATACAAAGGATATGACTCGACTTAGCAACTTATGCAAGCAACTATACATAATTGAACAAAGGGTCTAGTATGATAACAATAATGCACTAAAAGTGAGTGCATACAAGGTAGGCTAAGGTGATTTGGGTGTACATTTGGGGGTGGATTGTAAACAATGCTCTTCATTGATATTCTGGAAAACCAAAACATCATGAGAACCAGGAAAATGATAGGCTCTGAGGGGTTAACTAGGGGTATCGTGGTACTAAATGAGTACAACGCAAGGGTGTGGGGAATTACTCAACCGATGTGGAAGAAGTAATTATAATACGGGTATCAAACAAGGGTTATCCTAATGCCTCTTATCATTTAGTTATTCCTAACTACACAAGTGTAGTCTCACTAGCGATCTCGGAATGCATCACAAAACAAGTTCTAGAATCTATTATACTACCATTACACTCTTGAAGCATTAAAGATGAATGCTTTAATTCGTACAAATCTAAGGGCGATCCTCACATTTTGGGGTGAAATTTGAGTGGTAAAGGGTTTTGTGCTAGTCATATAACTTCCTATCCATGAGACGCTTTATTAAGACTAATGGCCCACTCCTACATGTCATGAAAATTTTTAAATTTGGTGCCAAAATTACCCTAACCGACATTTCTCATGGTTTATTACATAAATGATATTGGACAAGGCAAATAGTCAAAGATAAGCATAGTTTCAAAGTTCCCGTTTTATTTTCTCTCCCTAAACTTAAACTGAACATTGTCCCCAATGTTCCCCGAAAGTATCAAAGTTATGATAATGGAAGGTAATTAAAAACGAAAGAACCTAATACTCCCCTGATTAGCTCGGTAGGATCCGTGTGAAGTAGTGGTTAAATTCTTCTTCATGAAGAATGTATGCGTGAAAAGCTCCTTCCAATCTTATGTATCTTCTTCTTGATAAATAAAACACGCACACTAAACGAAAACAACTTAAACCTTCACGTAAAATCGACGGTAACACAATATATGACTCTACTAAACTAGGATATAATGCTTGTGGAATGGATGTTTCTGATTTTCGAAAATTAAGACTGAGAAATTCCAAAATTTATAAGTACCTGACGAAAAGAAAAAGTTATAAGATGTTTTACGCTCCTCGGCGTCGTCAGTTGCGATCCTGACGCCATCGGGTTATCAGCAATGCGTGGCATGCATTTTACGGAAAAAATTCTGGAAAAATTTTATCTTTAGAATCTGGAAAAATTTTCTGCAAAACATCCATCATGACTCGATACAAGCATTTGACTCTAACAAACATACATGTATATCTTTTTAATAATAGTAATTCTCATGTTCACGTTCTTTTTGAAAATGTGTGTAATCCTCCCTACACTTATCCCTTTTGTAAAATACCTTTATATGTAATTAAGACGAGGTTAAAGACAAAATAGAGCATTTTCACAAATTCAAACATGAGAATAAACAATCAATAAAAAGATATACGACACACTAACAAGCAAACAATTAAGCATGGGTTGCCTCTCACGAAGCGCTTTTCTTTACTTATGAGCAGTGTTGCAAAAAAGGGTCTACAAGGCCGATTAATCACCGATTAGGTGCTACTGAGACACCGACCTTGCCGATTTTTTTAAATTGTTCAAACAAATCGGTTAACCATGGTCAACGGCGGTTCACGATGGTCAAACTTCCTGAAAACTTGTAAATATTGCTAGAAATACCCTAAACTCACAGTAAATTAGCTTTAATCACTTATAGTCACTATTTATATCTATTACAAGATGTTTTAAAAAGAAAAACTTGCCGGAAATACCAAAACTCACTGTAAATACCCAAAGCTTGCAAAAAATGCCAATACGATTTATCACCGATTCGTTATTTTTGCAACCCTGAACAAATGTAATCACTTATGGTCACTGTTTATATCTATTACAAGATGTTTTTAAGGAAAATCCTCTTTCTGGGAACACCTAAAAGTCGCCAGAAATACCCAAAACTTGCCAAAAATGGCAATCTGATTAATCACCGATTAATCGCGCCTAGACCAATTACAAGCTGAATTGGTCGACCGCCTCACTACCGATTCACGATTTTTGCAACCTTGCTTAGGAGTCTTGTAGCTAGACTCGAAGTCGTGCCCCTACGTGACTTCATTACCGTCACTTTCTTCCTCATGAAGGTCTCTATTAGGGTTTTCCATGTTATAGTAATGCCCTATTATGCATCTTTCTAATAAGTCATCTTCTCCCCAATCGATTCTATATTCCGGTCCTAGTTTCAATCAACCCTTATAGAAACCAAAAATCTTATCCATCACATAATCTACTCTCCTTATCCTTCTCTTTCCTATAGTAGACCGATAGCTTAAGTTTTTTTTCATCATTGGATAATGAAGAAAATTTCTCAATCATAAACGACATTTGGTAAGCTATGTCATCGGTCTCATCCTTGAAACTCACTATTCCAAACGACGGATCATAAGTCATCCTGGTGTTTTCTATGAAAGGCTTTCCTAGAATTACGTGGGACAAGCTAGGATCTATGGCTGTACTAATATCATTCACAATTATGAAATCCGTAGGATACGTGAAACTACCTACATAGACGGGCAATCCCTTAACTCTACCAAGGAAATTACAACTAACCCTAGGATTATCGAGATCTTGCCTAGTTGGGATAGGCTTCTTCATTACCCAATTATAGTAGGTGCTAGTCATGATATTTATCGGGGACTTGCGATCAATGTAAGCCTTTGCCACAAAAAGATATCCTATGCAACATGGTATGTTATGATTCCTAGGGTTCCCAAACTTGATCCTAGGGCTTCTCCTAACATACATTTGACGGAGGTCGCGCACTAAGTGTGGGTGGCGAGAGAGTTCCTCTTCCGTAGGAAACTTATTGAAATAGTCATTGCCTACTTCATCTATTTCATCGATCGATTCATTCTTAGGAGTCTCACTAACCTCAAGTACCGTCTCATGGTTCGGCAGTCAATTGTCCTATCGGGTTTCACTAAGGTGATGGTATTGACGAATTGAGCGTGCTTAGCTAACTTACTTGGGTCCTGGGCACACCAGGAAGCTTGAGTGAGTTGAGATAGCATTAACCTTCCTATCACTATTGGTCATGGCTTTCAAAAGGTTATCTATCTTCCTATCCATCTCGGCTTGTTGTTGGTTAAAACGGTCCGAGAGCTTAGCTATTTGAGCTTCTTGGGATGTGACTAGGTGTTGCAACATCCCTTCTATGTTTTGTTGGCTAGGGCAGTGAGAGGGGGGCCATGAGAAATAATTAGAGGTGAATTCTTTGGTTTGTCCCCAATAGAAGTCGGGTTTGCCCTTCCATGCTTCTCGGGCGTCATTGAAAGTCCTAGGTCCGGGTGTTGTAGGGAATCTTCCTCCCGTTCCATTGGTGCGCGAAGATGCGTAGTCAACGGAAGCTTGTTCGGGGAGTCTTGTGCAAGTGCGAGTGTCATGAGGACCAATACATAGCTCACACAAGGAAGAAAATTTGTTCACTTGGCTAGAAGACTTAGGATTTTCGTAGGAGCTCATTAGGAATTTGACTTAAGCTTCAAGCTCGAGCATCCTACGGTTGGAAGGTTGCGAGTCAATGGGAGGCAAGGAGATTGCCTTTATGGTTTTGGGCAACTCACGGGGGTCATTTCAACTTTCGTTGTCATAGAGAGAAAGGTCCTCTATTATACCCCATGATTCTTCCGCGGTGAGATCACTAAGTTTACCACCGGCCGCTTGGTCGATGGATCACTTAGTCATGAAGTTGACATGATCATAAAAGATTGGACTTGAAGCCAAAGATCAATGCCGTGATGAGGGACTTTATGGAGCAAGTCCTTGAATCGAGTCCATGCTTCGTAGAGAGATTCACCTTGACGTTGTTGGAACATCAAGATTTCATTCCTAAGCTTAGTAGTTCTCCCTGGTGGGAAAAATTGGGCAAGGAAACGAGAGGTGAGATCATCCCAACTTGAGATGGAGCCGGTGGGAAGTCGCTCAAGCCAATTACTAGCTTGGTCCCATAGAGATAATTGATAGAGACGTAAGCGCATGGTCTCCCGATTAGTAGCATCGAGGTCGATGGAATCGACGATTTTAAGGAAATCCTTAAGATGCTAATTAGGATCTTCGGAACGAAGTCCATGGAATGCACATCCGTTTTGCACCAAACGGATGGTGTCGGATCGAAGGGCCGTAGTTTGGGCTTGGTCGGGAAGCTCAATGGTGTTCCTATAGCCTAGGTGGCTTGGTCTTGAGTATTCACCAAGAGTACGGCCTCTTGGTGGGTCATTTGGTGGTGGGTTGATGAGTGGGGGTTGATTATCACCTTCCATGGTGAAAAGTGATAAGATTACTAACAAAGGTCACGAAGAAGGGGGATAGACTACGAGGACGCTAAAAATGAGAAAAAATCTTACTTGATTGGAATCAAGCAAGGGAACCTAAATGTTGGGATATAAAAGATAAAGTACTGAAGAAAGTCAAAGTGCTGAAGAAAGTCAAAGTACTGCTTATGAAGAAAGTCAAAGTACTGCTCAACATCATAGTACTGCAAAGCTAAAGAGCTGCTATATCGTTTATGGAAAGCTTTGTAATTCTAGAATATTCTTAGTTTAGATTTAGTATTACTTGTCGTACAAGGATTATAATTGTAAACCGACTAGGGTTTTCCACATGCCTATAAAAGGACCCCTAGATTGGCATTAGAGGAATGATACAATGCATAACATTAGAGAGAATATTAGAGTTTATCAAGTTCGATATTAGAGTTATTAGGGTTGTTAGTGAATATGTGTATCAAGCAGGTTCAAAGTATTAATAAAATCGTTGAAGTTTAAAGTTATTCTTCTTAGCTTTATTGAAGTAGTTTCCGCATACTTAGTAGAGTAATATCAGTGTTTCATTGTTAGTAACTTAGGATTTATCTGAGGTTGCTAAGCCCTTACAAGCTACATAGTTAGGTTGGTCAGAGTATATCGATCCAACAAGTGGTATCAGATCTTGTGTGGAAACTCTGATTAAGAAGAAACCCTTAAAACCGCTTTAACTTCAAACCCTAAAGATGTCGACTAAAGCTGCACCACCCCCATCCATCACCTCACTCAGAATTCCTATCATCAAGAAGGGAGAATATGATCTCTGGAGCATGAAGATGAGGCAGTACATTGCTATTACAAACCATGCATTGTGGAATGTAATTGTCAATGGTAATGTAGTTCTTGAAGAACCTGTAGAAGTTCCTGGACAACCTAAACCACCTAAGCCTACCTTGCCAGCAGCTACAGTAAGAAATCAAGAAAAGGCTCTCAATATACTGTTGTATGCTATTCCTAATGGTCACCTACTCAAGTTCCATGATGCTAAGGATGCAAAACAACTATGGGCTGCTCTCAAGACAAGATTTGGAGGTAATGATGCTTCTAAAAAGATGCATAGAAATCATTGGAAACAGCAGTTTGAAACTTTCAGTGTTGGTGAGAAGGTCTTGATCTTACCTGTGATTCCAAAAATCTTCTTAGTATGCTAGAGTTATACAAAGCAGAGGTATCTATTGAAGATGCAAGCCTAAAGTTCTTAAGAAGTTTGCCATCCGTATGGCATGTGATTGCTACTATGATCAGAGTATAACCTGGTCTCGACACTATGGACTTTGAGGATCTTTACAACCACTTAAAGGTGTATGAGCATGAGATGAATGGCCAAACATGTTCAAAATCTCACAAAGCATTGCTTTTTGTCTCTTCGAAATAGAAGCGGTACTTCCACTAAAGTCTTGCTTATCACCTCAAAAGTACTGTTGGTGATAAACATCATATTTACACAACCATGACTACCCCCACCTCATCACCACCAACCAACATCCACTTTGATGAAGTTGTATGTTCCTTCTTCGCTCAACAAACCACTTTACCTGTTACTTATGAAGAAAACCGACCGGCGATTTACGATTTACGATTCCCCTATTCTTAATATTGGTCGATCGACTTTTGTTCACTTATGGTGGGATACTGATTTCTTTAATCGTTTTTTATGCTTGCATGTGCACCTACTTTGGTCTAAAAATTAATATATTGATGGGTTCAGTTGTGATTGGTTATATTAGCTTCTACTTCTATTATTCTAATATATAAGGATACTACATGCAAGATGCAAATTGATTATGGGTGGAGCAGGTTGAATTCGATTTGTGATTTAGCGATTTAAACCCTAACTCTTGAGTTAGGGTTTACTATTTTACTCTTTTTGGTTGTGCACTCTGCTGGTTCGGGTTTAGTTACTGTACGTGGGTTCTGAGAGAGATGGAAAAGGGTTTTTTAAAGAATATTAGTGCTTCAAATGATTCGAAAACGGTTGGAAGTGATGAATCGGTTATGGAGTCTCGTGGGGATGTGAATTCAGCGTCTCCAGGTAAGTTTAACGCGGCTACTTGTGAACCTCATGTGGAGCCGGTTCCGCATTATTCACTGGGTGCTGATAAGGGTAATGGTGTTGGTAATGCTGATAATTTGCTTCAATCTCCACAACTTTCTTCTCAATCGCATGGTGGGAAAGATGGAGCTGTGGGAATTGATAAGTCCTCAACTGAGGGTCATGATACTTTATTGAAAATTCGTGCTATTAAAAAACAAATATTTGAGGGAAAACTTGTTCTTGTGGGTGATGATGGGCAACCATTAAAACTCACGTGGAGTGGATGCTACTACTGGGCTAATCTATTTGAGCATCTTAAGGTGCCTGATCCGCGAAGGAGCTAGAGAGAGATGCTTACTTCTTGCTATTGGTTATTATTCGAAACCTCCTCAAGATACTATTGTTCCTATGGCTTCTAATGTTAATGCTACTAGTAGTCCTAATAATGTTAATGATAAGGTTGATATGAATGCACATGGGGCTGTGGGTATTGAGAAGGTTGGTGTGTATGCTATGAAACAACCTTCTACATCATTTTTGGTGTTACTTCTCTGAGAACCTAAGAAACACGCGTCAAACTTTGTGGTTGGAGTGTAATAAGAAAGCTAATGGTGTGGATCTTTCTATCCCGATGAAAGTGGTTGAAGAGGTGAACTCTAGGTTTGAGAATACTTTGTATGGGTATTTCCTTGGTCAACGACTTGCTTTTCCTAGTTGTTGATTACTTTATGCATAATCGTGGGCTAAGTTTGGTATACAAAAGGTAATGATGAATGAAAAGGGTTCTTCTTTTTAAGTTCAATTCGAAGAAAGGTGTTGATGATGTTCTTGGCGGTCCTTGGTTGATTAGAAATGTACCTATTATTCTTAAACCATGGACATTGAACACCAACTTACTTAAAGAGGATTTGACCAACATCCCGGTGTGGGTTAAATTCCATGATGTTCCTCTTGCTATGTTTTCTGATGATGGTCTTAGTCTCCTTGCCACATTGATAGGCACGCCCAAAAGGTTAGATGCTTTCACTACAAGAAAAGTGGCTTTTTAGGACCCTCATAAGCGTCATAAAATGGTACTTTTTAGGACCTTTCATTTAATAGGACCAAGGATGAAAGCGTTTCATCTAAGGCGGTTGTAATAGGTCCAAAGCGTCCTAACCCTTATGAAACCAATTTTATGGTCGTATTATATGTCTATGAACAACACAAATAGCGTCCTAATAAAACCATATTAGGACACTTTTACAATGTTTTAACATGTGATTACCTACTTTTAATCTTTTGAGACACATAAAAGCGTCCTTAAAAGTATTGTTAGGCGCTTATGATGTAACATCATAGCTATTTTAGCAACCAAGAAAAGGGTACTAATAACTCAAATAAGATTATGATACCAATTTTATGGTCGCATTTTAGGTCTATAAACAACACAAATAACGTCCTAATAAAAACATATTAGGACACTTTTCCAATGTTCTAACATGTGGTAACCTACTTTTAATCTTTTGATACACATACAAGCGTCCTTTAATGTTAATTCTTAGGTCGGTTATCATATACCATTATAGTTACTTTAACACCAAGAAAAGGGTCCTAATATCCCAAATACGATTATGAAACCAAATTTATGGTTGCATAATATGTCTATGAACAACCAAATAACGTCCTAATAACAACATATTAGGACACTTTTACAATGTTGTAAAACGTTGTTACCTAATTTTAATATTTTGATACACATACAAGCGTACTTAAAAGATAATTGTTAGGACGCTTATCATATAACATTATAGCTATTTTAGCACCAAGAAAAGGGTTCTAATATCTCAAAGAAGATTATGAAACCAATTTTTTGGTCGTATAAAATGTCTATTAACAACCTAAATAACGTCCTAATAGCAACATATTAGGACACAATGTTAAGTTAATTGTTAGGACGGTTAATAAGTTTAATAGGACAATTTCAAAGTTCGGACAAGTCATATGATAGGACGCTATTTTCACCATGCACACTCTATTATTACGATATGAATAAAACATCAACTAAATATTAAATGAATAAAACAAAATTGTATTTCAAATTAGCAATTGTCATAACAAAATCACTAAACATAAATAAGGTAGACAGAATCTAACATAAAGTCTGTTAATATTAAACAATACATTAGCAAACAAGAAGCTTAGTCCGTGGTCATCATGCATCATCTCTCTCAATCCTCACGGACCACCTACAAATAAACACCCATGTATAAGCATTAAGCTCCATGTTAGTAAAATTATTGGTATCACAAGATTAACAAAGACATACCGAGATAAAGGGACAAGGCCATGCTATGGTTGCACCAACACAGTCTTCAATTGTGGCAAATAACCCATAGGGTCTCACCAACACTTCATCTCTTTTTGTTGGTACTTGAACGTTTACCTCACACCATCCTCGTCCAATCTCTGTACCACCAACTATATCATTTGGGTTCAAGCTCCTCACCCATCCTTTTGCTACAATCTCGGTTGAGTTTAGAATGCTTTTAAGGACAACTTCATCCCCGATCTAGATTTCAGTTTTCAACAAACATTTATCAATTTATAGTCAAGACACATGTATTAGGTTAAACATATGTAATACTGCGTATGTATGGAGGTGGGGTATACAAAGGAGGTCAAAAATTGATGGAGTGTAATACTGCGAGGTGTGGAGTGGTGTATACTAAATAAGTTACAAATAAGCTACAATAAGCTAAATAAGCTGTAACTACATGAGTTGTAACTAGATTAAGCTAAAAACTACCAGATAAGCTAAAGGAATAAGCTATAGACCAGAATAATCACTTGATCAAATATCACAGGCCAAACAGGCCAAAACCAACAACCTTGCAGCCCTTGTGGGTCCCACTAGGGTTGACAGGGATCCAAAGTGAGACTTGATATGAAAAGGTGACTTATTGAGGTGTCTAAAAGGCTAGGACTAAAGGTTTGGGTGCCCGCAGATAAGCACTTGATGAGGGCTTGAACTTGGGTGGTCAACACTGATCACTAGATGTATGGGTGGAATTGGACAAACAAAAAGCTATCCGCAGACCTATCTAATAAGGTCAAAAGTTTGAAATAAGCCCTGAACTTTATAGATGAGATTATTGGCTTTCAAAAACCAATAAGCTCACTGTGTGGCCCACTAATGAAGAAGCTAAGGCACATGGAAAGTTTGGGTTTTGAGCTGATGCCAGTGCGAGGGCAATGGTTAGCCACAGCAGGCCACTTTGAACTATCACCTAAGCCAGAGAAAAAATCATAAAAATAAGCTAACTGTGTGATTCAAAAGCTTAGATGGGGAATTTCAACATGTAAAAATCTCAAGACTTGAATCTCAACACAAAATTCACAAAAATTCTCCCAAGATCTGAGTTTCTGACTAACATACCATTTTGACTTTTTGATTTTGAACTTAAACTTTGACTTTAATGAAACTTGTTTGATCCGTATGCACTAATTATGATTATTTAAGCTATGATAACACTAATTTAAGATACATGAACAATATTTAGACCAAGTGGGTGAGATTTGATCCTCACATGTCCCAACGATGAATTTGTGAGAGTGAAGGTAATTTGATTTTGACTTTCTCTAGTTCAAACATTGGTTTTATAGTTTTACTAGTTCTAATATCACCTAGAGGTCATAGTGTGCAGATAAACAAGTGAAAAGGCAACTACCACAGTTGAAACAACACAGAACCAAACACCCCTTAATAACTGAGTTAACAAATTTAAAAGGTAAATGAGCAATCTAAATCATATCTTGATACATAAGCTTGTAGCCTAGGTTCATTAGCTATCAAAGATAAAATAAGCTATAACAACTAGAAAGGAACGATTTATAATAGAAACATACCCGTAAGCGTGGAGGTTCATTGGTTACAATAGGAGAATCTTGTGATGTAAGAGGTGGAACAATGGAACTATCCGTCGACCCATTCTTCTCTGATAACTGGGCTCGTAACTTTTCATTTTCACTAGTAAGTTCTCCACATCTAGACTTCAATTCGTTGTTTTCTCTATGACATGCTAAACGACTTGGTATTACACCCCAAACATCAGAAGCACGAACACCTAGACCATACATGCCTGCATCACCATTTTGATCTTTACCCATAAGCGTAGAAAAAATATCATCCGGTCGGGATTATCAATGAACCCTCGGGCAGATTATCACTAAGTCGTTTCATATCATCCTGCATTTTATATAAACATTAACAACATATAGTAAAAGCATGTATTACAAAAAAAGCATATTGTGTTTAACTTATGCTATTAATACACTTTTGCAAACACAAAGGCATATTACTTACAATTTTGCAGGTGTCATCATTTTGGTATTTCCATCTTTGGAGAAGCATGTACTAAAAAGATCCAATCGAGTTGGATCTCGTCCCAAATATATCTGTATGAATAAAAAGAAAATGAATATTAACAGTGGATATCCACGGGATACATTAACAATCCCACTTTCTCCATACACTTACCTTTAACTCTTCCCTTTTGCGAGCATAACTTTTTTACCGGTTCTTTGGATCATCTTCTTTTTTGCCCGATTTGTTTTTTCACTTAAACTCTGCAGCAGGAAAGTAAAATATCATAATGGGAAATTAAGTAATGTTATTTTAAGTGGAAGAGTATTTCTATAGTGTTTTCTTTATTCCAATACTTCACAAGCTTCTTCCATTGTTTTTTTGGCACTTGCTTTGGCCTAGATCTTATTTGTTGCTTAGCTGACAAAGAAGCGGATCATGGTAGTGTTCCTTAACTCTTGCCCTCCAGTTCTTCACCTTCCTCCCAAATGATTGCAATATCCATTTTTCTCCGACTTCAGAATATCAAATTTTGTCTAAAAATGTAATAGCTCACATTAGAAAACAAATACTTTATTCATTAACATACAAATTTAACATTGTGTACCTTTAAGAGTTCAAGCAAAGCTTTTTTTTTTGTGGCGTCAACTTTATTCCATGGTTTATAAATCGGACAATACTTTCCACTCCTTGAAAGTATTCCCATGAAATGAGTCGAGATGACTACTTTTTCGTTAATAGGTTGTCCGTGTTCATTAACTAAAATAGGAATTCTATCCCCTTTTCTTGGGCCCAAACTTTTGCCATACGTGTTGGTCCTCTCTTTCTTTTGCTTACAATCCGAACTACAAAAAGTGAACATGATTTACAATAGATACATATACATTTAAAATACTAAATAATTTGAAATGGAGGCAATATCTTAGCGTTGTATTTTGTCTTGTTTTAATTTAACTTTATTATATATTCTTCTTATATGACACAATATATGATATATGATTTTTAAAACGATGCAATCAAGTAGACCATGTTAACTTGTTTCATTTCGAGCTTGTGTAACTACATGGTTTTCTTCATTTTCCGAATGCTCAGCTTGAATCTCTTCTCCGAGTAGATCATCGCCGTCATTTGTTAAATCGTTCAAATTCTCCAAATCATCCTCATTCTCCAAATCATCCATGTCTTTATCTACATCATCTTCGGAAGTAGCTTGTTGTTCAATATCTTCATTCATAGGTATGTCTTTGATATCATCATTTTCAACATCATAAAGGTCTTCATTGTTATCTATATTAAAAAAAAAACAAGTAAGCACGGCGAAAAGTTAATGAATATACACTTAATAGTAATTTAATATCATATATATAGTATTTGAAATTTATGTATAGTTACCATAAGATCTCAAGTCACGGCTCCCGTGGTCATGATCGTTGTCAATTGCAACTAAGTTTCTCTCAGTTGGGTTAATCTCCCTGTTGTGACGAATTTGGTTGATCATTTCTCGTTTGGACTTGGTGGGACTCTGTACCCTACTACGTATTGCCCTCCCTGTATCAATCTGCATTTGTCCCTTTTGCGATTGAGATTACGAAGATGTTAGCCATTGGAGACATTCGAGCACTCATTCGTTTTTGCTAAATTTTTATATCTAGTCATGGAATGTGGAGCAATGTATTTTCGATTCTGTTTCATGCAAGTAGAATTGTTAGAAAACAAACATAAAGAAAATATAGTAGCCAAATTTATTATTAGTACCTTTTTATTTGTTTGTGTAGCGCTTCTTTGGGTTATCTTCCTCGGCATTAAGATGGAAGTCTGAACGGACATATAATCTGCATCTTTCTCACCGGTATCCGTTGGTTTCTTTTTCCTTTTCTTTGTTTTGTCACTCTCTACTAGACTTGTCAAAGACTTAGCAAGATTTTTCACTCCCAAAGCTTGTAATCTCTGTTGGTTTTCTTGAATCCTTGTCCTTCTGGACATTTCATAATCATTCGTATTTCTGGTGGTGATTTGGCGTTGCATCTGTTATTTTCCATAGCGGTGCACAAAACAAATAAAATTATTATGAGATTGCAAAGAACAATAGTCATTTGAGAACAACAAAACTGAAATCAAATCACTATCTGTTACATGTCACAGAATGAAATACATTATCTACAAACAAAATAAGGCGCAAATCCTTGGTTACATGTCACAGAATGAAATACATTAGCTAGAAACTGATATCAAATCACTATCACTATCACTACCCAAATCCATTGACCCAACTTTACAAAGGTATACCAACATTCATTTAAATTAAACAGAGCAACTTAAATACAACTTGTACCACATCACAAATAAGCAGCACTTATGATCACATATGAGACTCATCACAAGAGGTCAACCAAACACATACCCGAACCCACCATTTCCCACACTAACAATGTATAACAATAACAATGTATAACAATGATAATACCAATAATAATAACAATAATAATAACAATATAATAATAATAATAATAATAATAATAATAATAATAATAATAATAATAATAATAATAATAATAATAATAACAACAACAATAATAACAACAAGAGAGGTTTGCATTACTGTTGAGTCGGATCTTCATTCAAAAGTGAAAACCCACGATCCTTGTTTCTTTGCCCACATACAACCCTAAACCAAAATTGAGATTTTAACCATCTGTGAAAAACGATTTCCATTAATAAAATCGAATCAAATACTTGATTTCCGAAAAGATATGTTTGATTTTCGCAGTGCCAAAAGTTATTTATGAATCTGAATTTTTCCCCAAAAATTTTAAGCGGGTTGTGAACGTGGGTTTGTATGTGAAACTAAATTTTAAGCGGGTTGTAAGTTTTCCCCTATAATTAGATTTATAATTAAATTAACTAATAGTAGTATATAGTATATGAAATGTATTATATATTATTGTATATATATATAATATATAAGTATTTTATTGTATGTGAAACTAAAAATGAAGTAGATTTGGCATTCGTTTTTCCTACTTCCCGGGTCAAACAACAATATCAATGTGATGTAGTAATCGGTCTCTCTTGTATCTTACTTGCCCGAAATGGGCGGCTCGAGATAGTTCATTTGTTTTCTGGCGTTATTTAAAATGTTGCTATTTTCTTACAGACTGGATTTATCCTACGTGGTCTACGTTTGTTAAAGCGTATCCGCATCTAGTTGACCCGAAAGATAAAGTGAGATGTAGGACAATAAACCACACTAGAGTCATATATGCCATTGGTGCATCAATGAGACGGACATGCATGGAACCCTATGAATAATGAAATGGCTCGGGTTTGAAACTGGGAGTCAAATATCATATCATAATCAGAGTGTCATATCAAAAGGTTCATATCAATGTTGCAAAAATCGCGAATAGTAGGAAGATTTTGACCACCTTGTAGCTTGTAATCGGTCTGGGCGGGATGAATCGATGATAGGGTATAATTTGATATATAATTACCCGGTCGTTGCTCGGGTTATCAAATAAGGGCCCGTTTGGTTGGTGGGTGTTGCTTTGGATTTGGGATTGATTTGGTAAAAACGTAAAGTTTATGAAATAATAACTTTGAAAAAGCTAATATGAATAACTCTCAACGGATGCGGTCGTTCATTTATATCGTCAAGAGTTTTTATGTAAGTCGACTTCCCATGACGTCACATTCCGGGGATGCTTTGTAGCCTATATTCTACACATATTGAACGGAGGAATTGTCCTAGGCATTTGCGAGGCCAATATACGCGAGGTGATCATAAAGTGCCAACTATTATGATTGAATGTATTGCCATGAGCATGAAGAGATAGAATGAGCTTAATCCAACACGAGCCCGGAAACATAACATATCATATCATATTGTAACACCCCAAAATTATCCATGGCGGAAGATTGTGTCATGGGTATTACTTCATAGTTCATAAACGGCACAAGATTCTGAAGCGACTGACTCTAAATGAGACGTTTTGAAATAAATTATCATTCGATTAAAATATCAGAGTTTACAAACCGGTCCCACAAGTTTGTACAAGTATAAAAAGTACAACATAAAAGTTGCAATGTTTTTCGAATGATAATATATGCATTGTCTTCAAAATCTTTTTCCGTGCGCCTTCACATGCCATGCGGCTAATTCCTTTCGAACCGAGATAACATGCTAAAAAGTGTCAACACAAAGGTTGAGTGAGTTCATAGGTTTGTAAGTACAATAGTTTGATCCCAATATTTCAAGTTTATCAAAGTAGTGGGCTACGCCCATAGTGCGTTTGATTGCTTAACCGGTCAATACAAACGATAAAAACCTCATAGGTTTGAAAGCAAGAGTGGACAATATAATTTGTAGTATAATTGCAATGTGTACAATTATCTCTTGAAAGTTATTATTGCTCTAAGCTCATGGCACTCACGGTCGATTTGTATATATATCACCTGATGATATATACATTAAATAACTTGACCGGGTAGGTATTTTGCCTTATACCTAGATAATCTCAAATATAGTGTGCCTTGTTATTTCCGATAACAGAGACGGGTTCGTCAATTCCGATAGGCCTATCCACAATATTTTCCAGCTCCCTAGTGATTAGTGGTCCATGATGTAGGGGACTTTTGGCATAAACAACTTAGTGGTATGCAATAATACAAATCAAGGCATTGAGTTTTCAAGTAATTGTCCATAATAAAGCATTTTAGCATGTAGTAAAAACAGTAGCATGTATCTCTCCCAAAGAGTTTATAAAGCAGGTTAAACAAAAGTCTGGGGCTATGAAACTCACAGAGTGATCAGCGGAGTGTAACGCGATATAATGTTTATCAGCGGTAGAGTATGACAAGATCACGATCTTTAATGATTACCTCTGAAAGGATAGTAATCGCTCTTTAGTATAGTGTACGATATAAGTGTACAAGTATATGTAGTACGTTGGCTTATGATGTTGTACATGAATCTTAAGTTGATGTATCCCCTTAAGTATTGTTTGGCCTATAGCCCTTTTATAAATAACCTCATTACCATCGTTGGGAGACTATCGAAATCAGAGGTCGGGTAGTAGTGAGCGTATGAGAGCGGTGACACTTTAAATCGTAAATCCACAACTCGTCGATACGACACCCGAAGAGGCCTCTTATGATAATGAAATTCCTTACTAGTGTTGTAATTTTGTCATTTATAAGAGTGAGTATTTGTGGTGACAAATGTTGTATAACACATGTGTAGATCTTCGTCAAAAGACTATTTGAGTGGCGACGTGATAGTATAAATTGTGTCGTGAAGCATCACATGTGCAAGTGTTGTTCACTTAATGAGTTTTGTGATTTGGTATGTATTATGATATCGTGGTAAATGTTTCAAAATATATTTTTAGACTAATATGTTCTTGGTTTTAATAAGAGTTAAAACTTGTAAGAAAATATTTATATAGTTGGTATATATTACATATGATCATTTTGTAAAAATCTAGTAAAGCTTCATCTAATAACCAAGTTTTTGAAACAATTTTTGGTTTAACATACTCAAACTAGTCATGTGGCTAAGTCACAATTTAACAACTTTGAAATAACAATTATGGTTATATCTAGTGGTTATATTCAAATTACAATAGTTTGAGACATTAGTATTGGTTTAACCATGGCTTTGTTTTGGGTTTTAAAGAATCAAAATTACAAGTTAGTTTCCTTAACCATGGCTGTTTTTCAGTCACAACAGATCCGTATAGTTTTTGCCGTTTTTTAGACTTTTCGTTCAGTTTCAGCTTAGTGCTCAGAGTTTTTGAAGAAAATTTCATTCCGAGCAACTTTCAGAGTTTTACACTTTCGCTGAATCGGACCAGAAAAGGGTCTAATTCGCGTTTTAAAATCGTTTCAGCAGCCTTTTGACATAATAACCCATTTCATCTAGTCAACTTCTTTTACTCATAACTTTTAATCTACAAGTCCATTTCAAGTGATTTAAAAACTCAAATTCAAGTTTTACTTCTCTAACAACTTCTTAAATTTAACCTAGTCCAAAGTTCATGATTTTTATGTTAAAACTCATAGTAATTCACTTGTTTCTTACTAATGGTCTTAATGAGTTTCTTCACTAGTTTTACTCATCAACTTCATGTACAACATCATACAAGCCATATTACATGTACTACTTATATAAAATTACATCAAATAATCATAAATATCATTACAACCATGTTGAATAACAAGAATTTAAACACAAATCTTACAAGGATTTGGTTGGAATATCACAAGAATTACAACTACAAATCAAGCTTAACCCTTCTTGTCTTTAACCCTTTCTTCAATCTTCAACCCAACTTGACTTCAACCTTATAAAACCCTTATTATAACCTTGTTCTAAGAACCCAAGAACACTCCTAACTTTAGCTCCTAACCCTTGTGTAACTCTTGTTTCAACCAAGGAATCTTCAAAACAACACAAGAACTAGTTGTAACATCTTGAACCTTCAATCTTTCATGTACAACTTTAAGCTTGAATTAAAATAGATGATGGTGTTTTGGGTCTTGGTATTCACGGCAGCAAGAGGGAGGAAGAGAGTGTTTGAGTGAGTTTTGCATATGAAATGATATGTTTGAGATGATAACTCTTCTAGTGGGGGACAAAACTTAATGAGTAAGTTGTATGTTATATGGAGATGAGGCCATGTGGCTTTTGCTAGTTTAAGGTGTACGGTGGGATAGGAGAAAACCAAAAGAAGATGTAAACTTTACATTTAACTAGATTTGCATATACATATAATAAGTTAATGGATGACTAATTGTTGTGTAAATTTAGAGTACACATGTCCAAATATGTGACACGTTTTGAGCAGCTGGCGTGAGACATTGAAATGAGTAAGATAGATTAGTTAGTTTTTGTATTATTTTGTGATAATATTGAGCCATGGGGTGTAGTTTGGTCCCGGTAATTACTAATGTTAAGTTTTTAAGTCACGGAACTTAAAACCGGGTAACGTAAAAATATAATACTTATGAAAATATCCAAACTTATGAATATACTCCAACTAGATATATTAAAGGTGTGATAAGTCTATTTGGGTGCGTCTATGTTGTTAAAACCTAATAACGTGAGTTAGGTTTGAGCAGTAAGCGTGTTACGAAAAGTAAAATATTTACGCATAAAAATAACAAAGTGCTAATAGTTCATATAAAATATGACTATTGATAAAAATAGAGTATTTTGAACACCTAGACTTATCATAGTCTTGTGTTGACATGAGGAAAGTTTACGATTAAACTTTCGTAATTATTACAAAGTCACAACTTTAAATAATTATTTATAGCCAAGGTGAACAAAATGTTGAGTGTAATAATTAAGCAGTTGAATTATTTAACTTGGGAAATTACTTGGTCCTACTACGATTTGATTGCTTACGCTACGTTGGTAAAAGTCAAATAGTAAAAAGTCAAGGTAAACTTTAAGAAGTCAAAGGGTAAAATAATCATTTTACCTAATGAAAATTTACGGGTTGCTACACATATATGAATAATCCACTAGTGTAGATACTTGATATAGGATGCATCCATACTCCTACTACTGAGATAACATAGTGGCCAAACATATACTTGAGCTCATAACAAAATTTTGTATAAATTAGTTTATCTAGCTTTGAAGTAATAATTACTTTTGCAAGCTTATGTAAAAATTACTTTTGCAATTTTGACTTTTAATTTCTAATTTTTAGATATAAATTAGTTTATCTAGCTTTGAAGTAATAATTAGGCAATTAATTAAGAAATAGCTTTAAAATAAATTGTAAAAGTATTTCTAATTTTAAGATCCAAATCCACATCATTTTCACCATCCAAAATTGCTTAGCAGGAATCACCACCATCATCAAGACCGGTAATACCTCATAAATGAAACCTAATCGTTTTGCTAAATTTTTATGAAACAACATATGTGGTTAATTGAATTAGGTTCCCTTTCTTTTTGTTGAAATTATATGTGGTTTTCTGTGGTTAATTGAATTATGTTTAAGATGGATACGATTTGGATGTCTTTACCTAGATTTACCATTGAATATAAAAATGGTCTTGACGACTTTCTTGATCATATATTCTATAATGAGGGTAAAATAGGACAGATTTCATGTCCATGTATTGATTGTGGTAATCGGATATGGGTAGATCGGACGGAGGCTACAACACATCTGTTATGTGTCGGGTTTATAAAAGGTTATACAATTCCACCTTTCAGTTCCAAATCAAGTGATGCTCCAATGTTGGATCTTTGAAGATGACATGCAAGGGTTGGTGAATGATGCCTTCCATCGGTTTGGTGATGACACACTAACCGATGACATGGGAACACAAACTGAAAGTATGAGTATGCTAAACCTAAAAGCGAAAAAATTTTATAAAGTGTTGGGAGAGGCAAAGAAACCACTATATCCTGGGTGTAAGTTATCATTTCTTTCTTTTATCATTAGACTATTTCATGGTAAGTGTGTTGGGAAATGTAGTGATAATGGTTTTAGCAAGATGCTAGATACAATGAGGGAAGCCTTCCCCGATGCTTCTATACCAAATTCATTGTATGAACTAAGGAAGATAATTCGAGAGTTGGGACTTAGTTATGATAAAATTGATGCATGTCCTAATGATTGTATGCTGTCTTTGGAAAGAAAACATTAATAAAACAGAATGTGATATATGCCATACGTCAAGGTATAAAGCAAGTGAAGATGATTGTAAAGATGAGTCAACCACAAATGATACGTAAGAAGATTGGAGCAAAGGTGTTGCGTCATTTTTCGCTCTTACCACGATTGCAAATGTTATTTATGTCATCTAAAACAGCCGCCTCCATGAGATGGCATGAAGAGAGTCGCACGAAAGATGGTTACTTGAGACATCCTGCAGATTCCCCGACATGGAAAGCATTTGATTTTAAGTATGATAAGTTTGCCAAAGAATCTCGTAATGTCAGGCTTGGTTTAGCGAGTGATGGGTTTAACCCTTTTGGAACAATGAGTGATTCTCATAGTACATGGCCTGTTGTTTTGACGCCATATAATCTACCTCCTTGGATGTGCATGCAGAAACCTTATTTATTTCTAACGTTACTTATACGGCCCATCGCTCACGGGAATAATATAGATGTCTATATGGAACCGTTAGTTGTTGAGCTAAAGGAGTTGTGGGATCGTAAAGGAGTAGACACTTATGATGCATCAACAAAAAGTAACTTTCGGATGCGTGCTTGTTTGTTATGGACGATCAGTGACTTTCCTGCTTATGCAAATTTATTCGGATGGAGCACCAAAGGTAAACTTGCATGTCCTAACTGCCATAAACATACAAAATCAACACGCTTGAGTCATGGCAAAAACAATGTTTTATGGGACATCGTCGATATTTGCCTCTTGATCATGCTTTTAGAAGATACAAACTCTTTTGATGGCACAGAAGAACTAGACAGGCAACCCCGTGGCTTAAGAGGACAAGAAGTAGTTGATGAGTTAGATGGTTTTGAAGTTAAATTTGGAAAACTTGTGAAGAGCAACCCAAATTTACCTTTTAATTGGAAGAAGAAAAGTATATTTTTTGAGTTACCGTCTTTGGAAAGATAACTTGCTACGCCATAATCTAGATGTAATGCATATTGAGAAGAATGTTTGTGGCAGTGTCCTTGGAACGCTAATGAATCTAGATGGGAAGACCAAGGATCATATAAAAGCACACCTAGATTTACAAGAAATGGGCATTAGACCTGAACTTCATCCTATAGTTCAAGATAACAACAAAGTTTATTTGCCACTTGCTTCTTTCTCAATGGATAAAAAGAAATATATTTTTGTCGTGTGCTTAAGAAGGTGAAAGTTCTAGATGGTTATGCAGCTAATATATCAAGATGCGTAGAGTTAAAACCTCCAAAACTATTTGGACTTAAAAGTCATGATTGCCATATTTTGATGCAGCGGTTGCTTCCCATTGCCTTCGAATGTGTTGCCTAAGCACGTGCGCTATACTGTGATGAAGCTATGTCGTTACTATAAACAATTATGCACAAAGGTTCTTAATCCAAATGATTTGGTTCAAATGGAAAACGAGATTGGAAAAATACTTTGTGATTTAGAAAGGATTTTTCCGCCATCATTCTTTGATGTCATGGTTCATCTTTCGGTTTATCTTGCTTCAGAGGCCGATTAGGAGGGAGTTCATTACCGTTGGATGTATCCAATTGAGAGGTGCACATTACTATTATAGTAAATACCTTTATTAACAAATATTATCGAAACAAGAATAACCCGGAGGGTTCCATTTGTAGTGAAGTTGATGAATTTCGAACGTAAGTAATTATATTAGTTGTGAGATTCATAAATTATATTATCGATTAATAGTTGTGCGTTGTTATCATCATTATCATCACTGTTAACCTTTGGTGAACATCCGGCGTTGGTTCATCATCAAAATCGGAGAAAACGTAAGCGTGATATTCAACGTTTACATAGTGAGACTTTTGAGTCGTGGTTTCAAGATCATGTAAGGCATATACACAGGTTTATTACTTTTGAAAAATAATTATAATGACATAGCATTTTCGACCTACTAATAACAAAACAATTAACGCATCTTGCCTTATTTCAGGTTGAGGAGCTACATGCTAGAGGGGATCACGGAATCACAAAAGATGTAGAACATAATAGGAAAACACAGAATAGTGGGGTTAATCTTCAGGCCATGACAAACAATTACTCGAGTGCTACAGATAACAATCCTATCGCGGGAGATGTAACTTACTACGGGGTTTTGAATGATATAATTGAGTTGGAGTATGGTATTGACAAGAAAGTAGTTTTGTTCGATTGTGATTGGATTTTGAATGGTTCAAGGAAAAAAGAAGATGACAACGGGTTTACTCTATTGAATTTTGAAGGATTGAAGGCTCATAACGAGCCTTTTATACTAGCTTCTCAAGCACATCAAGTATTTTACGTTGCAGATAGTGTTGACAAAGGATGGCAAGTTGTGATCAAGACAACGCCCAGACATGTTTATGACATGGATGAACAAACAAGTCTTGATGACGTGGAAACACATTTTGGGGTGACTCATTATGTGTCCTCAACATGACGAAACATTGGATATTGAATTGGTTAGAGGTGGTTTCGATGGAACCGTTGTGGACAACAATGACTTAGTTATTGCCGATGAAGAAGATCCAGTTGAAGAAGCTTAATGATTTCAATTAGCTAAATAATAATAGTCCCTGTTTTTATGTAAAATTAGTTGAGCGTACATTAATACCCATGCTAACCTCGAGATTCAAGAATAATGATGGGTTAGCATTTAAATAATAAAGCGCATCTTGATCCTAGTCGACTTCCACCCTTCAGAAACACGCAGCGCTTTTAATCTTCGCGAATCTCTTCTTGTTGATCTGCTTCTACTTTGAGCGAATCCTTCGGCGATTGACATCAGCCTACTTCGCATAATTCCAAACAATCCTCCCCTAAACTGGAATTTGACTTGGTTAAGTTCGGTTTCCTAACCTTGAAAGATCTTAGAGACTGCAGTAATAGAGGATTGTTCTCAAACATCAATAGCAAAGAACCAAGAATAAGCTCATCTCTATGATGACCAATCTTTGAAACGCCCGGTCTTTGCAGCAACAATTGACATAGTGTACATCAAAACTCATTAGTTGTATACTATTCTCATCACATCCGGTGTGTTAACTCTGAGAGAGGTGAATCATTGAAAATAATGGATTTGATGTCTCTTTACCAATAGCCATTACTCCTGGAGTAGCCAAATGTTTAAGTTTGAAAACTATGGTACGCGATAACCATCGATTTATTGGCAAACCGAAACCATATAAGCGGGTTTGATGTGTCTTTACCTATATCCGTTTGCTTTCAGGACTAGTCAATTCTTAGAATTGGTGAATTGATAACCAAATATGGATTTTGTTGCCTTTACCACAAGCCATATACTTGTGGGCTAGACAATTCTTGAATTCCAAAAAGGAATATACCATGGTGAATTGATGACCATACAATACTCAGCAATAAAGCATGGGTGGTTGCAGACCCTATGATTTTGAGCAAATCATTACAACTATCAACTTGATTTGATGTGTCTTTACCAAAGTTGTACCCTTTGGACTAGCCAACTCTTCGATATACACAAGGTATATCTGGTGAGTTAAAACCATCAACTATGAACAACAAACACGCAAAAAGAAAGTTAGTTTTTTTTTTTTTTTTTTATTAACTAAGAAAGAAACTACCAAGTGTATATAATACAAATAGTACCAAAAGGAATATAAGGCAGAAGACCATGAGAGATACCATTATGAGGATGAAGAAGCAACTTGATCTTGAAGGAGGTGAGTCTTGATCAATCTAACCTTGTTCAGCTGTGGTCTTTCATTTCCCACTGGATCCGGAGGAATTTCCAATTTCGAAGCATCCTCTCCATAAGTCTTTTGGACAATGGGTAAGTTCTTTCGGCAAACATGCAGATTGTGATTCCACCCTTCGTCTCAACTACATGCACGAGAGGATAGAATCTCCGGGACTCAACCGCCATAAATGTGAGTTACGCCAAATGGAATGTCCTTTATTATTGGGAGATTGAGAGCTAAACAGGACATGAAGATCTCCTAATAAAAACATCCCAGAACCCTGTGGTGCATTGTTGCAGTAATGGGAGGTAACGAGAGTGTACAGAGTAAGCAAGTCTGCCCTATCTACCAAATGAAGTATTTCCTTCAAAAGGTGAACTCCATAGAAGTTTTGTCCTTTCGATGTATGACATTCAACTCTTTGTTTGTCAAAGTCCAATTGATCAACACATTTTGATATCCATCAGGAAAATCAGAGGAAGACCCTTCTTTAATAAAGGTTGACTCATCAGCCTCAATATCCAAGGTAGTGATTTTGGCCATCCTCTTCTTCCTCCTTCCAGGCTTATAGATTCCTAAAGATGGTGCATCTTGAGGTTCTTCATTAGATTGGCTGGCACGACTAGAGGAAGGAGAAGCACCTTCACGAATGACATTCATCCTTACTAGAAAATTTCTAGCCTTTCTAGTTTTTAAACTTGCTGTAGCAGCTTTTGAGCCAACAGATGCCACAGATGGAGTGGGAGCTGGTACATTAGGTGCTTCAGGAAGAAATGGCAACCTGGTTCGCGGATGGAGTCTTGTCGGGTGAGCTAGCAATCTCGTAGGAGTTTGGCAGAGACCATAGATGGTTCATCAGAAGGAATCTTGTCAGATGAAGGAGTGGCTTGAGAAATTTCTTCAAGTAATCGGTTGAGAGATGCGTCTTTGTTGTAATATCATCAAAAGTAACCACTACCTCAACAAACTTTGGTCTTTTGGCCTTTGGTGCAACTTCATTCCCAGCAATCTTTTTCAAGCAGGAAGTGTGAGATGAAGAGTACTTCATGATTTGATTATACTTGTGAATCAAAACATGATCAGGGAAAGCCTTGACTTGCTTCATTGATAGCCCGAGTTATCTGAGTGGAGCTCGGTTTTTCACCACAAGTCTCATTTGAGCTTTAGTGGGAGGTCTCTCTTTGTTCTTTTGGGCTGTTATGGCTCTCCTCTTTTCATTTGCTTTTGCTTCCTTTGTCTTCCACGAGCCATCATCAGTTCCACAAAACTTTCCTTGTTGAAGTCGCACCTAAGATACTCTGAGCAAGTGAAGGGTTTGATATGACTTGCTGAGTGTAAGCATCCCAATGAGTTTCAGGTAGCTTAGTACGCATTTCATCTAGTTCCCTTTGTCTTCGGAGGCAAAAGCAGGCGTAGATTGATCTTCAATCTGTTTAGCCATTTCTTCATCTTTCTTTCTCTCATTACACTCAGCTAGCATTCTCTCTTGTTCTCGCCTTTCCTCTTCACTTACCAAGTCTGGACCAAGCTCATCTTCTACCATTACACCTTTCCCTTTATCGTGAGGCTCCTTAGTACAATCATCTTGAGAATATCAACTAAAGGAATCTCAAGAGTAACTCCCAAATCAACCGGAAGAAACATGTTGTGAGGGTTCTTGGATGAATGGACACGATGGTTTTGTATGATGAAGATTGACCAAGTTCAAGTAGCAACATCCTCTATTGGGGTATCGAGATGCAGCTTTGACAAACTCTGGTTCCTTGGATACTTCAGTAGATGCTTTATTCAAGTACGATCTCTTTCTCCTTTTATAAAGAACAGGTTCATTCTTCTTTGAAGATTCATAACTCTTGATGAAGGATCATTAGAAGACACATCGCTAACATATCGAGACCCATCTTGAGGTTCTTCTTCTTCCTCCTTAGAAGAAACCACAAGCTTCCTTTTGGTGCCCTTTTCAAGTCTGTCTCCTAGGTCCTTAACTTTACTCTGTAGTTCTTCAATCTTACTACCAAGAGTAGACTTGGTTTCTGCAAGTTCCTTTTTTAGACTAGACACCTCATGCATACTGTTCACAAGATCATACACAGATGTGAGAGTAATGGGGTCCTCGGCTCCACCAGCAGATTGCTCTGTGGTAATGGGAGCTTCATTGGACCTTCAGGGAAACATGGTCATGCTCAAAATGAGGAGGTACCTCATTAAAAGTTTTCCTTTGAGGACTAGGTGTGGTCATCCTGTTCAGATCGGACTCAAACTCATCAAGAGGATCTTGTGTTGGTGGTGGACTAGGACAATGTGCTAGAGGTGGTGTTGGTGGAGGCTCTCGAGCAACATGAGAAGCTTCACAGAAAGGAGGGCCCTCATCAATATTAACTAATGGATTGCCATCGGTAGCAACAATTGAAGAGGGTGGGATGTTAGCAACATTCTCCTCATCAGCAGTCTCATTGCCTTGAGGCAACATAGCTTCGTCAGCGGATAATGTGCCCCTCAAAGTTAGTTCTCATAGAGGCAAAAAGTTTGGTATGAGCTCTACGGCATAAAAGGCTTGGGTTTGGGTAGAGGTGTCTATGATTATTTGTAAGAATCTAGGGTACATTAAAAACTTATGTTGTTTCCTATTGATATTTTCAACCAAATTGTCAAAAATAAATTTAGAAAAATTATAAGTTATCCCTTGAGATAGACACACAATACCATATGCTAGTTGGGAAGAGAATTGATCCCATGATCCTGATTTGTTGCTAATGCCTTGAAGCAAGCGTGTGAACCAAGAATCTCCACTTAGGGCAAAAATGCTTTTCAACAATATATACGTCCTGTACCTTGATACCTAATAGCTCTCTCCCGTGAGTATTTCCTCGGTGCTAGTGTGAAATACCCCATCAAGTATCATCCAAGTGAAGCTTTCTCCTAATCGGCTCCTCTGTTACTACATACTGTTCGTCAATCATGGCCGCAATCTGTTTCACTCCGTGGAAGCAGATGCCCAAAATTGTTTGACCAACGATTCATAAATTGCATTAGGAGAATGCGTTAGGGCATAGTGAATCTTTGATATTTTCAAGAACTCTACCATAGGTACATCTGACTCATCACCTTTTGCATTTCCCGAAGCGCAACTTTGTTGTGATCCTTCTTGAATTGAAGAGCCATTTGATGAATTGATTTTTTTAGGGTTATGTTTCGTAATGGTGAGGGTTTTGGGTGTAGGAGAAGAGGGAAGGGTTTTGTTTGAAGTGAAAAATGAGAGTGATGGTTTGGTAGAGGTTTGTGCAAAAATAGTCAAAAGTATTGGCACTGTATTGTTTGACTACGCTTACGTGTACATCTACTTTGACCATAGACAATTTAACTCTTCAGTAGAAACAGATACTCAATCTGCTGAAGTTATACTATTCAGTAGAAACCAACCCAAGACTAGGATATCTTCGGTAAGATTCTAGAATTATTGTGCCAACTAACTCGCATTAACTTACATTAAACCTCGAACCCGTCTATAAAATCATCCCAATGCATACTTCTCTCACATACTTTTACCCCAAATTACCATCACAAACCCTAGATTCATCATACACCCAATCAACCAAAATTAACCATGAATACTTCACTAGAGGTTGTAAATCCAACCTCTTCTCCATCATCCTCATCATCCATTGATTTCCTCCAGTTTTGGTCATATCCACCTGACCCTCGCCCTTTGACATCCCTATTTCTCTTCTTCAAGATGATGGTGTAGTGGATCCAAGTGAGTCTCCGATGACTCGGAGGAACCCACTCTTGAGATACCTTCATACTCCCAACCTCCAGCACCTCAACCTCAACAAAGGCCTGCGTCGAAAGGGAGGTGGTGCTTTTCTCCTAGGCCATGTTTTGGTGCATCTTCATACATCGTATAGAGGAAGAGCATAAGGAAGGTGAATGGATTGCTTTTTGGTGAATTCAGCAGATGAAGCATAAATGACACTTTATTTTTCTTCATCATCATTATTTTCATCAATCCATCCTTCTCATTTTGATCCTTAGCTTCCTCGTCCTAGTGGTCATGCATATCCACCATGAGATAGAAGAAATGGGTGGTTATGCAAGTTTTCTACAAACGCATATCCAGCATCTAGTGTGAAAGATGTGAGCGATCATGCATATCCAACAACCTGTTAGATGTTGGAATAGATGATATGAACTAGATTAGGATTATGTATAGCTTTGTTCTTGTAGTTGCATTTGAAGTTGATTGAATTTTGTAGGCATGGTTTGTAAGTAAACATTTCTTGAATGAATGAATGAAGAATTTGACTTCAATTTCTTCTCTATGTACTCTTACTTCAGTAGAATCAACTTGTTTACTTGACACTTTAGTTTCAGTAGAAACAAGCTTCAAAGCTTACTTGACCATTTATAAAAGAATCACACTTGATGAATCTTGGACTTGAACATGGAATAGACAAACTAAACTTGAAATAGATAAGCGCAACACAAACACAAATACACACAAAAGCGAAGCAGAGACAAACAAACTAAAGAATTATTAGCAAGTTGTGAAACCTGTCGTATCCCTTGTGGATACCTTCTTCTTCTTCAGAGATATTGAACTCTTGGAAGTGTTGTCTCGGCATGGACTTCCTCATTCTCCTGGACTCTTCATTGCTACCGAACCTTGCTTTAAGAGCCATCCATATGTCCTTTGCATCATCCATGTGGTGAAAATCACCCAAGTGATCTTCGAGAATAGCTTGAAGAAGGATGGTTCTCACTTTGTGCTCTCTTTGCACAGCTAAAATCTCTTCAGCAGTTTTGGGAGGAGCAATGGTAAACTTACCATCAAGATTTGGGATAGTCTTCTTTGTTTCCTTTCTTTACAATTTCCCAAAGATTCCAATCAATATTGGAGATCCGGTTCTGCATTTTCATAGTCCACAGATCATACTCTTCCTTTTTTCAGATAAGGAAACTTCCCATTACTGTTGGAAAGACTAAGTTCTGGATAGAGGTGGTGTTTTGATGTTGTTGTTGGTGACTTTTGATTCATCATCAGTTCCAGGCATGGTGAATGTGTTTTGGTTGTATGGGGGTGAGGAAAAATATGGTTCTCATTATCGTAGAGACTTTCCCGAGGCTCTGATACCACTTGTTGAATACACACAGACCTTGACAGATCTTGAGCATTCCTTAAGCAGTGGGAATCTCTTCTTCGGCAAATTCTCTTCTTCGCAGATTCTGCTTCTACTTGTGAGAATCCTTCCGTGTAGTGACAAAGAATACCTACTGCATAATTCCCAAATGAGATAAGGACAATACAAAGACAGATAACCCATACATAACTTCCAAAAGATATGATTGAGACATATAACAATACAAAGACAGATAACAAGTGTCCTATTATGGTGCATCACGTTTTGATACCCAAGTATCAAGTGTCATACTAACTAATGTTTAAATAAAACTTTTGTTAATAAGCGTTCTAAAAAGCGATGTTTTATGACTCAAATAAAGGAGTGTTCTATTATGGCGTAGGATAATAAAACCACAACAAATAAGCGTACTATAAAGGTTAATGTTAAAAGACACAGTTGTCAAGGGTCCTGTTAATTTTTTTCAAATAAAACTTTTGCAATTAAGCGTTCTATAAAACTGAATAAGCGTTATAAAAAGCGGATGTTTTACGACTCTAAAAGATGTGCCATATTGTGGTGTATCATAAACAAACCATTATGAATAAGCGTTCTATAAAGGTTAACGTTATAAGACGCTATTGTCAAGGGTCCTATTCACTTTTCTTATAAAAAAATGTTTGAATAAGTGTTCCATAAAACCGATGTTTTATGACTCAAATATCAAGTGTCTTATGATGGTGTATCAATCTATGGGACCCAAGTGTCAACTGTGATATTAAGTTATGTTTTAATAATACGTTTGCGAATAAGCGTTTTAAATAATTAATGTTTTATGACTTATATATCAAGTGTCCTATTATGGTGTATTGTAATAGAACCATAATTAATATGCATCCTTTAAGGGTCCTATTAAGTTTTGTTATAATAAAACTTTTGCAAATAATCGTTTAAAAAAATGATGTTATAAAACCATTGTACGTAAGCGTCCTATAAAGGTTAACGTTATAATACCCACGTGTCAAAGGTCCTATTAAATTTTGCTATAATAAATGTAGGATATTGGATTTCACATACACATCAAACCATAACACAAAGTGGGCGTATAAAGGTGAGTTCTAGAGAGAGAAAGTTAGAGGTTTAGGGAACTTAGTGAGAGAAAGAAAAATATTATTATGAGCTCCAACTCTCTACCTTGGGAGGTAGAGAGTATTTATAGTCTTACATATATCGCCACACAACGGGTACGTGGATTAGGCATACAGTGGGTAAAGACCCGTCCGTCCTCCACGGTGTTACTTAACAAAATACTACTAACCTAAATATAACTATGACTACGAGCATTCTAACGATTACATATACTTGAGGTGACCGACTCTTTAATACCGGGAATTTCTAATTCCTAACAATCTCCCCCTAAGGGAGGTCACCTCAAACATATGCTAAAATGACATTGAATACAATCTGATATTACATTAACAATTGATCTTGCATTCTTGATGTAGTACTTTGCTCGGCTTCGTAGTCATTGATTCCACTCATTGCATGTTTGGTTAATCCAAGTGGAGGTCTTTACTGATCCACGTGATAATAATGTTGAGCCGCTTTGAGATCATCGGCTAATAGAAAATCTCGATACATCCATTGTGGTGTTGGTATTATGTGATGTTGTGACTTTCGGACCGACATGCTCACATTCCGGATCATGATATCTTCTCATCAGAGTAGCGGAAGCATTCGTTGATTCATGATATTGGCAGCGTAGCGTAAGCATGGAGTTAGAATATCAGAGTCATTGATGCACCAATCATGATTTCTTTTGAGATGAATGTGTTAGGTGAGCATGCGGCTATGAATTGACCGCTTCATTACGATCACCGCAAACGCGTCGGGGTGTACCAGATAAGACAGTTAGCAATAAAGCGCCGCGAAAGTGTCTTTGATCACTTTCGATGAATTGAGTACACGCCCACGGTTCCCGTTGATCGGTACAAATCGCTCGTGATCGTATAATTCAAGAATTTCCTTGACAGGGTTTTTGCTCTAGCCGTTCTCAAACCGGAACGTCTCAAAGAAGACAACACGGAGTGAGTGAACCAGCTAATTTACGTCCACTGATTGATGAAAAGAGATTTGAAAAACAATCGTGTATTGCTCAATAGAAATTGTTTTTGCAATATAACGAAGGTTTTAATGAAAATCAATTATCAATCATAAAACACCTTTTGATTTGAAAAATTAGTACACGGTCGACATGCTAATGAAAAGAGTTTTAAAGCACAAAGACCGGTTTTCAAAGGTATCCGTCAATCCATAACCTGAACCAGGATTGATTCAAAAGAATGAATCGCCCATTGTTTCGTTCGGTTGTCACATGGTTGATCTAGATAATAGATCTCACATGCCACCTACCAGGAGCTTGTTAGATGTTGGCTCCCGAAGGCTTTCCATCTTCACAGTGAATATGTAAACACATCACTCAGATGTTCCGGCAATACCACAAGGATAATGCGTAGGACTCAAGATATAATCTCTCTTTCCACATTGTGTGAAACAGAGAGTCTTCATTGAAAGTGTCCTAATGAGATTTATTGATGATCTCGTGGCACTAGACTCAATTTGTGCATATTTGGATCCTATATCGGAGACTAAGGAGAGGGTCTCCTCCTTCAATATCAATAATCTCTAAGAGAAAGTCGATAGATAATGTCGGTTTTCCGTGAGAATGAAACAAGTCCTTTTAAGAGGAACTTGAGTGGTTCGAAAAGTTGAAGTGCAGTCGCCACTTTGGGTCCATGACGCCTTGTCTTCAATACCGATGTTACCATCAGTAGCATATGAATTGAACCGGTTTCGCCCTAAGGTTGAATATATGGAGGGCTATTTGTTTTCACCCTTTTCTCATTCAATTCTTTTCATTCTTCAACCCTTCAGTGCTTACCGAGACTTCATTACTAGAACCTTGTTGGGTTTATTCCAAAGACTAGCTCGGTCTTAGTCCGCACTCTTCCCATATCTCATTTTTCTCCTTTTATCATCATACCTAAGAACTCTACACTAACTAGTGGATAGTCCCTAGGTAGATCCCTCCGTTCTGGCGGATCATGGGAACACATACCTAACCTTATCGTCCTTATATCACCATACATAATGTAAAGTTGGTCGGTCTTTTTGGTATTGTTCATCCGCCATTGGAACCAATTGAAAACCATTTGAAAATCAATCCGGATACTTGTGATATATTATCAAAGCATTTTGTACTTGAATTGTTTTTGATATTTTTAGAATAAGAACTCCCCTCAACATGTGCATCAAATGTTTGAAATAGTTTTGCACACTGAGGCAAGAGAAGAAATTAACTTCTTTGATTACCATTTTCAAAAAATATCAACATCACTTCCCTAATCAATCAAGTAGATAAAGCATTTTGGGGAAGGATGAGGTTTTCATGATTTTGCTCCCCTCAATATGTGCCTCGAGATTTGAAAAGAGTTTTGCACATACTAGAGGAACCTGCACCTTGAGATAAGTTATCACGTTTCAAATCATAGGTTTAAGATAGATGCTCCCCTCAACATGTGCATGGAAAATTTGAAATCGTTTGTCACATGTGGGAAGGAGAGCTTGTACATCCTTATAAAACCATTTACCGAATTATCGGTTTAAATCCAATTTAAATCACACATTCTCCCCGATCACAATTATCAAATCATTTGAGATTTGTGATCTCTTATAGATTTAAATTGATTTTGAAAGCTTTTAAGGAGAAGTTTGTGACTTGATTATGGCGTTTTAAGCGATAATGATCGGATTTTAAGACTTTAAACTCCATTGATAAAACATGCATGAATATCTTTTGAAAACAATTGAATGCCAAATAACCTTTTAATTTAATTGAAATCATTCTCCCCTCAATCAATGACATAGGTTGTTGATTGAGAGATTGATATTTTGACAAATAAGTCCAGATGATTATCAAAAATAGAGACTAAGTTATTTTTCAAAGCGGTTAGTTTTCGGCGAGATAAATGTTTAAAGAATCCGAGCATGGAATTTTGAAAACATGATAAAGTATGGCTCTGTTCTTTCTTTTGAAAAAGCGGGTTCCGAAATGACAATAAACCATTGTTTTCTCTTTCTCCCAAAAATAATTTTTTTGATTTTTTGATTTTTTTTTTTTTTTTTTTTGGAATTCAACAACATCTAAAGTCCCGTGTCATTCTTTGAATGACAGCACAAAGACCGTAGATATTATCGAATCGAGAAAACATGACAAAATGACAATATTTTTGAAGATTTTTGAATTTTTGATTTTTATGGTTTTGAAGGTTTTATAATTTTGTATTTTGATTTTTGAATAGATATATACAAGAGATAGATGAAGATAGACCTTTACTCCTCGTCTTCCTCCTGAAGACGTTTGAGTGTTTCTGGTTGAAGACTTTTCAAGCCAAGGCGTGGAAGAATAAACTCAAAACGTTCTCTTGGAAGAGCTTTGGTGAAGATGTCGCTAACCGATATTAGGATCTCACAAAATAGAGTTCCACCACACCTTTTCCACTTGTTCCTGATGAAATGATGTCGAATGTCGATATGCTTTGCTCTTGAGTGTTGAGCGTTGTTGCAAGAGAGAGCAATAGCACTTTTATTATCACTGAGAGTAGGATTTTGTTGAATTCAAAGCCATAGTCTGATAATTGAGATCTCATCCATAAGACTTGAGCACAACAAGATGACATGGCTATGTATTAAAGCCTCTCAGAGGAAATAGAAGTACTCATTTGCTTCTTTGAAGACCAACTCACAAGCTTATCACCCAAAAACTGAGCACCTCCGGATGTACGCCTTGGCGAGTATCTTGACACCTCGACTTCTGGTGAACAATGTTGGATCAACTGCTCCTTTGCTAAATCCGGTTGATAGAAGAAACTTTGACAGCGTATCATACCATGCCCTTGGAGCTTGCTTTAAACCATAAAGGGCCTTCTTCAAACGATAAGCGTGAGTAGGATGCTCTTGATTTACAAATCCTTCAGGGTTGGGTGGCGTGAGCGACTTCTTTAAGATCTCCGCTCAGAATGCCGTCTTTCGTCCATTTGATAGACTACCATGTTCTTACTTGCGGCATTAGCCAAAAAGATTCTAATTGCCTCGATTCGAGCCACGGGAGCAAAAGATTCTTCAAAGTCTATACCCTCCTCTTGACGGTATCCTTTAGCAACTAATCGAGCCTTGTTCTTCAACACATCACCATGCTCATCAAGTTTCACTTTGAAGATCCATTTTAGAGCAATAATCATAGCACAATCTGGAGCGGTACTAATTCCCATACATCTAGTCGATCGAACTCATGAATTTCATCTTGCATAGCATTGAACCAACTATCTTCATTCATGGCGGTTTTAACATCTTTTGGTTCGATCTTAGAGAGTATTGAGTTGAAGAAGCACCATAAGGCATCGGTTGCAAGTTGTTTCCGTGTGGATCTTGGACGAGAGGGATTTCCAATGATGTTGTCTAATGGATGATCGTGAGTCCATTTTCTAAGGTGTTCAAGTGGTAGTTGTTGAGGGGAGTAGCGAGTCGATGTCTCACGAAGAAGATGGTTCGATGAAGATTCAGGAGCAAATATGTTTTCAAATGGAGCATCTTCGGGATTAGCAAAGGGATTAACTTCATCATTGATGCCCGAAACAGTTCCATGATGTACATTTGAAGAATGATGATTTGTTGATGAGACGGAAGGATCGAAGGCTTCTTGACTTAAAGATATTGAGCGGGGATTGACTTCATTCATGGAATATGAGCACCTCTTGTAGGGATCAACACCTCATTAGTACTTGGATCATAAAGTTCATCAAACATAGGATCAAACAATTTCTTTAAATCATCTTCGGATGGAGGTACATATGGAGTTTCTTGAGAAGAGTTTGGAACAAGGGATGAACCAAGTGGACTGATTTGAAGTCGCGGGTCCGAATCAATTGTTCAGAGCCATTTGACCGTCGACTCATCAAGCGTAACGTGAATTGTTTCCATGATGTTTCGGGTTCTTTTGTTTGGTGCATACCCTACAAATACTCCAATGTCCGCTTTAGCTCTAAGTTTGCCTAAGTCTTGACCCTCATTAGTTGGATAGCACAATGCTCCAAACACACGAAGGAAAGAGATTAGGTTTTCTGTTGTGGACAAGTTCATATGGTGTCTTTCCATGAGCAGTGTGAATCGGGAACGATTTTGTGTGTAGCATGCAGTGGCAATAGCTTCAGCCCAGAGAAACATTGGAACCTTTGAGTAAATCGGCATTGTTCTAGCGGCTTCCACAAGAGTTCGATTTCAGCTTTCAACTACACCGTTCTGTTGAGGAGTTCGTGGAACACTTCTTTGATGGTTGATTCCAATGCTTTCATAAAATTCACTAAGTTGTTTGTTAACCAACTCAGTTCCATTGTCGTCGGATAATTCGACGGTTTTGTTAAGTCGAACCTGTAGCTGTTTGATGAGTTTGATGATGATATCAGGAGTTTCATCCTTTGTCCCTAAGAACTTGACCCAGGTGAATCTAGAGTAATCATCAACTATAACTAACACATATTTCTTCCCAAAGATATTCTGCACTCTCATTGGTCCACATAAATCCATATGATTTGTATGAAGAACTTCGTGGAGAGTTAGTAGGTTTGGGTTTATGGGCATACTTCTTGCTTTTCCCAATTGACATCTGAACAAAGATGATCCTTTTCATACTTTAGTCGAGGTAAACCTACAACTAAGTCCTTTCTCGAGAGATCATTGATGGTGCCGAAGTTCAAGTGATTGAGACGTCGATGCCATAACCATGACTTTGGTTTTGAAGCCTTTGACAACAAGCAAATTGGAGAAGACTTCATCATATCTTCTATAGAGATGGTGTAAAGATTTGAACCACGAGTTCCTCTTAAAAGTTCCTTACCATCAAGTTCTCTAACAAAACAAGTATGTTTTCTGAAGGCTACTTCTAGATCTGAGTCACAGAATTGACCAACAGAGAACAGATTATGACCAAGACCTTCCACATAGTATACTCTAGAGATAACACTATCACCAACAACATAATCACCATAACCCATAATTGCACCAAAATGAACATTACCGAATCTAACGTCCGATGAATTTGCTCACGAAGTTCATGAGCGCTACCGGTCTCCAGTCATATGCTTGGAATGAGTCCGGTACCACGTAACGATTTGAACGATCTGCAGTTGAACATGCACAAGAATGGATAAGCTGGATAATTGGGATCCCCATGCAAGAATGGGTTCCACTTGGTTAGTAACAATAATTGGAACACCCACATCGGAAATAGAAACATCCATATCAGAAGTAGAAGCAATGGAATCATTGGGAATAGATGCAATGTCGGTGTCGTATTTGACCTATTCAAAGTATGTTCACTTCTTAAGGGAATAGTTCTACCAGTAGGCATCCATTTTCTAGTGGGCATAATCTTATCAGTTTGAGAGCAAAGCCGATTATTCTTATGGCCAAAAGGTATCCAATAATAACCTATCTTTATAAAAGTTCTTCCGTGGGTTTCCCTTTGTTTTCTAACAATCTTTCGGTTTTGCCTTTTTGCCTTATTTGCACGATTATTAGCATTAACAATTTTAACGGGCATTTGACAGCATTAGACAAAGCATTCACACCACATTCATGATTAGCAAATGAATTCAAGCGACATCATTACAAGGTTTGCAAATAGTATCGAATTGAATTAATTACTGATGCGCCTAAGGCTAATACTAGAATCAACACGATTCGTTTTATTCAACTCAAGCTTAAAGTTCCTAGATTGGTCTTCTACTCTCTTCCAATGCACATTCTTAGCTTGCAAGGTCCTATCATTCCTTGTATTGTCTTGAGACTTTGACCTTCTCGCTTTAAAGTCATGATTACTCTGTAGAGGGAATGGAAACATTAGTTGGTTGATCTAATTTTTGCATTTCTGAACTTGATGTGCAAGGATCTGAAGTACTAGAAGGCACATTAGTGTATACTTTCTTCATACTGTGATTTGAGCTTTTGCGGGCACACTAGTTCACTTTCTTAGCACTAACATATCGGAATCGAACTACTTGAAGGCACATTAGTGTTTCCTTTCTTAAGACTGGGCATAGAACGGATTTTCTGCTTGGAACTAGGCATAGAACAAGGCATCACAGCTTTGCCTTTTGCACCTAAGGTTAAGGATTTGGGACATGTTGCAATTACACATTCTAGCAACTCTTGAGATCGTTTGGCCCGGAGGCAAGCAAACCTAATTTCACTATCAAGAGGTTTGTTAATGAAATCCTCTTCGACAATCTCACGGAGACATTCTAGACTATCCTTAAGGTGAGCACAGTATTCATGAAAAGCATGTTCATTATTCCTAAGATGAGGAGGAATATATTTAACTGTCACAGTGTATTTGCTGTCTAAGGGTGACTTTGAGACAACATTTTTATTGAAAACAAGTGGCAGCTTTCCCATTTCACGACTTCTCGATTCTCAATTTCCTTTTGTAAAGACGTTATTTTTCGTTGTTTTGGTCACGGGTGACTTTTATTGAATCATATAACTCTTTAAAATGTCGTTTAACTTTTTCATTTTCTTCTAGAAAACTCTCGTTTTCCTTTTGTAAGGCATCAACTAAGTTTTGAAGATGAAAAGTTTGAGAATTCTGAGAATCTAAAGGAGGAGGCATTTGGGAGCCCGTCATATTGTTCGTTTGACCCTTTAATTGAGAGATTTGGGCTTTCAACTTTCCGATCGTGTTGCAATGAGCTTGAATCTTTTCATCACGTTTGTTAATTTGAAAAGCGCATCAAACTCTGGAGCATCCGAGGATGTCTTGATATTTGAAGTTTTGACATTTTCTTTAAGATGTTGATATTTTAGTTGTAAATTAAAATGCTCAACTTCCAGTTTAGAAAAATGTTTAACCAAATTGTCGTGATCATCCCGTTCAATTTTCTCGTTTAGTTCAGAATTAGTTTTTTCAAGCTCAATGACACGATCATGGGAGACTTTCAGTACAACCGATAATTCATGAAATTTGGAAGCATTAATGGAACAATTTGTAGCGAGTTGAAAAACACATCTTGAGCAATACATTCGAAATCAGGTTCTCATTTAGTGTATGCAAGTTCTTCCTCTCAATCTCATTATATTTTAGTGCTCGCTCATAGTCACTAACTTCAACTATCATTGCATCAAATTCCTTTTCCATTCCCTTAATATCGGTTTCTATCCCCTTTTTAAGACTCTCAAAGTGATCTTTTAGAAGTTTAAAGAAAGGCATGACCTCAGTTAAATAACATTCTTTCATTTGCTCAAAACCCCTTTCTCCTTCCGTAATACCGGTGGGTGTGATCCTTTTCTTGCAAGTTTTCTCAAAATCAACAAATAGTTGAAGTATAACATATTGGCTAATTAAGGTCTTGCTTTTAGTGGCAATTGTTCTAGGAACAAGATGCATTGGTTTATTAGGAGGATACACGATCGCTTCTAGGCATTTTCCAAAGAGGATGGTTTGTTTCAACAATATTTTCAGCTTTCTGCTTATCTAAATCCATTTTCCGAGAAAACTTGTTCTGGAGTCAACAATGTGCGAGGTTTAAACATGTTCAAGGAAATCCAGTTTTCCTTCTTGTAATCATGGGGTGTGATCTTTATTTTCTTCTCTCTACATTTAGGATCATCTAATTTCTTGTTCATCTTTTACCTAGTGACTTCATCTGATTTCTTATCTTCCTCGGTGCACTCAACGCAACTAGGTTTCTGTCTAGGTTTAAGGATTTCATTGCCATCATAAAGAACCTTATGAGCATTTCTAGCCCTTTTAATGACCTCTGGATTTGGTTCCTCAACAAGGGGAATGCTATGCTTATCGCTTAGGACCCTATGCTTAGTGATCATGTGAGCGGTCTGAATGGTGTTCCCTTGTATGTACAACTTGTTTTCAAGTTTGTTTTTCAAAGTTTTCTGATTAGAAAAATCTTTCAAGAGTTTTGATTCCTTTGCATTAAATTCTTGCTTAAGCATTTTCACATTTTCTTGAAGTTCTTGTTTTTGCTTAGCGGTTTTAGAAAGCTTTTCTTGCAAGGAATTTAACTCTTGTTTTAATACTTCTTCTCGAAAATTACTTTTTCTAATAATTGTACGCACTTGGTCATCCATTTCCCGCTCACGAGTGGTCAACTCAAATTTAGCACGTTGTTCATAAATAGCAACACGTTCTTTATAGGCATTTAATTCAGATATTACAGAATCATCGGGGGCAGGCGGTGTATTCATCAAAAATATAGTCATTGTTGACTGCAGGAAATGCATCACTTGGTACAACTTCACTTTCACTTTGTTTCACATATTGATCATATGGGACAACATTGATATTACCCATATTTTCAATATTTAATACAAAAGTTTCAGCTTGATAGTACTTTGTCATGCATCTTTTGCACATCAGCATCATCGTATAGTTTTAGTACCTCTGAGATGAGTTTGTCTTTGGATGGGCCAGCTTGTGGTGAAGAGGAGACCTTGGGAGAAACCATTGGAGAAATGCTAGCCATAAAGATTGTGTGTGCAGTAGGTCCATCATCCACATCAGTATCGTATGCATCACAATCAGCGACTTGAAAGGCATTCTGATGATTGTGACCTATCTCTGAATAGGTGCTCATCCACATCGCATCATAGGTCTTGGCATTGCCCTTAGCTAGAAACAACAATTCCTCTTCATCCAAAGTAGCACCATTATCCACGAGCTTGCACAAGCAAACATCTTATCTCTCGAAGTAATCGGCATTCGTGGGCGCTTTGGAGATGTGCAGTTCCTTGCAATGTGTCCCTCACCACCACAATTATAACATTTGATCGGCTTAGCTTGACCTTGATTACCATTCCTTCCTCGATTCTCGATTAACCAACATAACCTCTACCGCTCCACCTCTTCCCCGATCATCGTCTTTCTGAAGCTGGTTGCACCACGATCCTCCCATCTTTACAAGTAGCTTGATTGTGTGGGTTAGATCTTTGCTCGAGGTTGTTATTGGTTTGTGGGAGAGAATTCATGTTTTGACTGATTAGAAAGAGCTAGTTGATTAATGAAATTACCCACGTGTGCATCAGCATCAGCTTGTTTGAACATAGGATCGGGAATTAGTTTGTGATTACCATTTCCCATGGGTATGACTTGTGAGGCTTTGGTTGAGATTCCGATGTTTGAAGTAGAAGCGCGTTGAGTCATTAGGACGAGCTTGTCTCTCCACTGGTTGGTTTTGAATGATTAAGAACCAATTTTTCAAACATAGCATGTCTCTCATTCTCAAGGAGGAAGGCATAGAGTTGCTCATAGTTTGTATTCTTCAATCCTTTAGTGAGCTTCACAGAGGTGACAAACTTGTGCCATTCGGGATTCATGTTGTTCACAAATTTTGAGTTCAATTGAATGTTAGGCATAGTCATTCCGATGTTCCTCATGTCATTCACCAACTTATGAAATCTCACATAGTACTCATAGACACTCTCATCCGGTTTCATCTTGAAGTGTTCAAATTCGTCATAGAGTTGTGATTCTCTGTCTTCCATAGTTAATTTCGAACTGAGAGAAGCATCTTGACATTATCCCATACTGCCTTTGCTTGTGTTGTGATTGATCAGCTTGTAGATGTCTTTAGGAAGACCTTGAAGAACAATGTTAGAAGCCACGATATCGGCATCGAATCTCTTTTTCTCCTTATCATCAAGCTCATCATACATCTTTGGTCTGTCCATTCCGTAAATCCGAGTTCCATCTTCAGCAGTATCAAGTACATCTCTAGTCGTCTCAACTCGATTCGGTCCTTCATCAATGGATTTGAGAATGTTGACACCATTTTCCTTTCCAAGGCAGCGTTACAATCGATTCGTTGAGCCCAAGAATCGTAGTCGATTCTGTCAAGCATGGGTGGACGAGTATCCGAACCGGTGCTTGAACATCCTCGGCAACAATGGAGATGATAGTAGGAACGTTGGTAGACATGTTAACAGATTATACGGGATTTTATAACTCTATGATTAAACCGGAAATAGATTCTTTCACGGGATTTTACTAAATCAAAAGAAAACCGTAAACAATCACCCAAGTCGCTAGAAGATAATGCACCAAGTAAGCTAACACCTAATTAAGCTACACCCCCAAGTCAAAGCTAAAGTCCCAAGTAAGCTAGACAAATGCAAAGTCTAAGTAGTAACTTCGCTAAGCCTCAAGTCGCTAGCAAAATTTTGGCAGCAATTAGCTACTCAAGTCGCTAAAACTTCAAGTCGCTAAATAGCAACTCGCTCTGAGACCAAGTCGCTACCACCAAGCTACCCGTAGTGGAGAGTCCACTACTTGTACCGTTGTCGCTAGGTCTAAAGTAAGCTAGCTCCAAAACTGTAACTCGCTACAAAATTGTGAAGCAAGTTAAACAGAAGAAAGAGATCCGTATATCAAGTCGCTAGCAAGAAAAACCACATAAACATCACTTTTCAATCCAAAAACAACCCAACCAAGATGATTCAAGCTTACCAAATGAAAACCTAAACACTTGTGATGATTCTAAACATAAAAGTACTAACAAAATCCAAGCTTTAACACAAGAAATCAACCAAATGATGCACAAACCACTAAACTTTTTCAAACTCAAAAACCACTAGAAATCCAAAGATGTGCAAGATATGATCTAACCATGGCTCTTGATACCAATTGTAGGATATTGGATTTCACATACACATCAAACCATAACACAAAGTAGGCGTATAAAGGTGAAGTTCTAGAGAGAGAAAGTTAGAGGTTTAGGGAACTTAGTGAGAGAAAGTGAAAGATATTATTATGAGCTCCAACTCTCTACCTTGGGAGGTAGAGAGTATTTATAGTCTTACATAAAACGCCACACAACGGGCCGTGGATCAGGCATACAGTGGGTAAAGACCCGTCCGTCCTCCACGGTGTTACAGAACAAAATACTACTAACCTAAATATAACTACGACTACGAGCATTCTAACGATTACATATACTTGAGGTGACCGACTCTTTAATACCGGGAATTTCTAATTCCTAACAATAAAACTTTTTGTGAATAAGCGTTTTAACTAACTAATGTCTTATGACTCAAAACTCAAATGTCCTATTATGGTTTATTATAATACAACCATAATGAATAAACGTCTTATAAAGGTAATTTATTAGGATCCATGTTTTAAGTGTCATTTTAAGTTATATGATAATAGGACCCCAAATCATCGACCATCCTATTATATACCTTTTTAGGACATCGCCTAAGTAGCAAATATTTAAAAAGGACCCTAAACGCTCATATGTCCTATGAAACAGTTTTTTAGTACTCCATTATCATACCGTCCCACACAAAGGGTCCTAAAAAGCCACTTTTGTTGTAGTGTTTCACTAGCCAAATGTGCAAGGACTCGTGGGGCCGTAGTAGTTTTGCTAGATGAATGATTGAAGTGAAGTCGGATGAGGTGCTTAGGGACAACCTTACTGTTGAGATACCGTTACTTGATGGGTCGGGTTCAACTATTGAGAAGATAAGGGTTGAATATGAGTGGAAACCACCTCATTTTGATAAATGTAAGATTTTTGGTCATACTCTTATTGAATGTCCTAAAGTTGTTGAACCTCCTCCTGCTCAGCCTACTAAGAGCGTTAATGATGGTTTCAAGACGGTTAATAACAAGAAGAAGGGAAAGCAAGGTGGGTCTACTATTTCGGGTCAAGGTGGGTTTACTAAACTTTTATTTGGGTAAGCAGTTTCAATATCAACCCAAAAAGACTCCTACTAATCCTAAGAAAGTGGAAGTCACTAAGAAGAATGCTTACGATGTGGCTGGTTCAGTGGAACAAAGATCTCTACATCTAACCAGTTTGATGCTCTTAATATGGAATATACGGATGCGTTTGGTATTCCTTCTAATGACACCAACGAGGATGTGGATTCTGGTCATACAATGGAAGTTAATGAAGATAAGTCTACTAAGACATGTACTGCATCACAAGAACCCCTTGTGAGTGGTTTGAAAGAGATGGAGTCGGGTGTGGCTCCTAATACTAGTGATTCTTGTAATCCGCCCGCCTCTTCTACTAAGAGAATTAATCGTTTTTCTAAAGTGGGAGAGATGGTGGTTTCTGATTCTGATGATGAGGTGGTTGCTAACCCATTTGATGAATCTGCTAATCTATTCGGTGGTGGTGGCCAAGAGTTTGAAGGTGAGTATGATGACTATGACTACGATGACTATGCGAAGCAGGTTTATGATCTTCCTAGGAATTTGGATGCCTTTAATGCCATGTATGGCACCAAGCTTCAAGGTCCTAGGAAGTAATTTTCCTTCGTTATGTCCTATGTTATCATTTGAGTAGTGGTTTGTTTTCTTGTTTAGAAAATAGGAAGTATCTTATTATGTAAGCTTTATGCCTATGTAGCGGGTGAGATATGAGATTTCACTCATATCCATTGTACTTAAACGCTTTTTTTGGTTAATATATTTACCAGGGTGCCGGATTACTCCCCTTTACCAAAAAAAAAGATTTGTCACAAATTGAAGAGGATGCTCTAGAAGAAATTGATCTAAGGTAGCAAGTCGCCATGATCATTGCTAGGATCAAGAAGTTCATGAAGAAAACAGGAAGAGGCATTGATTTCAAAACCAAACAGGGAATAACATTTGACAAGTCCAAGATTGAATGCTTTAATTGTCAAAGAACTGGACACTTTGCAAGAGAATGCAAGTTTGCTAAATATCAGACAAATAGGATGATTGAGAAACCCAAGCTTGAAATAAGAGAAATACCTATTACTGAACCAAAACCAAAAGCTTTGGTTGCTCAAGAAAATCTATCAAGGTTGTTTGGAGTCTTTGAATTTGATGATGAACCGGTAACCTACTCTATGGTCGCAGTGGAAGAGTTTGATTGGAGCACAGCTTTTGATGAGGAACGGATTTGTGCTTTGGGATCAGAGATGGTCTTGGAAGCTTTGATTGGAGCATGGAAAGTGAAGAAGAACGTTGTTCTTTCGCAATGGTAGTAAACTACTTCACCAAGTTCACACCTATCTCGAGGTATGCTCTAAGTGTCATGATTTTTATCAAAAGTTCTTAAGATTAATAACTGAAAGAGATAATTGTAGAAGGGCTAGGTCTGAAGTAGCTGGTTATCAAATAACTTTAGAGTCGATGGAAGCCAAAATAATAACTCATGAAAATAATGAAATGGCTTGGGCAGAAAAATATGAGCAACAGGATTATCAATTAAAATTAAGTGAATGGAAGTTAGGGTGTAAGGTTTCTGAACTTGAAAAGATGACAAAAGAAAGGGATGAATTGTTAGAAAAATTTGTTGCTTGGGGAGAATCTGGCCTTTCACATGTTAGTTTTGTTGAAAAATAAAAAAGAGCACACATTAAAACTGGCCTAGGTTTTGGTATGGACTTTAGTAGTACAGAAGAGAACCCACCTAGTGATAAGGAACAAATTGATTCAGAGGAGATAACCACTAGTGATGATGAACTCATTATTCTAATAGAACAAATCTAGTAATGAGGAATCAATTAGTCAAACACCTCCTGAATTTAAGAAAGACAAGGGTTATCATGCAGTCCCTCATCCCATTGGTAGTTTTCAACCACTTAGGAATGACGGATGTTTCTTGTTTTGGAGTAGACAATTTAGAGTTTAGGAAAAAGCTTACTGGTCAATCTAATTCAGGTCCATCTAGTTCTGAATCCCCAAAAGAAACAGTTGAGAAACCTAAGGATGATAATGTTAAGAGTCAAGCAGTACCTTCAACTCAAAGTACTGCTAAAATTTCAGTAGTACCTTCAAGAAAAACTTTTCAAAACACTGCTAAACCTTTTTGGGATAATTTTGGTCAAAATAATTTTCATCATTCAGCAAAAAGTCAGGTTAGGTTTGGTCATAGAACTAAAGGAAGAAATTTTGGGATTACAGGTCAAAAATTATGTTTTGTTTGTTATAGTCCTGATCATTTGATTAAAGACTGTGACTTTCACTCAGATTATTTAAGCAAATTCCCAAAAACCACATCTACCAACCATATGTCAAGGGAGAATAAACCAGTTTGGAATCATTCACATAGGGTAAACCATAGTAATTTCTCAAAAGACTATAAGTACCCTCATCAGAGAAGACCTTTTTGAAAACCACCAGTACCCTCAAGCACTTTTCAAGGTAAAGGTAAACCAAAAGATTCTCAAGCAGTACCTTCTTAAAGTACTGATAGGTTTTCACTTAATCAATGTACTGCTATCACTTTTTGGAATGGAAGCCCTAGGAGATCCAGTTACTATCAATCTAGAAGGAGTTACACATCAAAGAGTATCGGATCAAAGAAATCTACACAAAAGTTAAAACCAATTTGGGTTAAAAGAAAGAAATCATGGGGAATAAATAGTACTTTCAGCAATTAAGAGTGAACGAGCAAATTTTGTTGAAAATAATAAAGAAGAATTTTGATGAAAAGAGAGTTTTGTTGAAAAACCAACACAAGTTTTGGATCAACCAAAGATAATTGATCATGTGCTTAAAAAGCAGTGGAATTACATACTTAAAGAATTTAAGTATGTCACTCCACAAAGGGAACCAAGTCGATGTGGCTTTGGGTTCCTAAAATTAACTAACTCTTTCATCTTTGTGCAGGGCAACCCCAGACGAAGCTTAAAGATCATTTAATTGTTGATAGTGGTTGCTCTGGAAGCATGACAGGAGACAAAGAGATTCTTTCAGATTTTAGATCTTATTTTGGAGGAAGAGTTGCATTTGGGAATGATCCTAGTGGAGGTTGAATTACTGGGAAAGGAACCATCAAGGCAGGAAGCATAGATTTTGAGAATGTTCGTTATGTGAAGGAGCTCAAGTTCAACCTTTTGTCAGTCTCTCAGATCTGTGACAAGAAGCACCCTGTGTTATTCACTAACACAGAATGTCTTATTCTTTGCCCTGAGTTCAAGCTTGTTGATGATAACTTGGTAATACTTAGAGTACCAAGAACCAATGATGTGTATAGTCTGGATATGAAGTGTCTTAACTCTTTTGAAAGAGCAACATGTTTAGTAGCAAAGGCAACACTTGAAGAAGCACATATGTGGCATAGAAGATTAGGTCATGTGAATTTCAAGAATATCAACAAGTTGGTTAAAGGAAATTTAGTTAGAAGTTTACCTTCCAAAACATACAAGAATGATCATTCATGTTTGGCGTGCAAGAAAGGTAAACAACACAAAGCATCATGCAAGAAGATTGAGGAAAGAACTATTAGAGAACCTTTAGAGTTGTTGCACATGGATCTATTTGGCCTGTTTCTGTTGCAAGCTTAAACAAGAAGAAGTCTGCTTAGTTGTACAGATGATTGTAGTAGATTTAGTTGGGTCTTTTCTTGGGATTTAAAGATGAAACCTTTGATGCTATTCATGATCTTATAATAGCCCTTGAAAACCAAGTGAGACTCAAAGTAAGAGGTATTAGATGTGATAATGGGATTGAATTCAAGAACAAGTTTATGGATGAATTTTGTGCCAAGAAAGGAATCAAGAGGGAGTTTACTATTGCTAGAACTCCACACAAAAGAATGGTGTTGCAGAAAGAAAGAACGAACCTTGATAGAAGCAGCCCGAGAACAGAACAATGCTGATTCACAATTACCTATTTAATTTTGGGTTGAAGCTGTAAGTACTGCTTGTTATGTGTTGAATAAAGTATCAGTCACTAAACCTCAGATGAAGACACCTTATGAGTTGCTTATGGGAAACAAACCTTTTGGATGTCCTCTGACTGTTCTAAATACCATTGATACTTTTGGGCAAATTTGATGGTAAGTCAGATGAAGGATACTTATTGGGATACTGCACCAATAGTAAAGGATTTAAAGTGTACAACAAGGTTACCAAAAAGGTTTAAGACTGTCTTCATGTTGAATTTCTAGAAGATCAAGAAAATCAAAAGGGTAAAGGTCGTGATTGGATGTTTGATCTTGATGTTTTGACTCCTTCTATGAACTATGTTCCTGTTAGAGATGAAAATCAAGTTGTTCACAAAGAAGAAGATTTACAGTACATTATTCATGGAGTCAATATTAGACGATCTTTGTTCCTGATGAAGAACCTATATCTATTGAGAAGGATAAAAGTACCGATGAACGAAAATCCACTTTGTCTGCTGAAGATCAAGCTATTCAAGATGAACTTAATAGGATGCTTTTTCAAGAAACAATAGCACAATCTTATGAGGATGAACAAAGAAGAGCTTATGAAGAAGCAAAGAAAAAGGGTAAGTCTACAGTTACCCTCAACAGTACTTTAGATCACATACTGGATCAAAGTACTGCGCACCAATTGACTGTACTTCATGATTGTATGATCCTAACATGCCGGGTTAGAAGACGATGATGAATTAGATGATGAAGGTATTTTCTCAAATTCCAATGAAGGAGCTAATTTCACAAATTTGGATGATGATCTTGAAGTTCCACAGACTCCTACAATAAGAGTTCATAAAGATCATCCTGCTGGTCAAATCATTGGACCTTCTACATTAGGGGTGCTCACAAGAACCAAGGCTAAAGGCTTTTCTAAGCCACATAATGCTTTACTTAGCTTTGTGTATAAACAAAACAGGATGAATCATAAGGATCAACAAACGTGTTTAGCATTAACTAAAGAGAGTTGGGTTGAAGCCATGCAAGAAGAACTTCTTCAATTCAAACTTCAAGAAGTTTGGGTACTATGTGATCTACTAGATGGAAAGAAAGTCATTGGTACAAGATGAAGTTAAGAGAGATGAAATAGGCAATGTCATCAAGAACAAAGCAAGATTGGTTGCACAAGGATATAGACAAGAAGAATGAGTGGACAATGATGAAGTGTTTGCTCTTGTATCAAGGATTGAAGCCATTAGATTATTCGTTGCTTTTGCATCTTATATGGGCTTTCCGGTTTATCAAACGGATGTCAAGAGTGCCTTTCTTTATGGCAAGATTACAGAGGAGGTTTATGTCAAACAACCTCCTGGTTTTGAGGATCCTACATATCCAAACAAAGTCTACAAAGTTGTTAAGGCTCTGTATGGCCTTCATCAAGCACCTAGAGCTTGGTATGAAAGACTCTTCACTTTCTTATTGCAACATGGTTACAGGAGAGGAGCAATTGATAAGACTTTGTTTATCAAGAGAGCCAAGAAGGATATCATGCTTGTTCAAGTCTATGTAGATGATATTAACACGAATTTCACAAAACAATCTCACGGTGAAAGAATTTGAAGCTGACTCATGCAACAAAATTTCAAATGAGTTCCATGGGTGAATTAACTTTCTTTTTGGGGCTTCAAGTTAAACAATCAAAGGATGGAATCTTCATTAGTCAAGATAATTATGTCACTGACATTCTTAAGAAGTTTAACTTCGATGCTATGAAGCCTGTAACCACACCCATAAAAGCTATCAACTCATTTGGAAAGGATGAAGATGGACAAGCTGTGGAAGTCAAGCTTTACAGATCAATGATTGGCTGTCTTATGTACTTAACTGCATCTAGACCTGATATCATGTTTGCTGTATGTTTGTGTGCAAGATATCAAGTCTCACCTAAGGTCTCTCATCTGAATGCAGTCAAGAGGATTTTTAGTTATTTGAAACAACAACCTAAGTTAGGGTTGTGGTATCCAAAGGATTCACCTTTTCACTTGGAAGCTTTTTCAGATAGTGACTATGTAGGTGATAATTATGATAAAAGATCAACCACTGGAGGATGCCAATATCTTGGAAGAAGATTAGTTTCATGGCAAGTAAGAAACAACCATTACAGCAACATCATCCACTGAAGCGAATATGTTGTCACGCAAGCTGTTGTGGACAAGTATTGTGGATGCATAATCAACTCTTGGATTATGGGTTCAACTTTAAGAATACTCCTATCAACATTGATAATGAGAGTACAATCTGCTCATTAAGATCAGGCATCACTTAATGGTTTGTTATGAGCATAGGCTCATTAATGTTGTCAAGGTCCATATAGATGATAATGTAGCTGATCTACTCACAAAAGGATTTGATGTTTCAAGATTCAATCATTTAATGTTGAGTATTGGTATGATTAACTATTAAGCTACAATTAAGGGGAAGACTTATTAGTAAGTTAGATAGTCCTATGCATTGTTTGAGGGGAGGCAATACAATCCTTTTTGATGTTTTTGCCATTGTGAATAAGAGGATGGAAAAGTACTGCTTATTGTTTACCTGAAAGTACTGCTCTGAAAGTACTCCTTACGTGGAAAGCACTGCTAGTCTTGTCAACGTACTGTTCCAACGGTCAAAAGATGGGGTAAAATTCAAACAACGGTAATTTTATTAATTGGGCTGTGATTTTTTCAAATCTTACCTATAAATAACTACCCTCCGATTTTCCCTCTCATCTTTATACTTATCAATCTTTTCCTTATTTTTCTCATATTCATCTTAACCGTTTCATACATTCTTCTACAAGCAATGGCTAATAGAAACACAGTTAGTAAGCATAACATGGTGGCTAACTTAGACAAGACACCAGCCAATGTTCTTTTTCATGACATAATTGATTTTCTCACTGGATCATCAATCAATTATTCTCTTTTGGTTGAACCTGACATCACTGAGCCCTGGATTCAACAATTTTAGGAAAATTCCAGATCTCATATGGAAGATGATGAATCCTATATTCAGGCTAAGGTGGCTGGGAAGATAGTTAGAGTTAGTGAAGCGTCGATTCGAGAAGATTTATTATTTGACGATGCGGAAGGGGCTATTCGTTTTGATAAACAAGTGCTTTGGGATACATTAAGGGATATTGGGTATGAAGGATCTCTCACTGAAACAACCTTTAAGAAACCCTTATTTAGCCCACAATGGAAGTATCTAGTCCATGTTTTGCTACATTGTTTAAGTCTCAAGAGTACTTCATGGGAACAATTTGGTTCAAATATAGCCTCTGCCTTAGTGGGATTAGCTACCGCTCATCTTTTCAACTTTTCTAGAATGATTTTAGATGGTATGCTATCTCACATCTCCAATGGTTCACCATTCCTCATGTACCCAAGATTTGTTCAAGTCTTCTTGAACAAACAGCTTAAGGATGAGCCTAAACCCTCCAGCTTGCTACCAGTTGTAGTACTTCCACCAAAGGTGTTCACCTTCATGGCTAGAAAGAGTGACAAATTCTCTGGGAGGGCTACACCAATAACAGCTCACATGATGGAGATAGTGCAAGCAGTTAGAGATGAAGCTGCTGAAAGTGAAGATCATGAGCCTTATGTTTCAAGGGAAGGTACTGCTTCTCAATGTACTGCTTCACCACAAGGTACTGCATCTCAACAAGATATTGCTCATGGTGATTCAGAACCAGCGGTCAACCCACCATCATCTCCCAATGATTATACTTCCATAGATGGGTCTCAAACATCTGGAGGAGATGAGGGAGTGATAACGCTGCACGCGTCGTTCGGGGTCAAAGGAACTTCCTTTTCACCGAGCAAGTTTTTCAACACCCTAGGCAGTGAACCTAATCATTGTAGTGTAGTATTAGGGTAAGCCATGGGAATTGATATCGTTCTCTAGGGGAATAGGAATGCTAGTAAGAAGTTACTACGCTAAGGTTGGGGTTGAGGAAGATTATTTTTTATCTTTTTGTGTTTTTTTAGGAAATGAAAATGTACGAATCTCGGGGTTTGGATTTGAGGGTTGGTATTTCTACCGATTACTTCTACTTATCTAATTATCTAAACTAAGGTGTATGTAGTCTATGTCTAATTATTGTGTGCTCGTATGGTGATTTAAAGATGTGTTTACTTAGGTTTTATTACTCCTTAATTATCTCCTATTGATGTTTGAATAGCCACGTCCTTATTCTTAATCGCGTTGTGTGTCTAAGGTCGTAGGGTATGCGTTTATCCCTAACTCTTTGAAACTACCAAAGGTTAATGCCTACAAAATCTCTAGGATTTATAAACTTAACTCTAAGGTACTCTTCGGAGGTTTTAGCCTACAATGACTTTAGGTACTATAAGCTAAGGTTCACAAAGATTAATCAAGCATTAACTACACAACGGATGACCTATCGCAATACTAGATCATTAACAATTAAGACTAGAGACAACCAATCAATATTCAATAATTAAGTTTCATATTCCCTAAGCAAGCACACAAGTAAATTAGCTCGGCATGGGAAACATGCGCATACACACAAGTAATTGAAGACATAATTGAATTAATGAAGTAAAACACTTATCTTGATGTAAGATAGGTATAGAACCCTAAAATAATCGCATACATGCCTTGGTTTGGTTTAGGTTTTTACTCCAAAAGACTACACACTAAAACTGAAAAATTCGGATTCTATATATAAGATTACATATGCGACGGCGTCACCGTTTGATTTGTGACGCCGTCGGGTCGCCGTCATTAGGGTTTCGTCTTTGCCACGTTAGTCTTACGACGGCGTCACCTTGGCTTTGTGATGCCGCCCCTTCAGCTCCTCTCGACGCTGCCTGGATCAAATCTAGCCGTCCGAAAGGCGACACCTACTCTTTTAAAACCTGAAGCCGTCACTTGTAAATAAGCAATTTGGCTACTGAGCCATCATAAAAAGTGGTCCGACGAGTCGCATATAACACCTGACGGCCCCCTTCCGGGCCTGCAGCCTGAAAGTGTCTCGATTCTTGACTTTGGCCATTTCTTTTCAGTATATTTCGCGCCTTTCATCCGAATAAGTGTCATTCCAGCATTTTGCCTTCAAGATACCTAAAAAATGAAAAGGAAGTATTAAGTAATAACGGATACAAAAGTGATCAAATAAGGGCTTAAACGACCCTCAAAAAGGTACATTTTAAAACCTTATCAAATATCCTACACTTGGTATTTGCTTGTCCTCAAGCAAATGTGCTTTTAGCCAATTAATTTATAAGTTAGGGGAAGCATTGGTTTAGAACAGTCCACACACATATAAGCCTTAAAAGTCATAACAAGCACGGAAATTACATACTAGCACCTCACATCGGGTGTTTGGATACTCACATCTCTCGGGTGTATATGAAATATAACAAGTTGGAAATGGAAGATAAACACTCATTAACCGTCCTAGTAATAGATTACCATAGGCTTGAGACTAGATCAAACCTCCATCGCTTTGGCGTAAGCACCTAGGAAAGACTATCAAAGAGGTCTTTTAAGGGTTGTAATGTTAGGCTTACGGTAGGGAAACAAAGGGTTTGGTGGGATAGGCGATTTAGTGGTGGCAAGCCAAAATCTTTATGTTACAAGCATGCTAAGAATGGCGCTATAAGCAAAGACTCGAAAATCTAGACTCTAGATAACGGAAACAAACAAACATAAATTAAAGATAGATGTAGGATTTAAGTACTTTTTTTTCCATACACTTTTACTCTACCATCCTCTACGATAACGTCAAAATAATATGGATTTATAGGCACATCCCTACACTTGAGTTTTTATTACTCTAACACTAATTTGACCCGAATTGAAAAGATCAAGACACTTGGAGTACATTATTACGCAAATAAAGGGAATTTGAATTTAACGTTCCCTTCTCGTCATTTCATAAAATTTAACTTTTCCCATGAGTCCTAATCGTCCCAAAACTGTGTACAAAGGATATGAATCGACTTAGCAACTTATGCAAGCAACTAGATAATTGAACTAAGGGTTTAGTGTGATAACAATAATGCACTAAAAGTGAGTGCATACAAGGTAGGCTAGGGCGATTTGGGTGTACATTTGGGGGTGGGGTATAAACAATGCTCTTCATTGATATTCAAAACCAAACATCACGAACCGCTAAAAAGGATAGGATCTGAGGGGTTAACTAGGGTATCGTACTAAAGATGAGTACAACGCTAAAGGTGTGGGGAATTACTCAACTGATTTGGAAGAAGTAATTATATTACGTGTATCAAACAAGGGTTATCCTAATGCCTCTTATCATTTAGTTATTCCTAACTCCACAAGTGTAGTCTTACTAGCGATCTCGGGATGCATCACAAAACAAGTTCTAGAATCTATTATACTACCCGTTCACACACTAAGCATTAAAGATGAATGCTTTAATTCCTACTAATCTAAGGGTGATCCTCACATTTTGGGTGGAATTTAAGTGGTAAAGGGTTTTTGTGCTAGCCATATAACTTCCTATCCATGAGACGCTTTATTAAGACTAATGGCCCACTCCTATATGTCAAGAAAAATTTTAAATTTGGTGCCAAAATTACCCAAACCGACATTTTCTCATGGTTTATTACACAAATGCAATTGGACAAAGCAAATAGTCAAGGATAAGGTTTCAAAGTTCCGTTTATTTTTTTGCCTCCCTACATTTAAACTGAACATTGTCCCCAATGTTCCCCAAAAGTATCAAAGTTATGATAATGGAAGGTAATAAAATATGAAAGAAACTAGTACTGATTAGCTCGGTAGGATCCGTGTAAAGTGGTGGTTACATTTTTCTTCAAGAAGAACGTTTGCTTGAAAAGCTCCTTCTCATCTTATGTATCTTCTTCTGGTAAAATTAAACCTGCACACTTGAAGAAGAAAACAAAACGAAACCTTACGTAAAATCGGCGGTAATAATAATATATATAGGACTCTACTAAACTAGGATATAATGCTTGTGGAATGGATGTTTATAGAATTTCTGGAAAATTAAGACTTGGAAAATTCCAAAAAATTATAAGTAGCTCGTAAAAACGAGAAAAAAGTAATCATTGTTTTGCTCTTTCCTCATCGCGGTCAGTTGCGATCCTGACAAAACTGGTCTGCGATTTTCTGAAAAAATTCTGGAAAATTTACATCTTTAAAATCTGGAAAAATTTCCTCAAAATATCCATATATTATGACTCGATACAAGCATTTGACCCGAACAAACACACATGTATATCTTTTAATTAATTGAAATTCTCATGTTTACGTTTCTTTTAAAAACATGTGTAATCCTCCCTACACTTATCCCTTATGTAAAATACCTTTATATGTAATTAAGACGAGGTTAAAAACAAAATAAATCATTTTTAAAAATTTAAACATGAGAATAAACAATCAATAAAAGATATATGACACAAACAAGCAAACAATTAAGCATGGTTGCCTCCCACGAAGCGCTTTTCTTTATTTATGAGTCTTGTAGCTAGACTCTCGTAGTCGTGCCTACGTGACTTCATTACCGTCACCTTCTTCCTTCACTCTCCTTCGGTCAAAAGGCATGTAGACGTTGTATGCTTACCGTGGATTCCTTGCCAATGTCGTCTATTATGGTAACGGTTTTATCCTTTAGATTGGTTTCCTTCACCATAAAAGGCCCAAACCATCTTGGTTTGTTTCTACCAGAATACCCTTATCCGTGATTTTTATAAGAGTATTTCTCTCCCTTTAAAAAATTCCTTAGGGTTATTTTGTGTTTTGGTATTGAAGTGATTATTTCCTAACTTTTTATCAAGGCCTACAATGTTGCATGCAGTCCTGAACCATAAAATCTCTAAGACCTTTTTCCAATCGTTCATTTTCTTCTTAACCACATTGTTAGGGACTTGTGGATTCTCATCCGTAATCTTCTCCATAATCTTAAGAGGATACCTTGGAAAAATAGGTATCCTAGCGTACACTTTTCCGCTTTAAGTATCATGATGCCCTCCCGGCATTTGATGGTTGCTTGGCAGTGGCCGGTAGGCCCCAAGAATGAGTGGCATGTTTCTATCTTTCCTCAATTTCTATGATTACGAAATCCACCTAAAACGATATTTGCCACCCTCTATTAAAACATCCATGCATGATTCCTGGGTAGACATAAGTGTGATTTGCTAGGGAAAGTCTAAGATCGGTCTTAGCTGGCTTCTCCCAAGTCAACTTATTATAGATTGATGATGGCATTTTGTTTACATCAGACCCTTGATCAGCTAAGGAATTTATATTATCAATGTCACTTCTGCTACATGGTATCACGAAGTTCCCTGTGGTGTCTCGTTTTTTAGTTACTGGTTTTTTGAACCACTCATATAGAGGTCCCATTGGCATGGTGTCATACTCTTCTTCTGTTATTTTTCCTTCAAGGGCTTCCCTAAGAACCTCGTTGTACCTAAAGTTGTTCACTTGGTTAACAATGGTTTTTTTGTTAATTTCGTGCTTAAGGTAGTTGATGAGTGTGTAAATACTCATCATTTTTATACTGTTCTAGATCAAAAAACATCCTAAAACACTCAAAATGCATCAAAATGATGAAAATATCACAAACAAGTGTTTTATGTGTTTTAAAATGCAAAAATACCAAAATCTGGTGAAAAACGTATCAAGTTTGCATAATTGGCGCTTTAGTCCCTCAAGTTACAAAAGTTGTCAAAACTAGTCCCCGGTAATTCAAAAACTTGTAAAATGTCATTTAAGGTCCATGAGATTCAAAAGTTGTCAAAATAAACCTTTTAAAGTTTAAAATTTACAAAATGACAACTTTAGTCCTCAAGTTTGGAAAATGTCAAATATAGTCCTTGGTTAATTTAAAAAGTGAAAATTATCAAATTTTAACCTTATACTATTCATAAATGACAAAATTGGTCCTTATGGTAAACTTTTGGAAAATTACATATTTGGTCCCCGTTTCAAACTTGACATTTTTTGGTCCTTAGACATTTAAAAATAGAAAATAATTACATGTATGATCCTTGGTTTATCATATTTTGGTATAATAGGCCCTTGTATTAACTTTATAAATGTTACGTGTTCAAATCCAATATTTTCGAAAGTTACATAAATGGTCCTTGTCTTATTAATACCAAACGACCTATATATATTAAGCAAGTCCAAAACCAAAGCTACCAGGCCCATTCACAACCCGCCCACTTTTTAAATGAAATAAAAACCACAGACTGTTCATCTTCTCCTCCACCTGTTACTATTCTTCGACATCGCTATCACCACTGGCCCACTACCTTTCCAGCCTTACCCACTTCACACCCCTGCCCCCCTCCACCTCCATATCCTCCCCCAAACTGCACATTGCAGAAACTCACCCAAAGACTTTGACACCAAAAGTAAAAAATCAAAGGTTGTGATTACTTGACCTATCCATAGTGTGAAATGATCAGAATATGAGAGGATGCTTTGAAAGTCTATAAAGAAGAAAGAAGCGAGAGAAGAGATAGTAGAGTAGTTTAGTTTAATTTATGTCATTTTAAGTTTATTTAACTTTCCAGTGCAAATTTAAGCTTTCAATTGTTCTGTAATCGAATTTGAGTGTATTTTAAACTTATTCTCAGTTTAATTTCGGTTTGTGTTTATAAATTCATTTTATGCATTATTTTGTTAAAATCTCAATAAGCTCAAATGTTGTTTTTGGTTGTTGCCAGGATTGAAAAGCTCTCATAAGCTCCTAAATACCTTCTCAAAGCTGTTAGGAACTTAAAAATTCAGTTTAGACTCTAAACTCAAAAATTTCCAAAAATTACCTAAAAATTAGTGAAAAATAAAAAGCCTATGGAATGATGATCAAGACATTGAAGCAGAGCTAAATTTGGATTGCTGTGGGTTTAGAGCTTAGTGGTAAGCATATAGGAATGATCTTGTGTACTCAGTTCTCTATTTTGTGCCTTAACTCATTTTGTAAGCTATTTACTTAAGCTTTGCATATTTTTTTGTTCAAGTGATTAAATAGTGTTAATTTCAGTTAAAATTTGTTTTATTATAGCTAATTTAAGTTATTAAATAGATTCCTTGGTTTAAAAACTTGTTTTGGTATTAAAAGCTTAAATTCAGTCTATATAAATGGTGTTTGGATTTGCTGATTTATCTGTGCTAGAGATCAGTGGTGTTGTTATTTATTATTGTTCTAAGTCAAAATAGGCTCTAATAACTCAGTCTAAGGATAAAATACAGTACTTGTTAGTTAAAAAGTCAATTTCATCTTTAATTTTAACTTATGTGTTCACTGTTAGGAGTTTGAGTTGCTAAAATCAGTTTACATGCTTAAAAGCTATTACCATAAACATAGATAATCTCATTTCAGCTTTTAATAACATAATAAGTCAGTAGAATAGATCATAAGTTCATATAAGTCAAACTAGTTAATAACTTAAAAAAGTCAATTTTTACTTAAGTCGGTTTTTGAATAAAAGTTAAAATTTTATTGTGTACTAAATATTAGGATTTAGCCCATCAGCTTTTGGGATAATAATATTTAGCTGCTAAACAAAATTAGAAAAATATTAGCTTATCACTTCCTAGCTTATAAACTGCTTATTTATTGCCATCTTTTAAGTACATTTTCTGAAAAATGCCCTGTGCACCAGTGAGCTGGCTAATTTCATAAGCTCTCACAGAGCTTACTAATTAGCTTTAGCTTGTGCAAACTAGCTTTTTGAATAGCTCACCTAGCCATCTCAAATTTCCAGTTTTCATTTTCCAATTTATAGCTTATTTATTAAGCCTGTTATTAGCTTTTTGATTTGTCCAATTCATATAGTCTAATGTCCACTCAGTATTTAGTCCATTTTTCATAAGCTCAAAATAAGCTCACTTGTGAACTCCACAATTAGAATTTTAGCTTTTTGAAAAGCTGAGTTGGTCAACTAGCTAATCCAAGTCTTTGTTTTCATTTTCTAGTTTATTTAAGTGCTTAAAATTACGCTTATAGGTGCCTAGTAAAAACAATAGTGTCCTGTGCATAACCGCTTAACTGTGTGCTTATTTTAAGTTATTCAGTGCTTATTTCCTATCCAATTTGTTTTTCCAGTGTCATTTTAGCTTATTAAACAGGTTCTTAGTTTATTTCAGTTTTCATTTAGCTTATTTAGTAGCTTATATAGCCATTTAACTAATAACTTAAGCTTAGTCTCATTTTTGTCCACTGTTGCAATAAATAAGCTCATACTGAGCTTATTAGTGGTTTTCACAAAAAGTAGTTATGTTTATTTGCTTATTTAAGTATGTTTAATAAGTTTGTAAAATAAAAATCCAAAAATAAAATGTTTTGCAAAAAGGGAGAGGCAGGGGTCGAACCTGAGACCTCTCCCTCAAGAGGATGATAGTTTGTCCATTATGCCATTGCGCCCTTGGGTCTTTCTCGCTTTTTATTTGCAATGTTTAATATATAAGGTAGTTTGTCAAGATATAGCTTATTAGCTTATTCGAATTTTTAGTAGCTTATTTGTAGAAGCTGTTACATCATTTTTACTTTTCTTAGCTTGGTAATAGTATTAAGTATTTTATAAAAAAGTTTCAGATTTTTCTAAATAGTTTTAGTATTTTTAAACATTTAATTAGTGTAAAATCTTATTTAATTCATAATAAAAAATATAAAAGTCTAAAAAATATAACTCTTTTTTCTAAAATTTTCTTTTATCATATAGTACGTAATAAAATTGTTTTTACATTCGTAGGTCTTTTATTTCATAAATTTTACGTTTTTGCTTGCACACTCGCGTAATTTTTATAAATAACTTACGTTTTCATTTTAAATCACATTTTTAGACAATTTAAGTTTACGTTTTAGTTAAAATAGTTTATTTAAGATATTTTATTTTTTAAAATCACAAAAACATCATTGTAAAAATAGTGATAGCGTTTATTTAATATATTTTATCTTTTATTTCTTTTAATTTGCATTTAAGTCGCTGTAATTTGTAGATCTTTTCTTTAGGTAATTATCCGTCCAAAACCTTACTGATCACTATCCTTAGTGATCATTCTATCATCTGATCAAGTGTTTATACACCAATTCATCCTCCGTGGGACTTAACGACCCAGGAATATACTATGTTCCTCTGATCTTAAATTGCATTGGTGTTTGAGCTGTTTTAAGTTGATTACGGTTGGCCATTCACAAGTGGCTAGCTTGAGTGATTAAACTTGACGGTTTAGCACCAATCAAATTTTGGCGCCGCTGCCGGGGAGGCTGTAAGCGTGTTTTAAGCATTTCCAGATCCATTCTTGCACATATACCACCCTTTTTGTAAACAGTTTTTTTTTGTAAAGTTAATCAAAATCAAAAAGTTTATTAACACTTTTCCTAAAGTGTTAACTACTCCAAAAATATTTTCATTCTTTGTTTTTATAACATGTTTTTCAAAAATACCAAAAATATTCCTCTTTACCCTCTTACCCTTTTGATTCTTCATTTCTTACCCTCTAGAACCATTTGATTCTTTCTATGTCTTATCCTCACCCTCTTGGTTGTCAATGGTGTGGTGGTCCTTATAATGGTGGCAATTGCCCCAGTTGTAGCATGGTGGAATCAGGAAACGGGTCTGTCTATAACCAAGATCCCTATTCCTACCATAACACAACTGATTTATTCCATCTGCTACCACACTGTGAGACTCAGGCAGTTTTATCTGTTGTGAGTACTGTGGTGGTTCACACTACGCTTCGGATTGTCAATCGGGAACACGCTTGTCTATGGCAGGTTCCTGAGAACAATTATGACTACAACACATATGACTCACAGCCACATCAGTTTTACTGTTGTGAGTATTGTGGAGGTCCTCACTATAGCTCGGATTGTCAAACAGGAATCCATTCCTTGTAACAATTACGACTATTCGTTTCAAGACCAACCTCCACAATACCAAATGATTCAAGCAACTCCTCATGAAACTACGACAGACCTTCTACTTAAGAGTCTTGAGTTATTAAAAGAACTTAAGGAGGAGTCGGCTATGTCACACGAGAAATCCATGGAAGAATTGTTAGTGGAGGAACGGGCTGCTAAATTAGATTCCTAGATTGCCATTGAAAACACTGTTAGGGAATCAATTAGACTACAAAAAGCATTCAAATCTAGCTCTCAATTCCATTTCATTCCCGATGACGATGATGATGAAGATACCCTTGATATTCTACAATTTTATTCATCAAGTTCATCATTTGAGATTCCATCCGTGGAAATGCAGGGAGAAAGAATATGACTAATTACTAGCAGAAATAATGGAACTTGTAGAATCCATAACCGCTAGTCCGTCTCAACTCCCCTCGTCTGCTTTTATCACACCCGGGTTCACACTCACTCTCTGAACATGGGGATGAGTATCTTGACCTGTTCTGAAAAGGAATCGGACGAATTCATAAAGTCTAGTGTTGAGGACTTTGTCCCAATCCCGAGAGAGTCACAGGGAACTTCTAATCATATGTGTGATTCTATTTCCCCTCTTGAGTGTTCAAAAGATCATTTTGAAACTTTCTCCATGTTAGCGACATTGTACTTCTTATGGAAACATCGGTATGTTGAGGCATCACTCCCACACAGCCTGATGCGATCCTCTTCTTGAGGAGTTCACCGATGAACTCACTCACATCAATCCACTTTCATCGGAAAGTAATGATAGTCTTTCTGATTTCAAAGCCGATCTGGGAGAGACTGAAAGTCTCATTGATAATGATCGTTCACTCACATCTTATCCCAACAGTCAATAGAAATATTAATCACTTTGTTCCTGAACATTCAAAACTACTTTCACCAATCCTCTATTTGAATTCTACTTGAATTCACTTTAATTTCTGAGAGTCCACTCTTTGATACTCAGATTAAGGATAGTGATGAGTCTACTTGGAACAAGAATTCACAGATTTATATCTTGTGATTGATTCTCTTCACGAGGAGTTCGCCGATGAACTCACTCATATCATATCTCCGCCGGAGTATGATAATTTCCACTTTGATCTAGACATTCCCCTAATATGTCTTGATCAAGCGAGCTTAACTGAGGAGATTCATGAAACTATGAATTCTCCTATTGAGGATGAAGAGTTAGTCATGATTTTTATCATGATTTTCTTTCTTTTCTTCATATATCCCGTGACCTCTCCTGTTCTTCACTCCTTCGGGAATGAAGACATTATCTTTGACCCCGGCATTTTCATTTATCATTTTTGAGCCGGTTCTATGTATATCTCATCGGTGTGGAACTTTCACGTACTTCAATGTTTATACAAACATCTTGAATGAAAGTCCGATGGAGATTGTCTCTTCCACTTACTTCCCCATGAACAAATTAATTCGGGGTCGAGTCAAGCTAGCGACTCGGTAATAAAAAACAAGTAGTTAAACATGGGTTTTCACCCGTGTGTCCCACCCTAGTGTGGGGGAGATGCCCCACATGTTGTATATAGATCTTTAAAAAAAAAAAAAAAAAAAAATGAATGAAAATTGTAAATATTAAAAAAGAGAATAATTGTTGTGTTTCTGCACTTGGCTAGTAATGTTATCTTTTTACGTTCTAAGTTTCGACATAACAGCCGGTACTTTGAATATTGAGGACAATATTCATTTCTAGGTGTGGGGAATTCTGGCTGATTTGATCATAAATGTACCCTTTCCCCTTTTTTTTTTCCCCAAAATGGCCAAATTTTAAAATTTTTATTTAGTGGAAGTACTATGTACTAAACACAACAAATGGTAATCAGTCCACCATGTCTAACCCACATAAGGATTGGCTAATCCAGGAGCAAATGGCTCTTGGTAAAGATATCTCAAATCCATTGACGGCTTGCAATTTGCCCAAAATTGTATGGTATTCAGCTCACCATATCCTTAAAAGTGAAGAGTTGGCTAGCCTGCAAGTTTATGGCTTGTGGTAAAGGCAGTGGAAAAACCATAATTGGTAATCGGCTCACCAAAGATAATATTGATAATTTATCTAAGAGTTGGCTAGTCCAGAAGCAAACGGCTTCTGGTAAAGACAAATCAAATCCGTTGAAAGCTTATGATTTGCTTAAAATCATTTGGTTATCATTGTACCAAGGTTCTTACTTGAACTAAAACAATTGGCTACTCCAGAAGTGATGGCTTTTGGTAAAGAGTTTTTAAAATCCATTAAAGATCTAAATCATTGCTAGGGACTAGCAATATCTTAGTGTGGGGGATTGATGAGTGTCTAAATACTCATCATTTTTGTATCATCTAGACTGCAAAACATCCTAAACACTCAAAAATGCATCAAAATGATGAAAATATCACAAACAAGTGTTTTATGTGGTTAAATGCAAAATACCAAAATCTGGTGAAAACGTATAAAGTTTGCAAAATTGGCAGTTTTAGTCCCCCAAGTTACAAAAGTTGTCAAAACTAGTCCCTGGTAATTCAAAAACTTGTAAAATGTCATTTAAGGTCCATGAGATTCAAAAGTTGTCAAAATAAACCCTTTAAAGTTTAAAATTTACAAAATGACAACTTTAGTCCCTAAAGTTTGGAAAATGTCAAATATAGTCCTTGGTTAATTTAAAAAGTGAAAATTATCAAATTTTAACCTTGTACTATTCATAAATGACAAAATTGGTCCTTATGGTAAACTTTTGGAAAATTACATATTTGGTCCCTCAAGTTTCAAACTTGACATTTTGGTCCTAGACATTTAAAATAGAAAATAATTACATGTATGATCCTTGGTTTATCATATTTGGCATAATAGGCCCTTGTATTAACTTTATAAATGTTACAGGTTCAGTCCCTATATTTTCAGAAAGTTACATAAATGGTCCTTGTGCCTTATTAATACCAAACGAACCTATATATATTAAGCCAAGTCCAAAAACCAGCTACCCAGGCCCAATTCACAACCCGACCCACTTTTTAAATGAAATAAAAACCGCGCACTGTTCATCTTCTTCTCCTCCACCTGTTACCAGCTATTCTTCGACATCTGCTATCACCACCTGTCCACTACCTTTCCAGCTCCTTACCCACTTCACACCCTGTCCCCCTCCACCTCCATATCCTCCCAACTGCATTATGCAGAAACCCACCCAAAGACTTTTGGCGCCAAAAAGTAAAAATCAAAGGTTGTGATTACTTTGACCTATCCAATGGTGGGAAATGATCAGAAATATGAGAGGATGCTTTTGAAAGTCTATAAAGAAGAAAAGAAGCAGAGGAGAAGAGATAGTAGAGTAGTTTAGTTTAATTTTTGTCGTTTTAAGTTTATTTAACTTCCATTCAAATTTAAGCTTTCAATTGTTCTTATCGAATTTGAGTGTATTTTAAACTTATTCTCAGTTTTAATTTCAGTTTGTGTTTATAAATTCAGTTTATGCATTATTTTGTTAAAAATCTCAATAAGCTCAAATGTTGTTTTTTTTTGTTGCCAAGGATTGAAAAAGCTCTCATAAGCTCCTAAATACCTTCTCAAAGCTGTTAGGAACTTAAAAATTCAGTTTAGACTCTAAACTCAAAAATTTCCAAAATTACCTAAAATTAGTGAAAAATAAAAAGCCTATGGAATGATGATCAAGACATTGAAGCAGAGCTAAATTTGGATTGCTGTGGGTTTAGAGCTTAGTGGTAAGCATATAGGAATGATCTTGTGTACTCAGTTCTCTATTTTGTGCCTTAACTCATTTTGTAAGCTATTTACTTAAGCTTTGCATATTTTTTGTTCATGATTAAATAGTGTTAATTTCAGTTCCAATTTGTTTTATTATAGCTAATTTAAGTTATTAAATAGATTCCTTGGTTTAAAAACTTGTTTTGGTATTAAAAGCTTAAATTCAGTCTATATAAATGGTGTTTGGATTTGCTTATATCTGTGCTAGAGATCAGTGGTGTTGTTATTTATTATTGTTCTAAGTCAAAATAGGCTCTAATAACTCAGTCTAAGGATAAAATACAGTACTTGTTAGTTAAAAGTCATTTCATCTTTAATTTTAACTTATGTGTTCACTGTTAGGAGTTTGAGTTGCTAAAATCAGTTTACATGCTTAAAAGCTATTACCATAAACATAGATAATCTCATTTCAGCTTTTAATAACATAATAAGTCAGCAGAATAGATCATAAGTTCATATAAGTCAAACTAGTTAATAACTTAAAAAAGTCAATTTTTACTTAAGTCGGTTTTTGAATAAAAGTTAAAATTTTATTGTGTACTAAATATTAGGATTTAGCCCATCAGCTTTTGGGATAATAATATTTAGCTGCTAAACAAAATTAGAAAAATATTAGCTTATCACTTCCTAGCTTATAAACTGCTTATTTATTGCCATCTTTTAAGTACATTTTCTGAAAAATGCCCTGTGCACCAGTGAACTGGCTAATTCCATAAGCTCTCACAGAGCTTACTAATTAGCTTTAGCTTGTGCAAACTAGCTTTTTGAATAGCTCACCTAGCCATCTCAAATTTCCAGTTTTCATTTTCCAATTTATAGCTTATTTATTAAGCCTGTTATTAGCTTTTTGATTTGTCCAATTCATATAGTCTAATGTCCACTCAGTATTTAGTCCATTTTTCATAAGCTCAAAATAAGCTCACTTGTGAACTCCACAGTTAGAATTTTAGCTTTTTGAAAAGCTGAGTTGGTCAACTAGCTAATCCAAGTCTTTGTTTTCATTTTCTAGTTTATTTAAGTGCTTAAAATTACGCTTATAGGTGCCTAGTAAAAACAATAGTGTCCTGTGCATAACCGCTTAACTGTGTGCTTATTTTAAGTTATTCAGTGCTTATTTCCTATCCAATTTGTTTTTCCTTGTCATTTTAGCTTATTAAACAGGTTCTTAGTTTATTTCAGTTTTCATTTAGCTTATTTAGTAGCTTATATAGCCATTTAACTAATAACTTAAGCTTAGTCTCATTTTTGTCCACTGTTGCAATAAATAAGCTCATACTGAGCTTATTAGTGGTTTTCACAAAAAGTCTTAGTTATAAAATTTGCTTATTTAAGTATGTTTAATAAGTTTGTAAAATAAAAATCCAAAAATAAAATGTTTTGCAAAAAGGGAGAGGCAGGGGTCGAACCTGAGACCTCTCCCTCAAGAGGATGATAGTAGTGTACCTGTATGCCATCGCCTTCTGGGTCTTTCTCGTTTTATTTGCAATGTTTAATATATAAGGTAGTTTGTCAAGATATAGCTTATTAGCTTATTCGAATTTTTAGTAGCTTATTTGTAGAAGCTGTTACATCATTTTTACTTTTCTTAGCTTGGTAATAGTATTAAGTATTTTATAAAAAAGTTTCAGATTTTTCTAAATAGTTTTAGTATTTTTAAACATTTAATTAGTGTAAAATCTTATTTAATTCATAATAAAAAATATAAAAGTCTAAAAATTATAAATCTTTTTTCTAAAATTTTCTTTTGTCATATAGTACGTAATAAAATTGTTTTTACATTCGTAGGTCTTTTATTTCATAAATTTTACGTTTTTGCTTGCACACTCGCGTAATTTTTATAAATAACTTACGTTTTCATTTTAAATCACATTTTTAGACAATTTAAGTTTACGTTTTAGTTAAAATAGTTTATTTAAGATATTTTATTTTTTAAAATCACAAAAACATCATTGTAAAAATAGTGATAGCGTTTATTTAATATATTTTATCTTTTATTTCTTTTAATTTGCATTTAAGTCGCTGTAATTTGTAGATCTTTTCTTTAGGTAATTATCCGTCCAAAACCTTACTGATCACTATCCTTAGTGATCATTCTATCATCTGATCAAGTGTTTATACACCAATTCATTCTCCGTGGGACTTAACGACCCAGGAATATACTATATTCCTCTGATCTTAAATTGCATTGGTGTTTGAGCTGTTTTAAGTTGATTACGGTTGGCCATTCACAAGTGGCTAGCTTGAGTGATTAAACTTGACGGTTTAGCACCAATCAGTAGTACTCAATGGTCTCGGGCTCATTATTAGGTTCAACCTCCTCCCTCTTGCTTTTCTCAGTTTTCATCTCCTCAACCTTTCCATCTTCAGGCATAATGGAAATGGCGTTAATAAACGAAGTGGGAGGATAATCATTGCTTCTTACTAGTACCTTTTTGGGAACTTTTGTCTTGGTATATTCTTTTAGCAGGTTCATCATTTTCGTCATTTTTGCTTGCATTTCCTCTCTTTGCCTATAAACCTCCTCTTCAAATTTTGCTAATCTCTCCGTATGAGCTGCCATGTACTCCCTCATTTGTTCCTTAAAGCTTGGGGAGAGTGGTATTGGGGAAGTAGAACGGAAGCGCCATTCGGAATTAAGATTTTGCTCACGACTTGGGGATTCAGAGAAAGGTGTTGGGTGGTTGGTGGAATTAGCGGAATTGACTGTTTACCGAGGGATTTGTACAGGAGCTCTCTTATGCCTTTCTATCAGATAATCAATCCTTCTCTCAAGAGCACTCATTTGCTCCTCGGTGACGTTGGAAGATTCAAGAGGAGTTGTTATGGCATTAACCACTTTAACGGGGGTTTCAGGGGATTCATTCCAATATTCGTAGCTTTGATCGACAAGCACTTCTATAATATCCCAAGATTCCTCTGCGTTAAAGTCGTTAAGCCTTCCACCGATGGCTTGATCAATGGATCGCCTTGTGATGAAATCGGTATGGTCAAAGAAGATTTGGATTTGAAGCCAAAGATCAATACCATGATGAGGGACTTTATGGAGTAAGTCCTTGAATCGAGTCCATGCTTTGTAGAGAGACTCGCCTTGAAGTTGTTGAAATGTCAAGATGTCTCGTCTTAGTTTAGTGGTTCTCCCCGGTGGGAAAAATTGAGCAAGGAAGCGAGAGGTGAGATCATCCCAATTTGAGATGGAGTCGGCGGGAAGTCGCTCAAGCCAATTACTAGCTTGGTCCCGTAGAGAGAATTGGAAGAGACGCAGACGCGTGGTTTCCCGAGTAGTAGCATCGAGGTCGATGGAATCGGCAATTTTAAGGAAATCCTTAAGATGCTGATTAGGATCTTCAGAACGAAGTCCATGGAATGCACATCCGTTTTACACCAACTGGATGGTGTCGGATCGCCGGGCCGTAGTTTGGGCTTGGTCGGGAAGCTCAATGGTGTTCCTATAGCCTAGGTGGCTTGGTCTCAAGTATTCACCAAGAGTACGGACTCTTGGCGGGTCATTTGGTGGTAGGTTGATGAATGGTGGTTGGTTATCACCGTACATGATGAAAAGTGATGGGGTTACGAACAAAGGTCACGAAGAATGGGGATAGACTACGAGAGAGTTAAAAAAAATGAGAAAATTTTTTACTTGATAGGAATCAAGCAAAGAAACCTAAACGAGGTGGACTTCTAACTAGCTATTCTATTCCCCGGCAACGGCGCCAAAAACTTGATAACGCTACACGCGTCGTTCGGGGTCAAAGGAACTTCCTTTTCGTCGAGCAAGTTTTTCAACACCCTAGGCAGTGAACCTAATCGTTGTAGTGTAGTATTAGGGTAAGCCACGGGAATTGATATCGTTCTCTAGGGGAATAGGAATGCTAGTAAGAAGTTACCACGCTAAGGTTGGGGTTGAGGAATATTATTTTTTATCTTTTTATGTTTTTTTAGGAAATGGAAAGGTACGAATCTCGGGGTTTGGATTTGAGGGTTGGTATTTCTACCGATTACTTCTACTTATCTAATTATCTAAACTAAGGTGTATGTAGTCTATGTCTAATTATTGTGTGCTCGTATGGTGATTTAAAGATGTGTTTACTTAGGTTTTATTACTCCTTAATTATCTCCTATTGATGGTTGAATTGTCACGTCCTTATTCTTAATCGCGTTGTGTGTCTAAGGTCGTAGGGTATGCGTTTATCCCTAACTCTTTGAAACTACCAAAGTTTAATGCCTACAAAATCTCTAGGATTTATAAACTTAACTCTAAGGTACTCTTCGGATGGTTTAGCCTACAATGACTCTAGGTACTATAAGCTAAGGTTCACAAAGATTAATCAAGCATTAACTACACAACGGATGACCTATCGCAATACTAGATCATTAACAATTAAGATAAGAGACAACCAATCAATATTCAATAATTAAGTTTCATATTCCCTAAGCAAACACACAAGTAAATTAGCCGGACATGGAAACATGCAAGCATACACACAAGTAATTGAAGACATAATTGAATTAATGAAGTAAAACACTTATCTTGATGTAAGATAGGATATAGAACCCTAAAATTTTGTACAAGACAGCCTTGGTTAGGTTTAGGTTTTTACTCCAAAAGACTACACACCGAAAACTAAAAAATTCGGATTCTATATATAAGATTACATATGCGACGGCGTCACCCTTTGATTTGTGACGCCGTCGGGTCACCGTCATTAGGGTTTCGTCTTGGCCACGTTTGTCTTGCGACGGCATCACCTTATGCTTGTGACGCCGTCCCCTTCAGTCTCTGACGTCGTCTGGATCAAATCTAGGCCGTCTAAGTTGCGATGACCTACTCTTTTAAAACCTGAAGCCGTCACTTGTAAATAAGCAATTTGGCTACTGAGCCGTCACAAAAGTGGTCCGACGGCGTCGCAGATAACACCTGACGCCGTCCCCTTCAGTTCCAGCAGCCTGAGTGTCTCGATTCTTGACTTTGGCCATTTTCTTCATATATTCGCGGCTTTTCATCCGAATAAGTGTCATTCCAGCATTTTGCCTTCAAAATACCTAAAAAGTGAAAAGGAACGATATTAAGTAATAACGGATACAAAAGTGATCAAATAAGGGCTTAAATGACTCCTAAAAAAGGTACATTTTAAAACCTTATCAGGGAGATATGGCTACTGAGGTTAAGGTTCTGGATAACTATGCTTTGACAAGGGAGCTATTGAGGTTAAAGAAAGACTATGAGGCTCAAGCTGCACAACTGATGAAGTTGAACAACAATTTTAGAAGATTGAAGAACTTTGTCTGGCCATTAGTTCAACATCACAGATTGTGGGTTAAATCTCAGAAGAAGAAAAGAAAGAAGTTTACGAAGACTTCAAAGGGAAAGAAGGTTCACAAGTGTTAGGAATTAGAAATTCCCGGTATTAAAGAGTCGGTCACCTCAAGTATATGTAATCATTAGAATGCTCGTAGTCATAGTTATATTTAGTTAAGTAGCATTTTGTTTAGTAATACCGTGGAGGACGGACGGGTCTTTACCCACTGTATGCCTGATCCACAGCCCGTTGTGTGGTGATTTATGAAAGACTATAAATACTCTCTACCTCCCAAGGTAGAGAGTTGGAGCTCATAATAATATCTTTCACTTTCTCTCACTAAGTTCCCTAAACCTCTAACTTTCTCTCTCTAGAATTCCACTTATAAGCCCACTTGTGTTAATGGTTTGATGTGTTTGTGAAATCCAATATCCAACAATTGGTATCAAGAGCCATGGTTAGATCATATCTTGCACATCTTTGGATTTCTAGTGGTTTTTAGGTGATTTTTGAGTTTGAAAAAGTTTAGTGGTTTGTGCATCATTTGGTTGATTTCTTGTGTTAAAGTTTGGATTTTGTTAGTACTTTTATGTTTAGAATCATCACAAGTGTGTAGGTTTTCATTTGGTAAGCTTGAATCATCTTGGTTGGGTTGTTTTTGGATTGAAAAGTGATGTTTATGTGGTTTTTTCTTGCAAGCGACTTAACACACGAATCTTTCTTCGTAGCGACTTGCTTTACAAATTTGTAGCGAGTTACAGTTTTAGACCTAGCGACTTAGATCTAGCGAGTTACAGTACAAGTAGTGGACTCTCCACTACGGGTAGCGACTTGGTGGTAGCGAGTTGCTCTTTAGCGACTTGTATCTTTAGCGACTTGAGTAGCGAATTGCTGCCAAAATTTTGCTAGCGACTTGAGCCTTAGCGAGTTACTACTTAGCGACTTGCATTTGTCTGGCGACTTGGGACTCTAGCGACTTAGTGGTGTAGCGAATTAAGTGTTAGCGACTTGGTGCATTATCTTCTAGCGACGTGGGTGATTGCTTACGTTTTCTCTCTGATTTAGTAAAATCCCGTAAAGAATCTATTTCTCGGTTTATCATAGAGTTATAAAATCCCGTATTATCTGTTAACATGTCTACCAACGTTCCTACTATCATCTCCACTGTTGCAGAGGATGTTCAAGCAGCTGGGTCAGATACTCATCCACCCATGCTTGACAGAACTGACTACGATTCTTGGGCTCAACGAATCAGATTGTACTGCCTTGGAAAGGAAAATGGTGTCAACATTCTTAAATCCATTGATGAAGGACCATATCGAGTTGAGACGACTAGAGACATACTTGATACTAATGAAGATGGTATTCCTGTTTACGGAATGGACAGACCTAAAATGTATGATGAGCTTGATGATATGGAGAAAAAGAGATTCGATGCGATATCGTGGCTTCAAACATTGTTCTTCAATGTCTTCCTAAAGACATCTACAAGCTGATCAATCACAACACCGATGCAAAGGCAGTTTGGGATAATGTTAAGATGCTTCTCTCAGGTTCAGAATTAACTATAGAAGACAGAGAATCCCAACTCTATGACGAATTTGAACACTTCAAGATGAAACCAGATGAGAATGTCTATGAGTATTATGTGAGATTTCATAAGTTAGTGAATGACATGAGGAACATCAGAATGACTATGCCTAACATTCAGCTGAACTCAAAATTTGTGAACAACATGAATCCCGAATGGCACAAGTTTGTCACCGCTGTGAAGCTCACTAAAGGATTGAAGAATACAAACTATGAGCAACTCTATGCCTTCCTCCTTCAGAATGAGAGACATGCTATGTTTGAAAAATTGATTCTCAATCAGTTCAAAACCAACCAGTGAGAGACAAGCTCGTCTAATGACTCAACTGCCTTCTACTCAAACATCGGAATCACAACCAAAGCCTCACAAGTCATACCCTTGGGTAATGGTAATCACAAACTCATTCCTGATCCTATGTTCAAACAAGCTGATGCTGATGCACACGTGGGTAACTTCATTAATCAACTAGCTCTTCTGATTAGTCAAAACATGAATTCTCTCCCACAAACCAACAACAACCTCAGAACAACATCTAACCCACACAATCAAGCCACTGTTAAAGATGGAAGGATCATGGTGCAACCAGTTCAGGAAAGACAATATGATCAGGGAAGAGGTGGAGCTGGTAGAGGTTATGTTGGCAATCAGACTCGAGGAAGGAATGGTAACCAAGGTCAAGCTAAGCCTATCAAATGCTATAACTGTGGTGGTGAGGGACACATTGCAAGAAACTGCACATCTCCAAAGCGTCCACAGAATGCTGATTACTTCAGAGATAAGATGCTGCTGGTACAAGCTCAGGACAATGGTGCTGCTTTGGATGAAGAGGAATTGCTGTTTCTAGCTGAGGGCAATGCCAAGACCTATGATGCGGATGTGGATGAGCAGCCTATTCAGGAGATAGGTCACAATCATCAGAATGCCTTTCAAGTCGCTGATTGTGATGCATACGACTCTGATGTGGATGATGGACCTACGGCACACACAATTTTTATGGCTAGCATTTCTCCAATGGTTTCTCCCAAGGTCTCTTCTTCACCACTAGCTGGCCCATCCCAAGACAAACTCATCTCAGAGGTATTAAAACTATACGATAATGCTGATGTGCAACAGATGCATGTCAAAGTACAATCAACTGAAACTATTGAATCAAATGTTGAAAATATGGGTAATATCGATATTATCCCATATGATCAATACGTGAAACAAAGTGAAAGTGAAGGTGTACCAAGTGATGCATCTTCTGCAGTCAACAATGACTATGTTTTTGATGAATACACTGCATGTGCCCCTGATGATTCTGTAATTTCTGAACTAAATGCCTATAAAGAACGTGTTGCTATTTATGAACAACGTGCTAAGTTTGAGTTGACCACCCGTGAGCAGGAAATGGATGACCAAGTGCGTACAGTCATTAGAAAAAGTAATTTTAGAGAAGAAGTATTGAAACAAGAATTAAATTCCTTGCAAGAAAAAATTTCTAAAACAGCTAAGCAAAAACAAGAACTTCAAGAAAATGTGAAAATGCTTAAGCAAGAATTTAATGCAAAGGAATCAAAACTCTTGAGAGACTTTTCTAATCTGAAAACTTTGAAAAACAAACTTGAAAACAAGTTGTACATACAAGGAAACACCATTCAGACTGCTCACATGGTCACTAAACATAGAGTTCTAAGCGATAAGCATAGTGTTCCCATTATTGATAAACCCAACCCTGAGTACGGAAAGATAGCTAAAGCAACTCAAAGTGTGATCTATGATGGCAATGAGATTCTTAAACCTAGACAGAAACCTAGTTGCGTTGAGTGCACTGAGGAAGATAAGAAGTCAGATGAAGTCACTAGGGAAAGGATGAATAAAAAATTAGATAATCCTAAATGCAAAGAAGAAAAAATAATTATCACTCCCCATGACTACAAGAAGGAAAACTGGATTTCCTTGAACATGTTTAAGCCTCAGACATTGTTGACTCCCGAACAAGTTTTTTGGAAAAAGGATTTAGATAAGCAGAAAGCTGAAAATATTGTTGAAACAAACCCTCCCCTATGGAAAATGCCTAGAACGACTGTGTATCCTCCTAATACACCAATGCATCTTGTTCCTAGAAAAATTGCCACTAAAAGCAAGACCTTAATTAGCCAATATGTTATATTTCAACTATTTGTTGATTTTGAGAAAACTTGCAAGAAAAGGATCACACCCACTGGTATAAAGGAAGGAGAAAGGGGTTTTGAGCAAATGAAAGAATGTTATTTAACTGAGGTCATGCCTTTCTTTAAACTTCTGAAAGATCACTTTGAGAGTCTTAAAAGGGGGATAGAAACTGATATCAAGGGAATGGAAAAGGAATTTGATGCAATGGTAGTTGAAGTTAGTGATTATGAGCGTGCACTAAAATATAATGAGATTGAGAGGAAGAACTTGCATACCTTAATTGAGACTCTTATTACTGAATGTGTTGCTCAAGATATCTTTTTCACTCTGCTCAAATTGCTCTATTAATGCTTCCAAATTTCATGAACTATCTGTGGCCCTGAAAGTCTCCCATGATCGTGTCATTGAGCTTGAAAAAACTAATTCTAAACTAAACGAGAAAATTGAACTGGATGATCACGACAATTTGGTTAAACATTTTTCTAAACTAGAAGTTGAGCATTTTAATTTACAACTCAAATATCAACATCTCAAAGAAAATGTCAAAACTTCAAATATCAAGACATCTTCAGATGCTCCAGAGTTTGATGAAGTTTTTCAAATTAACAAACGTGATGAACAGATTCAAGCTCAGTGCAACACGATCAGAAAGTTGAAAGCCTAAATCTCTCAATTAAAGGGTCAAACGAACAATATGACAGGCTCCCAAATGCCTCCTCCTTTAGATTCTCAGAATTCTCAAACGTTTCATCTTCAAAACCTAGTAAATGCTTTACAAAAGGAAAACGAAAGTTTTCTAGAAGAAAATGAAAAGGTTAAACGACACTTTAAAGAGTTATATGATTCAATAAACGTCACCCGTGACCAAAACAACGAAAAAATAACGTCTTTACAAAAGGAAATTGAGAATCTGAGAAGTCAGGGAAATGGGAAACTGCCACTTGTTTTCAATAAGAATGTTGTCTCAAAATCACTCTTAGACTGCAAATACACTGTGACAGTTAAATATATTCCTCCCCATCTCAGGAATAATGAACATGCTTTTCATGAATACTGTGCTCACCTTAAGGATAGTCTAGAATGTCTCCGTGAGATTGTCGAAGAGGATTTCATTAACAAACCTCTTGATAGTGAAATTAGGTTTGCTTGCCTCCAGGCCAAACGATCTCAAGAGTTGCTAGAATGTGTAATTGCAACATGTCCCAAATCCTTAACCTTAGGTGCAAAAGGCAAAGCTGTGATGCCTTGTTCTATGCCTAGTTCCAAGCAGGAAATCCGTTTTATGCCCAGTCTTAAGAAAGGAAACACTAATGTGCCTTCAAGTAGTTCAGATTCCAGATATGTTAGTACTAAGAAAGTGAACGTCAGTGTGCCTACAAAAGGCTCAAATCACAGTCTCAAGAAAGTATACACTAATGTGCCTTCTAGTACTTCAGATCCTTGCACATCAAGTTCAGGAATGCAAAAACTAGATCAACCAACTAATGTTTCCATTCCCTCTACAGGAGTAATCAGTGACATTAAAGCAAGCAGGTCAAAGTCTCAAGACAATACAAGGAATGATAGGACCTTGCAAGCTAAGAATGTGCATTGGAAGAGAGTAGAAGACCAATCTAGGAACTTTAAGCTTGAGTTGAATAAAACGAATCGTGTTGATTCTAGTATTAGCCCTAGGCGTACTGTAATTAATTCGAATTCTGATACTATTTGCATACCTTGTAATGATGTCTGCTTGAATTCTGTTGCTAATCATGAATGTGGTGTGAATGTTTTGTCTAACGCTATCAAATGCCCAGTTAAAATTGTTAATGCTAATAATCGTGCAAATAAGGCAACAAGGCAAAAACGAATGATTGTTAGAAAACAGTGGAAACCCACAGGAAGAACTTTTATAAAGATAGGTTATTATTGGATACCTTTTGGCCATAAGAATAATCAGTTTTACTCTCAAACTACTAAGATTATGCCCACTAGGAAATGGATGCCTACTGGTAGAACTATTCCCTTAAGAAGTGAACATACTTTGAATAAGTCAAATACAGACACCAGCAGTGCATCTATTCCCAATGATTCCATTGATTCTACTTCTGATATGGATGTTTCTGTTTCTGATGTGGGTGTTCCAATTACTGTTACTAACCAAGTGGAACCCATTCTTGCATGGGGATCCCAATTATCCAGTTATCCATTCTTGTCTGTGTTCAACTGCAGATCGTTCAAATCGTTCTGTGGTACCTGGACTCAGGCTGTTCCAAGCATATGACTGGAGACCGGTCGCGGCTCATGAACTTCGTGAGCAAATTCATCGGGACAGTTAGATTCGGTAATGATCATTTCGGCGCAATTAAGGGTTATGGTGATTATGTTGTTGGTGATAGTGTTATCTCTAGAGTATACTATGTGGAAGGTCTTGGTCATAATCTGTTCTCTGTCGGTCAATTCTGTGACTCTGATCTAGAAGTAGCCTTCAGAAAACATACTTGTTTTGTTAGAGAACTCGATGGTAAGGAACTTTTAAGAGGAACTCGTGGTTCAAATCTTTACACCATCTCTATAGAAGATATGATGAAGTCTTCTGCAATTTTCTTGCTGTCAAAGGCTTCAAAAACTAAGTCATGGTTATGGCATCGACGTCTCAATCACTTGAACTTCGGCACCATCAATGATCTCTCCAGAAAGGACTTAGTTGTAGGTTTACCTCGACTAAAGTATGAAAAGGATCATCTTTGTTCAGCATGTCAATTCGGAAAAAGCAAGAAGTATGCCCATAAACCCAAACCTACTAACTCTGTCACAGAAGTTCTTCATACAATTCATATGGATTTATGTGGACCAATGAGAGTGCAGAATATCTTTGGGAAGAAATATGTGTTAGTTGTAGTTGATGATTACTCTAGATTCACCTGGGTCAAGTTCTTAAGGACAAAGGATGAAACTCCTGATATCATCATCAAACTCATCAAACAGCTGCAGGTTCGACTTAGCAAAACTGTCAGAATTATCCGGACAGACAATGGAACTGAGTTTGTTAACAAACAACTTAGTGAATTTTATGAAAGCATTGGAATCAGCCATCAAAGAAGTGTTCCACGAACTCCTCAACAGAACGGTGTAGTTGAAAGGCGAAATTGTTAGGAATTAGAAAATTCCATAGTGAAGTAGCGGTCACCCCAAATATAATCTAGCATAAGTTAGCTCGTAGAAATATCGTTATTTACTGTTTTATTAGTTAGTTATTTAGTTTAGAGTAACACCGTGGAGGAAGGACGGGTCTTTACCCACTGTATGCCTGATCCACAGTCCGAAGGAGGACGTTTAGTTTGTAACTATAAATACCCTCTACCTCCCAAGGTAGAGGGTTGGACCTTTCATTCATCTTAATCTAACCTTCTAAGTTTTCTTTCACTTTCTCTCTCTAGAAAGGTTCCCACTTTCTCTCTCTAAACTCTACTTAATTCGAACCATATATTGTTATGTGATGTGTTTGTGAAATCCAATATGTTATAATTGGTATCAAGAGCCAGGTTAGATCATCTCTTACATATCTATGGATTTCTAGTGGTTTTTAGGTGGTTTTTGAGTTTGAGAAAGTTTAGTGTTTTTTGCATCATTTGGTTGATTTTTTGTGTTAAAGTTTGGATTTTGATTGTACTTTTGTGTTTAGGATCATCATAAGTGTTTAGGTTGTGATTTGGAAGGTTTAAATCATCTTGGTTGGGTTGTTTTTGGATTGAAAAGTGTGTTTTATGTGTTTTTCATGCTAGCGACTTGAGCCACGGAAAAGTTTCTTCGTAGCGACTTGCTTCACATTTTTGTAGCGAGTTACAGGTTTGGAGCTAGCGACTTACCTAGCGATTTACAGTACAAGTAGTGGACTCTCCACTACGGGTAGCGACTTGGTGGTAGCGACTTGGTCTGTAGCGAGTTGCTCTTTAGCGACTTGTATCTTTAGCGACTTGAGTAGCGAATTGCTGCCAAAGTTTCGCTAGCGACTTGAGGTTAGCGAGTTACTACTTAGCGACTTGCACTTATCTAGCGAATTGGGACTGTAGCGACTTAGTGGTGTAGCGAATTAGGTGTTAGCGACTTGGTGCATTATCTTAGCGACTTGGGTCCTAGCGACTTGGTCTTAGCGACTTGGTTTAAGAATTCTTAGCGACTTGTTGACTTTTCCCGACAAAACTTCAAACGGCTATAACTTTTGATCCGTAACTCCGTTTTCAGCGTTCTACCCATCAAAACGACCGTGAGAACGAGGAGAATGTCACGCCGAATAAACTAAAGTTGATTCGGGTAAACCTTCGAGGGCTAAATCCGCTCTGAACAGAAGTTATTGAGGTTTTTATGTCTTTAGACCTAAATTTCTCGGGAAAATCGTGCATAAACCAATCCAAATCTCAACCAAACAACATCTCTGCTAATCCTACAAACAATTATATGTCCTAACACACAATTGTCTATCATTTTGACAATCCATCAGTCATCTTAACTCGTTCCATTGGTCATTGCTTAACGGTTTGGTCTTGATTTTAGTAAAATCCCCCGAAAGATTCTATTTCTCGGTTTAAATCATAGACTTGTAAAATCCCGTGGATTCATCAACATCATGTCCTACACTCCTGATTCAGTGATTTCAGAAGTACTCAAACTGTATGATGCTGTAGACAACCATGAGAATATTAGCTATACTGAACGGTTACAGATGATGGATTCAATCAATGATGATTTGTGTTCATCATGCCCGAGTCCAATGGGATAGATTTGCACCTGTTCGGCTACAGAATGCCATGCAAAAGGAAAGCAGCATTGAACCTTATCAACAACTTCACTCTCACCTCATGTTACTTCTACCCACATCAATGGAACGAACATGTATTGCCCTCTTCCGTCAGGACTTATCCACATTAACAGGAACTCTTCTGTTAAACCTAGAGCAATTGGAGCTACAACTTGGCAAAGAGAAGGTTCATAAGGATAATTCCAGCGCTGCACTTCAAGTGATCTACAAACTATTTCAGTCATTCATTAGAAGGGAATTCACATCTGATTATGATCAAGACATGACTGAAATGTCCTTCAAGAGACACACTGGAATGGAAATTAGCGTGTTCACGGAGACACTTATCCATCTCATGGATAATGTGGAGAAGTATATTGAGGAAGTTACTCAGAAAGATGAAAAAGTTGATGAGAAAGTAGATGAGAGTCGGGTACAGTTGAGAGATATTTATGATAAGTCGGGTAATGTATCAGAAAGGTCGGGTGTTGCTGAATGCAGAATATCAGAAACAGCAAAGAATGATGTAACCAGCTCTTCAGTTACTCTTAACACACAAGAAGTAGATGCTGAAATCAGAAATGGGAATGAATGGCAGGCACAATCAAAAGATTGTAATGTTGAGCTGGGTAATGCACCAGATGTTGGATCTGTTGACACTGAATACAGAGGCTCAGAGATAGATAAGCTTGACGCACCCAGCGGTCCAGTGACTCTTGTTACACATGATATGGATGCAGATATCAGACCGATTATTGAACAAGTGTCATGCAATGAGGTACCCTTAACTGTTCAACATAGTGCATCTGCTAAAGTTCTTAAACAAACTGATCATGATGCTGAACATGTCTTTGATAAATGTTCTATAACTGAGGCTGAGTCTGAGATTAAATGTTTCAAAACAAAATACGGTTGATAAAAAGGCTTTTGATGAACTTTCAAACAAATTCTCAAATCTTGAAAACATTGCATTTCACTTGAAATTGCGATACAGAGTAAAGAAGAAAGTTTTCAACTTAACAAACCATGGAAAAATCCGGAACTTCCTGAATTCCGTGAACTTTTTGAAATTAACACTTTGAAAGCTCAGCTTCAAGACAAAGACTCAACCATTTACAATCTGAAGAAACATATTTATGTCTTGAATGTGAAAAGTAATTTAGTCATGAATACACAGACATTGATGCTACTATAACAAGAAATAATGAACTGTCAATTTATGTGGCAAATTACTAAAGGAAATGAGTCTTTGAGAAAGCATCACATAGAACTAAGTGACTCTGTCAAAGAAGCTAGAACTAAGTCAATGGAACAAACAAACCTTTGATAGCAAAGATTGATGAACTCAAAGCTCAACTTCAGGAAAAGAGTTTCGCCATTGTTGCTTTAAAAATGAGCTCAGAAAAACAACAGGGAATAGTGTGAACACTAAGTTTTCAAAACCATCAAACTTGGGGAAACCAGTTATTAGACAACCGAATGCTTTTAGATCTGAACGACCAAAATTTTCAAAAACGCGGTTTGCCTCCCAAATTGATGCGAAACAGTTTTGACAAAACAGTCACTTCACCTCACTTGCCTAGGAAAATTGACATGAATGACTTGTATAAGAACTCTTATCTTGAAATGGCTAGAAAGAAGGCACAGAATCGTAAAGACGGAATTTTAGGTGCAAGACCTAGGATGATGAATTCTTCTAGATTTCAAGGCACTGCTAGTAGTTCTAAACTATTACCTAGGAACACTAATCTAAAGACTAGGGATTGGCGTACATCTAAGAGTAGTTGCGTTTTGATTAAAGCTATTCCTATAGCAGATCACTCTAAGAAATCTAGATCTATTTCTGAATCCAAACAAGCTGTTTGCTCAAAGTGTCTGAAATGTATCTTTAATGCTAATCATGATAAATGTTTCACAAAATCCCTGAAGAAAGTAAATGCTCATGCAATGGTACAACCTATTAATTCTAGGATTTACACTAAGTCATCCACAGTGCATATGAAGGAAATGAAACCAAAAGCCTCACCTAGATGGTTACCAACTGCTAAATCTTTGGAAACTAGGAAAAAGGATAAGTCTCTCACTATGCATAAGAAGCCTTACAATCCTAGACCTTGCCATAAGTGGATACCATCTGGTAGAACTTTTAAGGATTCTGGACTTAGGTGGATACCCACAGGAAAGATGTTTACCAATGGCATTCTCAATGTTGACCGTGAAACCCCAAAGGGTTTGGATTTGGATACTGATGTCACTAACCATAATATATGCAATCAAGTTTGTAATATTAGTGCAGGTAGTCCTTACTCAGTTGCAGATACTTCGATCCTTCAATACATGGACTGGCTTAAAGTATGGATAACAAAAGGATTGATATCTCATAACTCACGGGTTCATGTTACTCAACATTGATATTCAATCGGCTATGACGTTTGAACACAACAGTTCATGCCTCGTACTCTAAAGAAAAGAAAAGTGTACGTTTCAGTGCGCTTTATCTTCCAAAGAAGAGAAATCTTCTTATGACGTCTGTTCACATCAGTTCAGGCCTCGTTCTTCATCATTATGGCATCTGCAGATAACACTTCAGGCCCCGTTCCTCATAGAAAAGAAAGGTCTACGCTTCAGTGCGCTTTATCTTCAGAAGAAGAGAAATCTTCATGTTTATGACCATTCTCATCGACATTCTTCATCAACAAGCTTCATGTTTCTCCCATGCTCATTCAGTCATCAAGTGGATCTACATTCATTAACATATATTCTTATTCGCTTGCTAAAATCAAAAATGGCAACTTCGGATGCAATTTTTGAGGGGGAGAAGAGTGAATATACTAAATGATGATGGATGTTTGAATAATGGTTATACGACTTAAAGTTTGATGACTCTCCTCCAACGCCTAATGTTTCACTCACTAAGGATAAATGGGATTTATTGTTTGGGATTCATTGGTTCAAGATATGTTTGATGAGTATTTACAACCGCTAGCGAATATTTGATGATCATCAAAGAATATGTGATTCATGAGTTCAAGATATGATTGATGATCATCAAAGAAGTACAACTCAGACTACTCAAGAAGCCCAATCTCCAGTTATTCCTCAAGGCGTTGATAATGATTATCATAATATTGCAGTTGCACTTATGAATAATGATCCGCTCTTTGGTATTCCTTCACCAAATCTTCACGGATTATTGTTCCTCTCATTGTGCGTGCTATAAATCAACCACATGAACATTAAGGAAAATGACTACCTCATCCGCTCGAACACATTATTGGTGAATCTTCCAGATCAGTCACTACATGTATACTTTTTGGAAGAATGCATTGATGGTGAGGCATCATTTGTTCCGGTTCATTCAGTGGGTGAATGTACATCCGATTGTATGTTTATTCACGTGTTGGGTATTTGACATAAGTTGATTACTTCGGAGTTAATCGTTTATCACTTATTTGAGATTGATGTTGACCTTCACAAAGCTTTTCTTATTTATCTTGAAGTCGGGGATGGTTGGATGCATGACTTTCAATGATAACTTGCTCGTGATTGAATTTAAGTTGAAGACTTGGTTTATCTAGTTACCAGCAGTCGGGCTGGATGGTTGAAGACCTGGTTAACTATCACTTCAAGGAGTTACGTTGTTTACTCAGTGACACACGCTTATGTCGTTGTGGATAATCGCAAGACGTGTTAATGTCTCATACTTTGGTTGAGTATTGAGTACTTGGAGATTTGCTTGGAGCATAATTCTCGACCACCGTTCTTCAACATTAGTGCAAGCTTAAGATGCAAATGCGGGGAATTCTACTTCAGTTTCAAGTTTGGTACATCGGGTTTTCTTCATCAGTAGTCACTTCAAATTGTCTACGAATGGGTTGATAAAGATAGTCAGAGAGTGTTTCTTTAGCAGTTGATTCTCACAAAATTCATTTGAGCTAATTTTTGTTCTTCTCTATTTCAAGAATATTTGGTATGTATAATGTGTTGCTGATTCTGAGGTATCAAGGGGGAAGGAGACATACATCTAAAACACAACAACGAGTACACGTGATGAACCTAATACTTCTTTTCTGTTGAAGTAATCCCGGAAAGACAAATCCTAACCATAGAGAAACTCAGTGTTTACTCATAGCCTTTGATGTATTATTCCAACCTTTTGGGAGGAAGTGGTCTCTGGATACTTTTGGTATGTGTTAACTCAACCCTCAGTAGAAGGAAATATGAGAAGAATATTTGGTTCATGAGATGATATTGCTTATCGACATCTTCGATATGAATAATGGTAAAGTGCTTCCGATTATTCCTTCTTGTACACATTATTATGTTGATTCCGATAAGATCCCAACCATCATGGGGAAGAGATATGGGTACATCTGGAACTCACAACATGTTCACCTGACGGAGCTTAATCAGTTATTCTGGAGTTGACATCTGCAGAGATGATCAGTGACTCAACATGTTACTTGAATGTCATCATCTCTACTCTTGTTGGGTACATGTGTACATCATGGGCTGATTGGTTATATGTAAGATAATTGGAATGCATTTGAAAAAATGAAGATGTTGATGTATTGTTCCCCTGAATAGACAACTGGTCAATCTCGAAGAGTAATGTGTACATCGGAGACGCACAACAGGTTCATGTGATCGAAATTCATCAGTTATTCCGTATTTGATAACCACTGATACGATCTATGTTTCAACTTGTTACTTTGGTGTTCTCGTGTTCTTCCGGGTGCAGAGCTTCATTCAATGAGACTGTTTTCATTCATTTCTACTTCTTGGAAAATGGTCTTTATACTCAGTTTGTCGGTTTGAGGGGAAGCTACCAAAGATTCACTTGTTGAAGGCTCAAGTTCTTTCGATGATTCAAGAGCCTCGAATGCTTTGGTAGTGAAAGTTTAAGAGATGATGACTTCTATCTTCTACGAAGTGTGCTGAACGTTTCCTTATTGCGGTACTTGTATCATCAACCTCTTAAACTATTTCTCTATATTGTAAATATTTATCAAAACCAAATAGAAAAATATAAAATCAACAAAGCCCATAAAAATCAGAAAATTGAAAAATACCAAAAATATTGTTTTCTCAAGACATGTCTTCTGGTATCGATAACATCTACGGTCTTAGAATGTCATTCAATAATGGCACGGGACTTTAGATGAAGTTCGAGCAGGAGGTGTAAATATTCGTTTTCTAAACATGTCAAAAAATTATGGCTTACAGTAGTTCATCAGACTGTAACCGCGCTTCAAAATGGCTTACAGTTATTTCAGACTGTAACCCGCGCTTCAAATGATGGCTTGCAGTTACTTCAGACTGTAACCCGTGCTAAAACTATGGTTTGCTATTATTTCAGATAGCAACCCGTTCTTCATGAAAGGAAGGCTGCACTAAACCAATTTTCAAATATTTCGTGCACTTATCCTAAAAACAAATGAGGAAAGTATGTCGAAGGACTGCTGTTCCTACACAAATGTTTTTCCGTCTAAAATTCTTCAGAAAAATATTTGTTGTTTTCAAAAATGGTGGTAAATGAGTTGCTTGAAAAAATCAATTAGGATCAAGTTTTCGTATAATTCGCAAAACTCAATCGATGACTTCAGCACTTTTAAAACTTTTAAACTTTTCAGAAAAAGAGTCATTGATTGAGGGAAGAATTTTTTCCAAATTATATCATCTAACGGACTTTCTTAATCATCCTACGTGCTTATCTGAAAAATATAATTGCCTATGTTGAAGGACTAGGTTTCTAGGATGTGACTGTTAGGTTTAGATGATTATAAATTGATGAACATTATTCCCATGCCTTATATGAACTGATTGATATGTTGAATTGACTTTTATTAGTCGATTACTGTTTGGGTGATGTCGACCACCATATATCTGTATGGGTGTTCACTAACGTATGCAGGTATATTGGTATAAAAGAATGTTCCCGATCCGGATCCCACAGATGAATATGATTGGATGCCGAAGGAAAGGGTAACCATTTCTTGGGTTGACAAATGAAGAAACGGAGCTTAATTGGACTTCTATGGAGAGTTGGCATAAATGCAACCTAAGAGGTCTCACTGCATCAGCAGATGGTTTTCTTCTAAGTGATTGAAGAACGGAGCTTAATTTGACCTCAGTTGGCATTCAAAATGCAACGTAAGAAGAAGTCTCACTGCATCTGCAGACGGTTTTTCTTCCAAGCCCTACAGCATCAACAGAAGCTTCTCAACCACCTAACATATCTTTGTGCAGGATAATTGTGATGATACAATTTTCTAAAACTTTGAAAATATTGCTTTTTGAAAATGGAAAATATTGTTTTGAAAATAATTGGACTAATTTTGAAAATCACCGGACTTCTTTTTATCAAAACCTAAGTCACTCAATTATCGACTTCGGTCATCGATTGCGGGGGAGAGTGATTTATATAAAATATTTTTCAAACATATTTCTTCACAAAAGGTCCGTTTGTACGCTAAAATGTGGTGATCTAAAGATTTAATGTTATGTCATGGTATGATTTTTCTTTTGAATCAAGGTCTTTCAAAATGAAATTTTTTCTGTTCTTGTTTGATTGTGAAATTGTTTTGTTTTACTCAAAAGATCTCTTAAAAACAATCATACCTGACACTAACAATCTTTAATGTCTAAATCTGGTCCTTATCTGTCATTTTTCAAAATTAAATCTTGCCACATCTTTACCCAAAGTTTTCTAAATGATTTAAATCAGTTGGGATCACAAATCTCAAATGGTTTGATATTTTTGATCGGGGTATAGATCGTGATTTAAATCTCAAATCTGTTTTAAATGGAATTGGTTTTAGTCCTTTAAAGGCACTCCTGCCGCCATGTGCCAAACGAGTTTCAATACAAATGCACATGTTGAGGAGGAGGATTTATCCAAAAACCAGATGAGTATTTAAACAAGGCCACATTTTCTCCCATGTTTTCTAAACCTAATTAAATCACTTGGGATCCAAATCTCAAAGGGTTTGATATTTTTGATCGGGGGAGAATTTGTGATTTAATAATGGAATTTGATAAAAGGTGATCGTTTTGATTTAATTGTGCAGGCTGCTCTCTCATATGTGCTAAACGCTTTCGAATCTTGAAGCACATATTGAAGGGGAGCATTTTAAAGGAAAATAAAAATTTCGAGGTACAAAAGCTTTTATGTTTTAACATAGAGTACCTTGATTGAGTTTTAAAATGGTTTCTTAATGGCGCTTGTGATTGTGGATGTGCTTCAAATTAACTCTTGCCTCTATGTGATAAAATGATTTCAAAAATCCTATGCACATATTGAGGGGGAGAATTTACCAAAGAAAATCAAATGGCTTTTTCTATTAAAATTGTGATCAAAGAAATATATTTCAAAGTCCTCTTGCCTCCATGTGCTAAACAATTTCTAAATCATATGCACAGTTGAGGGGGAGGTTTTCTAAATGATCAAAACTATTAAGGTACAAAATGCTTTGATCTCGTATCACAAGTACCTTGATTGTTTTTCCAAATGATTTTTCAATTAGTTTCGAGAAGGAAAAACTGTACAAAGACCGACCATTTTACTTTATGCATGGAGTTATAAGGATGGTTAGGTTAGGTATTTGTTCCCACGATCCCGCCAGAGCCGGAGGGATCTACCCAGGGACAATCCACTAGATAGTGTAGAGTCCTTAGGTATGATGAAAAAAAAAAAGGAGAAAAATGAGAATATGGGAAGAGTGCGGACTGAGACAGAGCTAGTACTGGAATAAACCCAACAAGGTTCTAGTTATGAAGTCTCGGTAAGCACTGAAGTTGTTGAAGAATGAAAAGACTGAATGTGAAAAGGGTGAAAAGAAATAGCCCTCCATCAATTCAACCTTAGGGCAGTAACCGGGTTCAATACATATGCTACTGGTTGTTACCAAGGTAACACTGGTATTGAAGACAAGACATCATGGACCCAGTGATGCACTGCACTACAACTTCCCAAACTACTCAAGTTCCTCTTAAAGGACTTGTTTCATTCTCACGGGGAACCGACATTATCTATCGACTTTCTCTTAGAGTTTGTTGATATTAAAGAAAGAGACCCTCTCCCTAGTCTCCGACATAGGAACCAAATGTGCACGATTGAGTCTAGAGCTAAGAGATCATCCACAATATCTCATTAGGACAAAAATTAATGAAGACTTGCTGTTTCACACAATGTGGAAAGTAAGTATATCTTAAGAGTCCTACGCATATCCTTGTGGTATTGCCAGAACATCTGAGTGATATGCAATCATATTCACAATGAAGATGGAAAGCCTTCTGAGCCAACATCAAACAAGCTCCTGGTAGGTGGCATGTGAGATCTATTCTATAGATTAACCATGTGACAACTGGATAGAAACGATGGGGCGATTCACTCTTGAATCAACCTTGGTCCAGGAAATGGATTGACGGATGCTTTTGGAAAAACCATTCGATGTGCAAATCTTTTCCTTTCTCTAGCACGTCGAATGTGTACTTATGTTTTCAAATTCAAAAAGTATCTCTGATTGAAAAAAAAATACTTTTGTAAAAACCGTTCGATGTGCGAATCTCTTCTTTTCGCTAGCACGTCGAATGTGTACTCTTTTTAATACAAAAAGTATTGTTTATTGAAAATTGATCTTTCTCATAAAACCTACGTCGTATTGCAAAACTCTTTCTTCTAAGCAATACGCGATTGTTTTTCAAATCATTTTTCATCAATCATTGAATCTCAATTCGCTGGTTCACTCACTCCGTGTTGTCTTCTTTGAGACGTTCCGGTTTGAGAACAGCTAGAACAGCTGCGAAACCCTGTCAAGGAGATTCTTAGGAATCCTACCTGATCACAGGCAGTACTTGTACTGATCAACGGGGAACCGTGGGCCGTGTACCTCCATTCAACGAAAGTGATCAAAGACACTTTCGTGTGTTTTATTGCTAACTGTTGCTTGCAGGTACATTTGGACGGTTGCAGCTGATCAAAATTGAGGAGTCATTCCAAAGCCGCATGCTCACAGCATCCACACTTAATTTGAAGAAATCATGACTGGTGCATATCTACATAGCTGGCTCAGATATTTCTATACTATGTTCGTGCTGCGCTGCTGCAAATATCTTGAACCAGTAAAAGCTTCCGCTACTCTGATGGAAAGATGTCATGATTCAATAGTGTGAGCATGTCGGTCCAAAAGTCACAACATCACATGAAGGCAACACAACTATGGATGATCCAGAGAGATTTGCTGTGGCTGATGATCTCTAAGAAAGCTCGAAGATCATCAAAGATGTGGATAGTTAAAGGCCTCCACTAAAAGTACAAGTCAGTGCGGACTTTGAAGTTGCACTACAAAAGCACAAAGATTGCGGAATTGAAGAATTGAAGTCTACGAGCTCAAGAACAAAGTCAAGAATAGAATGCTAGGATTTAAAATGTAAAATATGGGGTGACCTCCCTTAGGGGGAGATTGTTAGGAATTAGAAAATTCCATAGTGAAGTAGCGGTCACCCCAAATATAATCTAGCATAAGTTAGCTCGTAGACATATCGTTATTTACCGTTTTATTAGTTAGTTATTTAGTTTAGAGTAACACCGTGGAGGAAGGACGGTCTTTACCCACTGTATGCCTGATCCACAGTCCGAAGGAGGACGTTTAGTTTGTAACTATAAATACCCTCTACCTCCCAAGGTAGAGGGTTGGACCTTTCATTCATCTTAATCTAACCTTCTAAGTTTTCTTTCACTTTCTCTCTCTAGAAAGGTTCCCACTTTCTCTCTCTAAACTCTACTTAATTCGAACCATATATTGTTATGTGATGTGTTTGTGAAATCCAATATGTTACAGAAATCGAACTCTTGTAGAAGCTGCTAGAACAATGCTGATTTACTCTAAAGTTCCAATGTTTCTCTGGGCTGAAGCTATTGCCACTGCATGCTACACACAAAATCGTTCCCTGATTCACACTGTTCATGGAAAGACACCATATGAACTTGTCCACAACAGAAAACCTAATCTCTCTTTCCTTCGTGTGTTTGGAGCTTTGTGCTATCCAACTAATGAGGGTCAAGACTTAGGCAAACTTAGAGCTAAAGTAGACATTGGAGTATTTTAAGGTACACCAAACAAAAGGGATACCGAATCTACAACAAAAGAACCCGGAACATCATGGAAACAATTCACGTTACGTTTGATGAGCTGACCGGTCAAACGGCTCCTGACAATTCAGTTCCTGGACCCCGACTTCAAATCAGGCCAATTGGTTCATCCCTTGTTCCAACTCTTCTCCAAGAAACGCATATGTACCTCCATCTGAAGATGATTTAAGGAAATTGTTTGATCCTATGTTTGATGAACTTTATGATCCGAGTACTAATGAGGTGTTGATCCCTACAACAGAGGCTGCTCATATTCCAGTAAATGAAGTCAATCCCTCAGTCTCAATATCTTTAAGTCAAGGAGTGCCTTCTGCTGATCCTTCCGTCTAATCAACAAATCATCATTCTTCAAATGTACATCATGGAACTGTTTCTGGCATCAATGATGATGTTAATCCCTTTGCTAATCCTGAAGATGCTCCATTTGAAAACATATTTGCTCCTGAATCTTCTTCAGAACCATCCTCTTCAGGAGACATCGACTCTGCTACTTCAGTCCCTCAACAACTACCACATGAACACCTCAGAAAATGGACTCACGATCATCCATTAGACAACATCATTGGAAATCCCTCTCGTCCAGTATCCACATGGAAACAACTTGCAACCGATGCCTTATGGTGCTTCTTCAACTCCGTACTCTCTAAGATCGAACCAAAGATGTTAAAACCGCCATGAATGAAGATAGCTGGTTCAATGCCATGCAAGATGAAATTCATGAGTTTGATCGACTTGATGTATGGGAGTTAGTACATGCTCCAGACTGTGCTATGATTATAGCTCTTAAATGGATCTTCAAAGTGAAACTTGATGAGCATGGTGATGTGTTGAAGAACAAGGCTCGATTAGTTGCTAAAGGATACCGTCAAGAGGAGGGTATTGATTTTGAAGAATCATTTGCTCCTGTTGCTCTAATCGGGCAATCAGAATCTTTCTGGCTAATGCTGCTAGTAAGAACATGGTAGTCTATCAGATGGATGTGAAAACGGCATTTCTGAACGGAGATCTTAAAAAAGTCGTCTACGTCACCAACCGAAGGATTTGTGAATCAGAGCATCCTACTCACGTTTATCGCTGAAGAAGGCTCTTTATGGTTTAAAGCAAGCTCCAAGGGCATGGTATGATACTCTGTCAAGGTTTCTTCTATCTAACGGATTTAGCAAAGGAGCAGTTGATCCTACTTTGTTCACCAGGAAGTCAGGCAAACATTTAACTCATGTTCAAATTTATGTTGATGATATTATTTTGCCTCGACAGACCCAATGGAATGTGATCGTTTTTCTAATGAAATGAGTTCAAAATTTCAAATGTCAATGATGGGACAAATGTCATATTTCTTAGGATTACAAATTTCGCAAAGTCCCGGAGGCATTTTCATAAATCAATCTAAATATGCAACTGAGATCTTAAAGAAATTTGGGTTTGATTCATGTGACCTTTGACACTCCCATGATTGATCGAACCAAACTAGATGAGGACCACTCAGGGATCATGATTGACCAAACAAAATATCGTAGTATGATAGGATCCCTGATGTACCTCACAGCTAGTAGACCAGACATCTTGTTCGCTGTTTGCATGTGTGCTAGATACCAGGCTAAGCCTACTAAAAAGCACCTTGAAGCTGTTAAACGGGTCTTTCGGTACCTCCAAGGAACCATCAATATGGGACTTTGGTACCCGAAGGACACCGGAATATCACTAACAGCCTATGCAGATGCTGATCATGCAGGATGTCAAGATACTCGTCGAAGTACGTCTGGAGGTGCTCAGTTTTTGGGTGATAAGCTTGTGAGCTGGTCTTCAAAGAAGCAAATGAGTACTTCTATTTCCTCTACAGAGGCTGAATACATAGCCATGTCATCTTGTTGTGCTCAAATCCTATGGATGAGATCCCAATTATCTGACTATGGCTTTGACTTTAACAAAATTCCTTTGTACTGTGACAATAAAAGTGCTATTGCTCTCTCATGCAACAGCGTTCAACACTCAAGAGCAAAGCATATCGACATTCGACATCATTTCATCAGGGAACAAGTGGAAAAAAGGTGTGGTGGAACTCTATTTTGTGAGATCTGAATATCACTTAGCAGACATCTTCACCAAAGCTCTTCCAAGAGAACGTTTTGAGTTCATACTTCCTCGACTAGGCTTGAAAAGTCTTCAACCAGAAACACTCAAACGTCTTCAGGAGGAAGACGAGGAGTAAAGGTCTATCTTCATCTATCTCTTGTATATATCTATTCGAAAATCAAAATACAAAATTATAAAACCTTCAAAATCCATAAAAATCTGAAAAATTCGAAAAATCTTCAAAAATATTGTCATTTTGTCATGCGTTTTCTCGGTTCGATAATATCTACGGTCTTTGTGCTGTCATTCAAAAAATGACACGGGACTTTAGATGTTGGTCGAATTCCAAAAACAAAAAAAAAAAAAAAAAAAAAAAAAAAATCAAAAAATCAAAAAATAAAAAAAAAAATACTTTTGAGAGAAAGAGAAACAATGGCTTATTGTCATTTTCAGGCAATAACCCGGTTTTAAAAGAAAAAACAGAGCCATGTTTTACCATGTTTTCAAATTCCATGCTCTGATTCTATAAACATTTATCTGCTGAAAACTAAATGCTTTGGAAAATAACTCGGTCTCTATTTTTTATAATCATCAGGACTTATTTGTCAAAATCTCTATCTCTCAATCAACAACCTATGTCATTGATTGAGGAGGAGAATGATTTCAATTAAATTAAAAAGTTATTTGGCATTAAATTGTTTTTCAAAAGATGTACATACATGTTTTATCAATGGAGTTTAAAGTCTTAAAATCCGATCCGTATCAATTAAAACGCTTTCATAATCAAGTCACAATTCTCCTTAAAAGCTTTCAAAATCAATTTAAATCTATAAGAGATCACAAATCTCAAATTATTTGATAATTGTGATCGGGGGAGAATGTGTGATTTAAATTGGATTTAAACTGATTATTCGGTAAATGGTTTTATGAGGACGTACATGCTGTCCTTCCCACATGTGACAAACGATTTCAATTTTTCAATGCACATGTTGAGGGGGAGCATCTATCTTAAAACCAATGATTTGAAATGTGATCAACTTATCTCATGGCAGTGTTCCTCTAGTATGTGCAAACTCTTTCAAATCTCGAGGCACATATTGAGGGGGAGCAAACTTATGAAAACCTCATCCTTCTTGGAAATGCCTTATCTTCTTGATTTGATCAGGGAAGTGATGTTGATATCTTTTAGAAAAATGGTAATCAAAGAAGTAATTTCTTCATCTTGCCTCCGTGTGCAAAACGATTTCAAACATTTGATGCACATGTTGAGGGGGAGCACTTGTTCTAAAGATATCAAAAACAATTCTGGTGCAAAATGTTTTGATAATATTCCCAAGTATCTGGATTGATTTTCAAATGGTTTTCAATTTGTTCCATATGGAAGATGAACAATACCTAATAGACCGACCAACTTTACGTTATGTACGGTGATATAAGGACGATAAGGTTAGGTATGTGTTCCCATGATCCGCCAGAAACGGAGGGATCTACCCAGGGACTATCCACTAGTTAGTGTAGAGTTCTTAGGTATGATGATAAAAGGAGAAAAATGAGATATGGGAAGAGTGCGGACTAAGACTGAGCTAGTACTGAAATAAACCCAACAAGGTTCTTGCTATGAAGTCTCGGTAAGCACTGAAGGGGTTGAAGAATTAAAAAGAATTGAATGAGAAAAGGGTGAAAACAAATAGCCCTCCATTTATTCAACCTTAGGGCAGAAACCGGGTTCAATTCATATGCTACTGATGGTAACATCGGTATTGAAGACAAGACGTCATGGACCCCGTGACGCACTGCACTTCAACTTTCCAAACCACTCAAGTTCCTCTTAAAAGGACTTGTTTCATTCTCACGAGGACCGACATTATCTATCAACTTTCTCTTAGAGATTGTTGATATTGAAGGAGGAGACCCTCTCCCTAGTCCCCGATATAGGATCCAAATATGCACAAATTGAGTCTAGAGCCACGAGATCATCAATAAATCTCATTAGGACACTTTCAATGAAGACTCTCTGTTTCACACAATGTGGAAAGAGAGATTATATCTTGAGTCCTACGCATTATCCTTGTGGTATTGCCAGAACATCTGAGTGATGTGTTTACATATTCACTGTGAAGATGGAAAGCCTTCTGGAGCCAACATCTAACAAGCTCTTGGTAGGTGGCATGTGAGATCTATTATATAGATCAACCATGTGACAACTGAACAGAAACAATGGGGCGATTCAATCTTTTGAATCAATCCTGGTTCAGGTTATGGATTGACGGATACCTTTGAAAAACCAGTCGTTGTGCTTTAAAACTCTTTTCATTAGCACATCGACCGTGTACTAATTTTTCAAATCAAAAGGTGTTTTATGATTGATAATTGATTTTCATTGAAACCTTCGTTATATTGCAAAAACAATTTCTATTGAGCAATACACGATTGTTTTTCAAATCTCTCTTCATCAATCATGGACGTAAATTCGCTGGTCACACTCACTCCGTGTTGTTCTTTCTTTGAGACGTTCCGGTTTGAGAACAGCTAGAGCAGCTTCGAAACCCTGTCAAGGAAATTCTTCGGAATTATACCTGATCACAGGCAGTACTAGTACTGATAAACGGGGAACCGTGGGCCGTGTACCTCAATTTTCCGAAAGTGATCAAAGACACTTTCGTGCGCTTTATTGCTAACTGTCTTATGCAGGTACACCCGACGTTTGCAGCTGATCAGAATGGAGCGGTCAATCCATACCACATGCTCAACCTAACACATTCATCTAAAAGATCATGATTAGTGCATCAATGACTCTGATATTTTCACTCCATGCTTCCGCTACGCTGCTGCCAATATCATGAATCAACGAATGCTTCCGCTACTCTGATGAGAATACATCATGATCCAGAATGTGAGCATGTCGGTCCGAATGTCACACCATCACATAATACCAACACCACAATGGATGTATCAGAGATTTTTCTATTAGCTGATGAACTCAAAAGCTGGCTCACATTATGATCACTGGATCAGTAAAAGACCTCCGTTGGATTAACCAAACATCAATGAGTGGAACAATGCCTGACGAGCTCGAGCAAAGTACTACATCAAGAATGCAAGAGAATTGTTAATGGATACTGATTGTATTCAATTTCAAATTTTAGTATATTTTTGG
>OU343216.1:1355048-1379267 GCA_910596185.1 Chrysanthemum makinoi | reverse complement strand
CCATCAGCAGCAACAAGTCATGCACAAATAATATACCAGTACCACATCTGATATAATTATAACCAATCACCATTGCTACTGTTCAAATATCAATTAGTACGAGGAACCCATAATCATGTGATCATCAATTGATAGCCAATAAAGGGCCACCACTCCACGTGCAAAATATTCTCACAATATTACAAATACTGATCCACCATAAATGTGCCATCCAATGTAATTCATAGACCAATTAAAACCATGCGTTGGAACCAACAGTAGACACAATTTGAAGTATAGTACATATTTGCACCGACCAATCAGGAAATTACATTAGTAGATCCCAAAATCATGCCCACGTGATGTTATTAATTTAAATAGAACAAAGACAAACCGTTTGACCATGTGAACGAATAAAATAAGACCTGTAGCAGTGCCATCAAATCATAACGGGACCAGTATTTATGGATCAGTACACGTTTAACATCAATTAATTTCACATGCGAATAAGATACCTTATTTAGAAAATTAAAATCTAGAATAACCAGCAGGAAACGAGCCTCTTATATCAAGAGGGGACCATGGACAAAATTATAGGTACTGACAATCACCAACCAATAGGGCCCCACATCTACAAACACTCTAAATAACTATACCAAAAATTATCATCACGTGTATAGCCTAGAAATCCCTCACACGTGGATCAATCATAAAACGAGACTAGCGAATTATGACCAATCGTACAAAGATGAAACTTCAGAAAAACAAAAACTTACGTGTGATGGACCAATCAAATTTATGAGGGACCAATCAAAGGCACAAATGTGCCACAACTTCTGACTTCAAAAGAATTCGACCTCGTTTGAAAATATTAACCTAGATTGATAAAAAATGATGATTACCTCATAAATAAGTATTCTTCGAAGCTCCTTCTGTCAACAACAGTAACAACATGTAGATCCACTTTTTGCCTGCTGCCTCCTTTCTTTTTACATCTGCTACAAAAACCCTAATTACAGGAAAACTTTATATACCCTAGATCGAGAGCCACGAGGCTCTGATACCAATTGTAGAATCAAAGATTTGGACTCAACTAGTGTATAAGCAATATTGATTGATTAGATGCATAGCGGAATGACAATAACACAATCAACATCACTAATAAGGTTTTCTTTATTAATTGAAAATAAAGAAACTAATACTACTATTACTACTAATATACACACGCTATAATCGTGTGTCTAGACTCTCATTGAAGAGTTCTACTACGAATAAAAAGATGATCTGTAACCTAGAAGTCTACCCTCTTTATATAATAGAGGGAGGTTACAAACCTAGCTTACTAGTAAAGCTAACTATTACATATTAGGCCCTCATTGTTTCTTCTTTCTTCATTCTTGCTGCCTCTTTTCCTTTTTCTCATCTGCTGCAAGAATTAGGACATAAACCCTAATTACATAAAACCCTTATAAACCTTATATCGAGAGCCACGAGGCTCTGAAACCAATTATAGAATCCAAGATCCGGACTCAACTAGGGTATGAGCAATATCGATTGATTAGATGCACAGCGGAGTAGAAATGACACAATCAATATTACTAATAAGGTTTCTTTATTGAATTAAAACTACTACTACTACAACTTCTAGACGCTCTATGCGTTTTATTAGAATCTCATTGGAGAAGTATTCTATGAAAATAAAATGAAAGGGATGGTTTGCAACTCGACGCCTACCCTTTTTATATAGGAGAGGGAGGTTACAAACCCTAATTGTAGCTTACTAACAAAGCTACCTAAATATTACATATAACACCCTTATTTGTTTCTTCTTTCTTCATTCCAGCTCGTGGTTTTGTAATCATCAACTCTACAATTCCTAACAAGTTATAATAGCTTAGGGTCTAAAATGTCATTATCACAAAGTCTAGGGTTAAAAGTGTAAATATCACAAGTTTCACTTAGTTTCTGGGTTAATCCGTTCTTTTACCTTATTAACACACTAACCCTTCATGTTTTACTATTAACAAAATTAATCCCTTTTCTTTTTATTTAAAACCAAAACCTTTGAAACCCTAACCTAGCTCGATATCCATTTCCATTCTTAAGAAAGCTGAAACCAATCTAAGCTCGCAACACAAAACAAAGTTTACGACAGCCCTCTAGTGTTACATTAGTCGTGACATGTCTCAATCCAAATCAAATCTTACGTCACACACAAAAACAATTCAAGACTTCAACATGGGTCATTAGCGATACAAACAAAACAAGCTGGGATACTATATTTTAGCTAGATACAGTATAGATGAAACATGATTAAGTCGTATGTATGTATGTCGAATTAGATTCAAAGCAGTAGGTTATATAGGTCGATATATACGCCTCTCTCATTTGTTATTTTATGTGACCACGTTATGATTTTATGTGAGGTTTAACATAGATCAATCATGCATTCTATTAGAGAGACATCACATACGATCAAAAGAAACAATAATGGAGGAAATTGAAACAAGATTGTGATACTTTACCCTCGTAGCGTGATCAAGAGAAGAACAAGAAACCAAAAGGACCAAGACAAACCAAAACCAAAACACCTCACACCCTTCGACCTAGTATATCATGTTCCACAGTAACCCCTTCGAAACAAAAGCCCATGACCAAAGGTACCCTTTCACCAGCCTCCTTTGTACCACTCTTCTTCACAACTTCGAACCAAGAAAGAAAAAGGTAGGCAGTCGATTTGGAGAATGTTATTAGGGTTTAGTGTGTATGTTGAATGTGTAAAATTTAGGTTAACCAAATGAGATGAAAATGAAGAAATATGGGAAGTGGTTGCCGAGTAAAAGGGAGGGTCAAAACCAGATTTAATTTTCAAATCACAATGCATATAGACTCCATTGTGTATAAGTAAATTAGGTACAAGTTTTAATATTTTTTTGTCCCTTTAGGAACCTTTTGAGCATGTGATATAAGATATCATAGAGGCATGTGTGTCAAATTTTAATATATCTTACAAGTTATAGATTCAACGTTTATAGCTTTTAGTTTCATTAAGTTTCAAAGCTTAAAATAAGTTCAAGCGTTATTTCTTTGACGACAATGTGGATTTAGGTATGGTAATTATTTATAAGTTAGGTTAGAAGCACATTTAATGAGCTTGGAATATTATACATGTTTTATAGATATTAATTTGAAGGGTAAAGTAGTCATTTCACAAGTTTTAGATTTTATTGTTTTAGACATGCGCCATCCTCCATCACTTTTCTTTACCATCACTGGTTTTGCCACAAAGGTTTTGTATTTGACCTCCTTTAGGATCACTTCTTGCGTTAGCTCATCTACGTCCTTACAGGCAGGGACGTTCCTTTTAGGGGCTAGGCTTCTCCTTTTTTGTTTAATGGGCTCAATGTGCTTGTATTCGTTGAGCATGTGTTCCGTACCGAAGGGCTTTCCATCAATCACCAGCGTTCTTGGAACTCCTGTCATGTCAGAATATGGCCATGGAAAAACATCAAGGCAAGTTTGTAACAGCTTCGTAAGCTTTGCCTTGAAGTTCGCTGGAAGATGCTTTCCTATCACGACTGTTTGTTTAGGGTAACTTGGCTTTACTACCACTTTATCTTCAGTGTCTACACAACTTAGCATGGCCATTGGAAGTTCCTCCGACCCTTCTTTAACTTTCTTGACACCATACACCTTACTGTAGGCTTCGTAATTTGAATGAACAATCCCTACTCCGAAGGGAGTTTAGAACTTGATGGATGCGTGTATGGTGGAGACCACGATACCCATTTTTTTCATAGCATTCCTTCCTATCGACAAATTGTAAGGGGAATCTGACCTGACTATGATGAAGGTGAGAGTTTCCGTTCAGGATAAGGACCCTTCTCCAATTATGATTTCCAAGGGTACCTCTTCGAGTGGCCAAGAGTGTTCGCCGGAGAACCCTACCAAGGGTACCTTTGAGCTACCCTCTATGAGCGTATTGATGGCTTGAGCTTTAGGAAGCAGTGCTCGTAGATGATTTCGCAGGAGCTTCCACAGTCCATGTATGCTCGGTTCAACTCTCCGTTGGAGACCCAAACTGATAAGGATTTAAAATGTACTTTTTTAGGGGGTCATTTAAGCCCTTAATCGCCCACTTTTATATCCGTTACTTCTTAATTTCATTCCTTTTCACTTTTTAGGTCTCTTGGAAGCAAAATGCTAGAATGATGCTTATTTGGACGAAAAGGAGTGAATATATGAAGGAAAAGGCTAAGTCAAGATCGACGATACTCAAGCTGCTGAAACTAAAGCTGACGGCGTCCCAACTAAAGGGCGACGCCGTCCCTCTCTACGGATTTAATTAAAATACACCTGATGGCTCAGTAGACTTTTTTCTAAAATACACCTGACGGTGTCAGGCTTTGAAGAGGAAGGGCGTCACTAAGACTTTTCATCTCAGACGGCCCAGATCCATATTCAGACGTCATCCCTGCTGAACCCCAACGGTGTCACAACTACAACGTGACATCGTCCCAATGATAACTTCGCCAAGACGAAAACCCTAATGACGGCGATCTGACGGCGTCCCACCTATAAGGCAACACCGTCACAAGTGTAAAATTATATATATAAATCAAATTTTCAGTATTTAAGGAGGCGGACTTTTGGAGTAAAAACCCTAAACGTTTGTAGTCTGACTTGGACAGTAACTTAGGGTCCCAAACCCTATTTTAATCATCAAGATAAGTGTCTTCCATTTAATGTGTGTATGCTTGTGTGTTTAACATGCCCGACTAAATTTCTTGTGTGTTTGCTTAGATCTATGAAAACTAGTTGTTAATTATTGTTAGGTTGTCTTTTATCTTAATTGTAATTGGCTTAGGAATATGACTAGGCCATCGTTGTGTTTAATGCTTGATGAATCTTTGTGAAAATTAGTATATGAATGAGATAGTGGATTTCGTAGTCTAAGCATCCAAAGATAACCTTAAAGTTAGTTTAGGGATGACTTAGTGGATTTTCTTTACTACACTCAAGGGTGACTTCAAAGAGTTAGGGAACATGCACACCCTACGACCATAGGAAACACAATACATCAAGAATAAGGACGTGGCAATTCAACCTACAATAAAAGATAACTAGGGTGTAATAGTATCTAGGTAAACACATTTTTAATCATCATACAAGAACACATCAATAAGCATAAGACTACCCGTAGAATTAGATAATTAGAATAGTAGAGTAATCGGTAGAAGTACCACCCCCCAAATCCAAGCCTAGAGATTTTACACTTAGCTTTCTAAAAAATATAAAAAGATAAAAAAGAATCTTCCTAAACCTCAACCTTAGCGTATTAATCTTCTTACTAGCATTCCTATTCCCCTAGAGAATGATATCAATCCCCGAGGCTTACCCAATACTACACTACAACGATTAGGTTCACTGCCTAGGGTGTTGAAAAACTTGCTCGACGAAAAGGAAGTTCCTTTGACCCCGAACGTGCTTCGTACGCGCATCAAGTTTTTGTTGCCGTTGGCCGGGAATCGAATAGCTAGTTAGATTTTTATCTCGTTTAGGTTCCCTTTCATTATTCCTATCAAGTAAGATTTTTTCTCATTTTTAGCTTCCTTGTAGTCTATCCCCTTTCTTCGTGACTTTGTTCAGAATCCCATCACTCACCATGATTCGCATCTTTCGTCATAGAAACTTTGCACTAACCACTCCGAATCCCCCTTCCCAATCCCGCAATCGAAAACGCAATCCCACAAAACCTTTCACTCGTTCACCACTTTGAAAATCACATAGGGCATAATGAAATAAATTGGCAACAACATAGTCCTTTCTATGATTCGGATTCCGATGAAGAATTTGACTATGGAGAGGCACTTGATAACAGGGAGGTCATCGATGAAGTTAGTTTTGAAATGGAAGAAGACCCCTCCCAATGTTTTTACCCTAGGTGTAGAATTGAGGTTGATGGCCCCTTTAACATGCAATTCCCTTGTAAAATAGGATTTGAAAGTTTTGATGCTAACTTGCACTCATTCTTACCTTTAAACTTAATCTCAAGAAATCCATATAATAAAATTAAGGTGAATGAATTAGCCTATCAAGGGGACAATGTTGTTGATGAGGCCACTTACTTGGATGTGTTTGTTAGAAGTTTTTCCTATGTGGTTGAATTCATAGTCTTAGAAGATTTAGGAGAATTCATTGATGGAAGCCTCACTCAAGTAATATTTGGAACATCCTTTAAGTGAATGACCAAGTTGAAAGAACAGATGATTGATGGTTTAGTCACATTCTTTAATGAAGTTGAGGATTTTTTCTATCAAATGCCCTGTACGCACCCGCACCCTAGGTTTAAGCACAAAGATATAGAGGAATGTAAACGGATGGCTCCCATTCCGATACTTAGGGAAAGAGACAAACAATGGGGACTTAGGCATACTTTTGAAAAAAATGAAAGGTAATATAAAAAATGCCTAGAGTTAGGAGATGAGTACAAGAAAAGTGAGAGAACATTGGAATGGCTTAGATATGGGCACCTAAGCGTGCACGAGACAACGTAGGAGCACGACTTTCAGTCTAGCTACAAGACTTATTAATAAAGAAAAGCGCTTCATGGGAGGCAACCGATGCTTAATTGTTTGCTTGTTTGTGTGTCATATATATTTTCATTGATTGTTTATTCTCATGTTTGAATTTGTGAAAATGCTTTATTTTGTCTTTAACCTCGTCTTAATTACATATAAAGGTATTTTACTAAAAGATAAGTGTAGGCAGGATTACATACATTTTTCAAAAACGTGAACATGAGAACTACGATTAGTGAAATTGATATATATGTGTGTTTGTTAGAGTCAAATGTTTGTATCGAGTCATAATAGATGTTTTGCACGAATTTTTCCAGATTCTAAAGGTGTAATTTTTCCAAAATTTTTCCAGGAAAACGCAGCGGACCAGTTTCTGTCAGGACAACCTGACGGCATTAGGATTAGATACTGACGGCGTCAGGAGGAGCAGAAATAGCTTATAAAATTTTTCTCATTTTTAGTGCTAAGTATAAATTTTTGGAAACTCTCAGGTCTTAATTTTCCAGAAAATATACAAACATCCATTGCTGTTGAGTAGGCAATCTGATGTGCTACGTGTGTACGAGTTTTAAATTTATAAAAGACGATTTACCAATTCTACGAATAACACATACGAGCAAGTGCACTCGTCTGTTATTGCAAGATTTTGATGGTAAGTCGGGATCGTTCGCAGAGATTTGTGAGTGAATCAAGAAACAAATATAAAATCTACTAAGGCAATCCAAAAGAAAATAATAACGAAAATTGATATAATGAAATACAGATGATTAAAAACTATGCTTGCTTAAACTAGTTTCTTATCCTTGAAAAGTATGATTGTGTTAACCTCTTCTTGACATGTTGGTTATGATAATTAGTTGGTGTACTAATCTATTGTTCTTACAAGTTAAACCTTCATCAAGATTTTAGTTTATAAAAACAAGCATTAATTTTAACTAATCAATTCAAGATCAATTAAAGTTTCATAATATTACTTTCATAAACTTAAACACAAAAACATCCATTTGCCTTATCAAATTTGCTTAAGAAATGGTCAATACAAAAGGTAACCGATTATAGAAAAAAGGTCACAATTGATTGTAAACAAGTAATCTTACGACCTTTTAGATGTTTACAGTTAATCCAAATTGATAATAAAAAAGCGTTCTTATTACAACCACACTTTAGTTTCTTTGTTTGATCAAGAATAACGAGTAAAAACAATCACTCATAGACAAAATGATTATAAGTAGTTGAATAACAAATAGTTCTTTCGACCTTTTGCAGTTACTAACAACTAGTCAATCTTGATTAACAAATGTCACTATGAAACTTAAGCACAATTGGATCTTAGAATCAACTTGAAATTGAATTAAAACATGTTAACACAATCATAAACTAATCATTAGATAATTAACATTGTTTAAGCAAGTATATAAAGAAACTAGCCACTCAGAGAAAACATAAAAATAAACTCATAACTTTGAACATTAGAAAACATGATTAAGAGTCTTACAATGATTGGAATAAGATTACAAATGATTACGTAATGATTCCCAAAGTAATGGTGTTGATTTCTCGGGGGTTTGACCTCCAAATGTTGACTTCTTGGACCTCCAAACTTTCCTAGAATTCTAATGATGAATTTGAGAGCTATAAGGTATGGGTTAGATGAGTAGAGAGGTGTATTGAAGTGTGTGTTTTCAAATGCTCACAAGAGGTCTCTATTTATACTAATCCCAAGGCCTAGGGTCATAAATGCCGAACTTGGCCTCCAAGGAGCTTGGAAGGGCTAGAATACACCAAGGAAGGACCTAGAAATGTTTGGATACAATAAGGAATCTTAATGATGAAGAAATGGCAGACTAGGTCTCCCCAAATGATCGTTTTCGTCTGTACCGATCGGTCGGTCTTTGACAAATTATCCAAACAGAATCGGTCGCGCAACGACCAATCGGCTGGTCCTTCTTCAACAGGCTACTTAACATCTTTCCATCTGAATTAGTTGCGGCAACAACCGATCGGCTGGTCTTCCTGCTTAGATGGTTCTTTGAATTTTTGCATGGTTCTGGCTAGTGGCAATAGGTTCTTCATCAAAACTTGATCTTCTTCGATACTTGGAATGCTAGCTTGTGTTTGACATGCTTCACTGAAATGGAAGTCTTCTTTTATCTAATATTCTTTAACTTTTCCTTCCGTTTCCTCACGCACTTGGTTACATATACTAGACAACCGTCCTTCGATACGACTAAGTACTAGAAACATATGAATATAACCAAATAACATATACAAAAGCATAAATAACGCTACTAAAAACAAGTATATTCTGATTTGTGTCAAGGGGGTGTTGGAAAATTTAGTGCACTTGTGGGATTAGTTCACACTTGGTTTTGGGTTAGGAGGTACGGAGTGTACACTGATAGTTTAGTAACTGATGGTTCCTACTGGTAGTGTTATGTTTCCTGCTGCTAGTGTAATGGTTCCTGCTGATGGTTTCTGCTGGTAGTGTATGGTTCCTGCTGCTAGTGTAATGGTTCCTACTAGTAGTGTTGCAGTGATTAATTTGTAACAGCTTTGACTCATTCAATTGGATGTTATGACTGCTTTATGACCACGTTTAATTTGTCATGTAACCACTATTTCTATGATTATGGAGTTTTATATGGGTGATTAATTGGCCATTAATCATACATAATGTCCATTGATTAGTGTTGAGTGTTCTCTACTATAAATAGAGAGTGACATCTTCAGCTGGAAGACACACTGGAAAAGTATAATACCAAAAGAAACAAACTAAAAGCTAAAACACTTATATGGGCAAGGGTTATTGATTTGTGCCTATTTCAATAACTAAAATTCGGTCTTATCCCAAGTAGATATTCGCGTAACCCAGGCATAGGGTTGAATAGTTTACTTTGGAAAGTGATTACACGATTCCAAGTGATATCCGGTAACCACCTAGTGGTATTGATGCTGCTTTGATTATCTTACCCTGCTTTTGGGCTGTTACAACCAACAATCAAAGTAAACTATTTGTGATAATCAATGGCTGCTACTGCAATGAAACACATGGCATCAAACTTTGCCAAGCTGGACAAGTTTGAAAGGGTGGACTTTAGGAGAGGGCAGAAGAAGATGCACTTCTTGTTGTCAAGCATGAGTGGGGTCTATGTTCTGACTACACCTATTCCTGATGATGGGGATGATGCTACTGTGGAACAAATCAGAAGGAGGAGAAAATGGAGAACGATGACTACATTTGCAGAGGTTTAATTATTAATGGTATGTCTGATTCTCTATTTGACATTTTTCAGAATTTTGAATCTTCCAAAGAACTATGGGATTCCTTGGATACCAAATATATGGCTAAGGATGCATCAAGTAAGAAGTTCCTTGTAAGTAATTTCACAAATTACAAAATGACTGATTCAAGACTAGTTATGGAAAAATACAATGAACTTCTTGGTATACTTGGAAGGTTTACACAAAACAATATGCACATGGATGAGGCTATTTCAGTCTCTTGTGTTGCCGACAAACTCCCTCCTTCTTGGAAGGATTTTTTAAAAGCATACCTTAAAGGGCGTCATCCTCGCATTGAGGAATCTCGAGTGCAGGATAATGACAAAAAAGAGTAGCAATGCTACTGGAGCATCCGTTGTCAATATGGTGGAGCATAACAACTCCACCAGGTACAATGACAACAAAGGAAAACGTAAACATCATGATAACACAAGGGCGAGATCCTAACAAGAAGGAAACACCTACTTGTTGAAAAAACTTGTCACATTAAAAGGATCAAAAGGTGTTAAGGTTGGTGGTAAAGCCAATGGATCAGGTACTAATGGTTCAGGGAGTGGTGGTTCTACCAACTCACTAAAGGTCGAGAATATGTTTAATAAGTCTTTTTAGATTTATTATGTTATATATGTATCTGAATCTCATTATGTGCAGGATGATAATATTGCCTGGTGGGTTGACTCTGGTGCAACAATTCATGTGTGTATAGATAGAAGCTGGTTCAAGACTTATGAGTCACTAAATGATGGCTCTATTCTTCACATGGGAAATGAGTTAACACCCTTGGTGCAAGGTCGTGGTTGTGTAGATCTTAAGTTTAGTTCTGGAAAGATTGTAACTTTGTTTAATGTTATTCATGTTCCTGATATAAGGAAAAACTTGGTTTCAAGTAGTGTTTTTGAATAATCATGGATATAAACAAGTTATTGAGTCTGATAAATTTGTCTTGTCTAAATGTGGTGTTTTTTTGGTTTTGGCTATTTGTGTAACCAAATGTTCGTGCTTAATATTGTCATCGATAGTGATGATTCAAATTTTGTGACCACCTCGCACTGCATGACTCTACCTTTGGCAAGCTAGACTTGGCCATGTACACTATAAAAAGACGCAAGATATGTCTAAGGATGGGTTAATCCCAGCATTTGACATGGATACTGAAAAGTGTAAAACTTACACGTTGTCCAAGATAACTAAGAAGCCTTTTCAGGGTGTTAAACGTGAATCTAAGCTCTTGAGCTAATACATGTGACTGTGTGTGATTTGCATGCCACTCCTCCTTTGGGGAATAAGAAGTACTTTGTGACATTTATTGATGATGCTTCTAGGTTTTATTATGTCTATCTATTACATACTAAGGATGAAGCATTAAATAAATTCAAAGTATTTAATACTGAAGTTGAACTACAACTAGGGTCTTTGATCAAAAGATTAAGGACTGATAGGGGAGGATAGTACATGGATACTCTATATTTTCAGTCTGTTGGTATAATCCATGAAACGACTGTTCCCTATACTCCTTAGCAAAATGGCATTTATGAAAAGAAAAATAAGGTGCTGAAGGAGACGGTTAATTCCATGTTGTCATATTCAGGACTGAGTCAAGGGTTCTGGGGTGAAGCTATGTTAATAGCTTGCTATTTAGTAAATAGGGTTCCCAACAAAAGGAACAAGGTTACCCCTTATGAACTCTAGACTAAAAGAAAACTCAACCTAAACTATCTCAAGGTTTGGGGTTGTAGGGGTGTTGTGAAACTCCCTGATCCAAAGCTTAAAACTTTTGGTGAAAGAGGCATTGATTGCATCTTTGTTGGATATGATGAGCATTCCAAGGCTTTTAGGTTCTATGTTATTCAACCTAATGAATATGTTTCAATTAACTCTATAATTGAATTAAGGGATGCAATGTTTGATGAGAATAGATTCTCATCAGTCCCTAGACCAAGTCATAGGATTCCTAATGGAACTCATGACCGTGTATCGAGAGGTCCTCGATGCGAACCATCGGAGGTCCCTCGATGAGGTTGTGGTTCAACAACACTGAACCTATGCTCGAAAGAGCAAAAGGGTCGGACTCCAAAGTCACTTGACCGAGTTTCAATTATACTTAATTGAAGAACAAGGGATGAACAAATTTTAACTTTTTCTTATTTTTTAAAATCTCTCCTCCTCGCCTGGCGATTGGGCGACTTATCCTAAAACCCCTAATCGTTTTTTTTCCTAATCATTCTATCAATTCACTTAACAACCGCCCAAAGCCCGATCTCTTGTTGATCTTGTGTTGGTTGGCTGCTGCTTGATTTAATAGGGGTTTGGTGCAGTCAAATCGATTTGGTTCTTTATAAGTCATTTGGGTTAGGGTTTTGGTGTGATTGAAACGTAGGGATTTTATCACAGTAATCACTACATCATACTTAACTGATCGCTTTATATGGGTTAGCAACGTGTTTAATGTTCTATAAACCCTAGTTTTTACTAGGGTTTTACTCATTTTGAAGTCGTGTTAGGGTTTGTTTGGTCTTCTTAGTTTATGCTACGTGTAGCTGTTTTCGTGATTGTTTTGTGGGGTTGTGGAGAGATGGACAAAGGTTTTTGAACAAGGGTAGCTCTTTCTTGAAAGCTACAAAACAACCATCAACTTGGCCGATCAAGTTGGTGTAAATACGGACATGAATCCGTATCAAAGGGTTGATATTCAAGCGTTGAATGATAGGTTACAACGTCTCAATGGTGAACGTGATATAGAGGGTGACACTGCTGCTCCTGAGGTTGCGTGAAAGATGCTAGGGTTGTTCTTAACCCTAGCACGCATGATGTTCATATTCGATTCTATTTGGGGTAATACTAATCTGGACAATACAAGTTATAGTACTACGATTGTGGGTGGTTTGGATTCGAGTACTAAAACTGCTTGATGTTGATGTCCGGTCCTAACGGTGAATACTTCTACTTCAGGCCCTAACGTGCTTGTAGGAAAGTGAAACTAACGGTGAGGTCATTTGCTAATGTATTAAATCCGGAACGTGTCTCTAGGAAAGTGAATTTTCATGCCTTGGTGAATGAGATGCGAATTGAAAATCATGATACGTGCTTCCAAAGGTGCTATGGAGGTGTATTCAACCGTTATGAAAATACACTTGTTGGCTTCTTTGTTGGCAAGAATGTTGCTTTTCATTTGGTTCCGAACTACGTCTCCAATACGTGGGGTAAGTTTGGTTTTAAGAAACTAATGAAGAATGATGATGGTGTTTTCCTCTTCAAATTCGATTCTAAAGAGGGTGTTGATAGTGTTCTTCAATGGGGCCCATGGATTATTCGTAATTCTCCTCTCATTCTCACTAAATGGACTCCTGATGTTCTATTGTCTAAAAGTGAGGTAACTAGAGTTCCGTTTGATTAAATTGCATAATGTGCCATTACTTGCATATTCGAAGATGGATTGAGCTTAATTGCTACTCGGTGGGTATTATGGTTAGATGCTTTACTAGTTCCATGTGTGTTGATTCATGGGGTCGCATTAGTTTTGCACGCGTTCTTGTGGAATTATCATCCAATTTGAGCTTAAACATGTGGTGACTATGGCGATCCCTAATAAGGATGATAGTGGGTTTACTACGGCAAGTATAAAGGTGGAATATGAATGGAAGCCGCCATAATGTGTGGAATGTAAAGTGTTTGGGCATGATATCTTGTTGTCCTAAGAGTATTAAGGATATACCGATGTTCCTCCCGCTTAAATGTGGACGAACCTGATGATGGTTTTAAGGTGGTGCACAATCGGAAAGCCAAACCCAAAGGTACGAAGATGACTGGAGGTATTAATATGGGTAAGGGTCCTAGATTTGCACCTAGGAAGCAGGTATATGTTGCAAAGACGAAGACACCGGCAGCTGTAAGTGGTAATGCTAAAGATACTCACATTACTACGCCTAACTCTTTTGGGACTCTTGAGGTGGAAGATGATTTGGGTAACCCAAGTACTGTGGCTGATTCTTCTACTCACAAGGTCAAGATGGAAGTCTTCGGTACTACTAAGGAAGCAGTATTGATGGATCGGGGACGGATTCTTGGTATTGGTGAGGCGTCTAAGCCTCCAGAGACTGGGACTTATTCTGCTGCAAAGCTTGTGAGTGATTCAATGGGAACAATGGATGGTGGTTCTACTCCCAGGAGAAAAATGGTAAGCTTGAAAAGCTAATTATTGATGGGAAAGCTACTCTTGTGGATGATGATGGTCAACCTATTCCGTCTACCTCGTCTACTAAGAGAGTTAACCCTTTCTCTAAAGTGGGAGAGATTGAGGTGGCTGATTCTGAAGATGAGGTTGTTGCTAACCCATTTGATGAGTCTGCTAATATTTTTGGTGGGGCCAAGAATTTGAAGATGAGTATGATGACTATGTATTCGATGACTATGCGAAACAGGTTCGTGATCTTCCAGGGAATTTGGATTCTTTTAATGCCATGTATGGCACAACGTTTCAAGGTCCTAGGAAGTAGTTTTATTGTTGTGGCATATGTTATCATTTGAGTAGTGGTTTGTTTTCTTGTTTAGAGAATTGGAAGTAACTTGTTATGTAAGCTTTATGCCTATGTAACGGGCTGAGATATGGGATTTCACTCATATCCATTGTACTTAAACGTTTATTTGGTTAATATATTTACCAGGGTGCAGGATTACTCCCCTTTACCCAAAAAAAAAAGGAACAAGGGATGAGGTCTCTGACCAATACTCCTATTGCTTCATTGTTGAGGATGATCCCAAGACATTTGACGAATCAATGAAGTCCCATGATATTTCTTTCTGGAAAGAAGCAATCAATGATGAGATGAATTCCATCATGGGTAACAACACTTGGGTGTTGGTTGATCTACTACCTGGTTGCAAACCTTTGGGTTGCAAATGGATTTTCAAAAAGAAAATCTAGGTAGATGGAACTATTGAAAAGTTCAAGGCTAGACTAGTCATTCAGGGCTTTAAACAAAAGTCAGGAATAGACTATTTTGATAGTTATACCCCTGTGGCTCGTATCAGTACCATTAGATTGCTGATTTCTTTGGCATCAATTCACAATCTGATTATTCATCGATGGATGTGAAACAAGCTTTCTTGAATGGTGAATTGGATGAGGAGGTTTATACTAACCAACCTCGGGCTTCATCTTGCCTGGCAATTAAAACAATGTGTTTAAACTGATTAAGTCTCTTTATGGACTTAAGCAGCACTGAGCAATGGCATCAAAAATTTGATGAAGTGGTTTTATCTAATGGTTATTTACTTAACCAGTCTGACAAATGTGTGTATAGCAAATTTGATGAATCTGGTAAAGGATTCATCATTTTTCTATATGTTGATGACATGTTGATCTTTAACACTGACCAAAATCAGGTTGACGTGACAAAGGAATTTTTGTCATCAAGGTTCTCCATGAAGGACATGGGGGAGGCTGATGTTATCCTTGGTATAAGGATTAAACATTAAAGTAAAAGAATTTCTATCTCTCAGTCTCATTATATTAATAAGGTGTTGAGGAAATTCAATTACTTTGATTGTACTCCAATGAGTACACCTATGGATACTTGTAAGAAGTTAATGCCTAATAAAGGCAAAGTTGTATCTCAACTTGAGTATTCTAAGGTAATCGGTTACTTGATGTAATAGCCAGATGTACAATGGGTAGTCTAGACACTTAGGTGTCAGGCATATCATGATTCGTGAGCTTATCATGAATGGGGTGGTATATATAGAGTTTGTTAGGTCTCAACAAAACTTAGCTGATCACTTGACGAAGGGATGGGCTAGAGACTTGGTTTTAAAGTCTGCTAAAGGGATGGGTTTGAGTCCAACTTAGTCACTGAATGCTAAGACACCCAACTCCCTCCTAAGGAAACTGGGGTGCTGAGTTCAATGTGGAAAGTTGAACATTCAGTAGACTAGAGCACATGTTTATTTTACATCCCAAGGTGGTGCTGAGTTCAATGAAGTCTTTACTTCTTAATGGTTAATTTTCTTTGAAAAAGTGCTTGGCAAGAGCATGAATAAAGAGGAACCACCTATGTAAATGATGAAGTTTTGCCACTTCAAAGAGCTTTGGATTCGGCTCTTAAAACATTTATGAATTTGGATATGGACACATGGCTTGTATAGTGTCAGGAGCTCTTAAGTGTTTGAAGATTGCATGTATTTTATCATCAGGTATTCAAATGGGTTGAAGGGTTCAATTTTTAGAACACCCTGATTCTCGAATATTTGAACGTGTAATGTACTAAGATGGAAATTCAATCCTCAAGATATTTTCGTTTATGCACATGTTTTGTTTGATGTTTGTTTTTCTTGAAAAGGAAGTGAACTAAATTTGGGGAGGATTGTTGGAAAATTTAGTGCACTTGTGGGATTAGTTCACACCTGGTTTTGGGTTATGAGGTACGGAGTGTACACCCATGAGGTCCCTGAACACCTTGAATCGACTCAATAGTGGTTTGTACTACTAGTGTATTGGTTACTACTGATAGTGTAGTAACTAATGGTTCCTATTGGTAGTGTTATGGTTCCTGCTGCTAGTGTAATTGTTCCTGCTGGTAGTGTATGGTTCCTGCTGCTAGTGTAATGGTTCCTACTGGTAGTGTTGCAGTGATTAATTTGTAACAGCTTTGACTCATTCAATTGGCTATTATGACTGCTTTATGACCACGTTTAATTGGTCATGTAACCACTACTTCTATGATTATAGAAGTTTATTATGGGTGATTAATTGGCCGTTAATCATACATAATGTCCATTGATTAGTGTTGAGTATTCTCTACTATAAATAGAGAGTGACATCTTCAGCTTGAAGACACACTGGAAAAGTATAATACCAGGAGAAACAAACTGAAAGCTAAAACACTTATATCGCAAGGGTTATTGATTTGTTCCTATTTCAATAACTAACATTTGGTTTTATCCTAAGTAGATATTCGTGTAACCCAGGAATAGGGTCGAATAGTTTACTTTGGAATGTGATTACACGATTCCAAGTGATATCCGGTAACCACCTAGTGGTATTGCTGTTGCTTTAATTATCTTACCCTGCTTCTGGGGTGTTACAACCAACAGGGGGAGCTCTTCAAAATTTATCTTTAAATCATAATCAACTCTCTGGTCCTATTCCAAGAGGGCTATGGAATTTCTCTAGTTTAATAAGAGCAAGCTTTCAATTTAATCATTTTCATGGAGATATATCGAATAGTTTTGGTGTCTACCCCAGCTTATATTCCTTTGATGTCAGTCATAGTATATTTCATGGGCAACTATCTCATAACTGGAGTACATTAAAGATGTGATATAACAACATCAACAGTAGCATACCACCGGAGTTTGGGAATTCAATTCAAGTGCTTGATATTTCTTTTAATCATTTGACTGGTCAGATTCCAAAGGAGTTTGGGGAGATGAAAGGTTTGCTAAATTTAAACTTGAATGGTAGCAACCTTTCAGTTGTTATCCAAAAATAGGTTAAACGGGGTCATTACAACGATTGGTGATTGGGTACAAATCAGTCGCATATATCTTAGTAATAACTAGCTCAGCGGAAAGATCCCATCATAGATCGATAAACTAAGTAAACTGAATGTTCTTGATCTATCTTGGAATTCACTAACAAAAGAGATACCATCAGAAATTGGAAGTTTAGAAAGTCTGGTGATGATTAATCTTTCTCACAATAAGCTATCTGGTTCAATTCCTAATGGTTTCAGTAACTTGCCAAGAGGGATTGATATCGACCTGTCTTACAATGAGCTCACAGGTCTGGTTTCCCCTTATGCTGTCTTTCTAAATGTGTCTGGAGAAGCATTACAAGGAAATCATCGTTTGTGTGGAAATGTTACAGGTTTGAAACTTTGTGAAAGTCAAATAGTAATGAAGAAAAATAATCATTTTCATCATAAGCTCATCCTTGTAACTATGGTCCCGCTTTTTGTGGCTCTTTTACTTGGTTTATTCATGTGTGGCCTCCTTTCTTAACACGTAGAAAGATAACTTCTCCATAGGAACCATCAGGCGAAGAAGGTGGCAAATTTTTCTCAATAGCAAGTTTTGATGGACAGGCGATGTATGATGAAATCATCAAGGTAACAAATGATTTTGATGATGCATATTGTATTGGGATGGGAGGATACGGTACTGTCTATGAAGCTGAGTTACAACCCAATAATTTTGTAGCTGTCAAGAACATTCATTCATCATCTGAGAATGATGATCATATAGGCTTCCTAAATGAGGTACGAGCATTAAAAAACATAAGTCATAGAAACATAGTTAAACTCTATGGATATTGCTTCCATGCTCATCACTCATTTTCAATTTACAAATATCTTGAGAAGGGAAGTCTAAAATCGCTCTTAAGTAGTGATATCACAGCAAAGGAAATGGATTGGCTGAAAAGGGTAAGAATTGTTAGGGCTGTAGCGAATGGTTTGGCTTATATGCACCATGATTGCACACCCCCTATAATTCATAGAGACATTTCTACAGCTAATATCCTTCTCGATTCTGATTATGAGGAACATATCTCGGATTTTGGAACATCAACGCTTCTATAGTTGGATTGATCCAATTGGTCTGCGGTTGTAGGCACCTGTGGCTATGTTGAGCCAGGTAACTACCAATATTTTAAAGTTATATATACACCTTGTCTCAATTCAGATTATCTATTTTACATTTAATCATGATCTGATATAACAAATTTTCTTTTATATTCTTATGTTTTGTTCCATGTAGAGCTTGTGCTTATTCGCTGGTGGCGACAGAGAAATGTGATGTGTATAGTTTTGGAGTTGTTGCACTTGAAGTGATTATGGGAAAGCATCCTAGAGAACTTGCTAGCCAATGTAGGAGATAGACGGATTCCGCCACCATCATATCTAGTTGAGAAAGTAGCTCACTCAATTTTGAATGTCTCACGGGCATGTTTGAACAACAACCTACACGAAAGGCCAACAATGCACCAAGTCAGATTTAATGTCAATGGATGATCGACTTTGGATGAAGAGGCGTGTATCAGTAACTTAATGCTTGATCGATTTGTTATGATGTCTAGTCATAGGTCATAAAGTTTAAGACATTTCTTATGTTTTTTTTTTTCTTGCCTTGAATTATGTTGTAAATTGTTATTAAATAAGGAAATAATTTATATCAATGAAGATTCGTTCCTAGAGGTGGAAACAAGCCGAGCCGAGCCTGAGCCTGCCACACCTCGAGCTCGGCTTGTTTATACATATAAAGCTCGAACTCGGCTAGAGCTCGTTTCGAGCCTCATATTTTGACCTCAACCTAGGCTCGTGAAAATTTTCAAAAGCTCAAGCTCGGCTCGGGCTCGACTAACGTTATATAGCGTGTTGAATGATTTAAAGCTCGAAGGCTCGTTAATCACATTAGGCTCAAGCTCGTTTATACATGCTTATATATATATTGAATATATAAATACGTTTATATTTTTAGGCCTCGTTTAGGCTCGTGAGCCTAATCGATCTTTATATATAAAGCTCGGGCTCGATATCGATTGGTAAACGAGCCCGTATTTAGGTTCCAGCTCATTTAGGCTCAGCTCGTTCGAGCTTTTTACACATCCGGCCCCGATCTTTTCACGAGCGGCTTGGCTTGTTTCCACCCCTATTCCTACCTTTCTAGATTAATACAGTTACGTGTATTATGGATCTTTTTGGTAATTTCTTAAAAGCATGTCATTTAAAATAGATTAACACAAAAGATATTCAAGTCCCATAGCAACATAATAAGAGTTTTGAAAATGTTATAAAATGACATGGGTATTAACATGATTTTTAGAGAAAATGTAAGAGTTTCATGTTGTTTAATAAATAATGATTAACTAAAAAATACTGCTGATGAAATATTTTAACTGCTTTTTTTCTTTTTTTCTTTTTTTTTTGAGTAATACTTATGTCCAAACTACACTATTTTCAATGCACAAGCCCCGCGCACTAAAACTAGTATTATTTCACAGCATATATGTATAACGTTCTTGCAATTTCTTTATTATACAGCATATGACATCACATTACATTGAACAATCTTGATTGAAGCTAGTAACGATTATAGAGCATAATCATTAATATTAGGCTGGTTAATACATCATCAGGATTGGATGAGGATCTTTAATTATGATTAGTGTTCGGTCCTCATGGGGGATAGTATCCTCCATCCCCACCTGGCGCATACGGTGGATCATTACGATAGTTCCAAGGATTACCAAATGCAGCAGCCTCTACTGGTTTGGAAGCAACAGGAGGATTAACTTTAGCATGTGAGTCAAGCGACTCCACTAATTCTCGAGGACCGGTTTTCTTCTGGGTCGACAAGGCTCGATAACTAGATAACTTTTTGATCTGGGAGGCTAGGTGAAGCCCTTCAAAAAGAATTAAATATCATGAATATCGTACTTCAAGAAAAACAAAAAAAATTGATGTCTAAAAACTTCCAAAAGCTCTATGCCGTATATGTCAATGGATTAGCATAAAAGTCCCTATTAATAGTCTTTTCTTGCTGGAGGTTCAAATAAAAAGTTTGAGACAGCTTTTTTTTAGCTGAGACAAAATTCAAACCCGAACAACTGGAGAAAGTCAAAACTCGACCTGATGAACACCACTATGAGGTTCACATGTTTTTTTAATGAGGGAGTCAATTTACACAAGAAAAAAGTTACTTTGCACATATAAGTAACAAAATAATGAAACACAACTATACTTGACGCATTGCAACCGAATGAATTTTCCACACAAATATGATAGCATAAACAAAATTAGTTTATATTTAGACATATCTTGTGTTCTTTTTTTTGGGTAATACGTATCTTGTGTTCTTCATCCAGCTTATAGAATGTTTAGTAGTATATATTGAAGGATACAAAAACAAAAAAAGGAAAAAGGATAAATCTATATTACATACCATTAGCCATTTTGGACATCGTGGTTTTAGGCCTTATTGCTGAAATTTCAGTAGGGAGCGAGACCAAGAGGATACAACAGAGAGCAAAGAAACATTTGCTATCCATTTTTTCAATGAGAGCAATTCTTGTATTATCACACAAATATGTAACTTGGTTTAGATTGTTTTATAGACAAATAAAGGACCCAAATTTGTGGTGTCAGTTGAAGTCGATAAAAGCCTTCAATTAAATGAAGATTTCATTTCATTCCAAATTGGCAACGTCTTACAACCAATAGGAACACATTGATATGATGTTGATGTCAATTATAATCTTGGATGTACGATTTTATCTAACGGGTATACATGTACGTCGACGTAAGTGCATGTATGTGTGAGCTAGTGTTTGATGGCCTTACCATGACTCTAGTACTTAGCTTAAAGATTAGGCAATAAACGCCTTATCAGCCAATGGTGATTGGAGGACAGGGCCGGTCCTGAGGTTTTAGATGCCCTGAACAAACCGATAAAAAATTGCCCACTTGTAAACAAAAAACACACTATCTTTACGGGTTGGGAACCTATTAACCATCTAAGCGACGTCGCCGTGCGTTTCTTGAAGCAAAAGCATCAACTATCCTATCACATTTAACAATAGCTTAAAATATCTCCTTGTCATGAAAAACTATTGTACGTATTAACCCAAAGAATCATATCTTATGAATCTTAACTTAATAAAGCAATTAAATGCATAACCATTTCCAAATATAGAAAAAAAAATCAATTTCCACGTGATATATAGCAACTCCATTTATTTGAAATTTACACTTATGGAACTGTGTGACTCATCTACAATTTTGATAAGTATCCATTTAAGGTAGGTAAATATTTTTTATGCGATTGATGTGAAGTTTTGTCTGACAAAATGTCCTAAAAAACTTAAATTAAAAAGAAAAAAAATTCATAATTTTTTTTTTGTCTTTTTCGATAAAAACGAAACTTCACAATCAAAAACCATATATGTTGCACAAAACACTGCTAGGTTGCACAAAAGGAAAAACATTTAAGTCGCATAAAAAACATTATCGTACAACAAAGACACTTGTCAACATTGTTATGAAGTCACACGGTCGCAAAATTTAGTAAATTTGAATTTTAAGGTCGAGCAGTCATATAGTAGAAAGACATTATTTATTTACTTTTAACTTTTATAATTAGATTTTAAATATTGTGTCCCAATGATTAACTCATTGATCATTGATTAACTCATGTATGTGATAGTTTGATACGGTTAAATAGCGTTAAAACCAACATATATTTTAAAATAAAATATTGTTGAGGCCCGCCTAAGAAATGACTTCGTTGATCTATATATTTCACATAACAATAATAATGACGTATATTGGTTTTCAAAAAAGGATTAGGTATTTAGGTCAAAGTATAGCAATAAGATAATAGAACGTTTAGGGACAAAAGTTTATATACATTTTAAATGATCAATCCCTATCTTTCATTCATTTTGATCTAATGACTTAGATTAAACCTGATTTTTACACTGCATGGGTATTTTAGTTAATATAAAAATCATTTTTTACATTTGTTTCAATTAAACGCTCTTTTAATTTCACACACACAAAGTGTGTGTTTCCCTCTTTTCTCCCGTTTTTTCATCTTCTTCATCACCTAACCTAATTCTTTTTCAATTAAACGATTCTTTTATGGATTCGATTTCAAATTCTTCGCTTCTTCATCATTCTTCTTCTTCTCAAGAGATTAGTTACTCGAGCTTTCTACAACTGACTCTACAACCGGACTGCACCAAAACGCCGTTGTTTCTATAACTAAATATGCAACTGAAGATATTGTTGTTAGTGATAATGTATCTGCTAACTATACGGAGGAGATTGTAGCTTATGAACACGCTGATGAATCTGCAGCTATTAAGAGTAAGATGTGTTTAAAACTTTTTTTCATTGTTTTCTGTTTGAATAAGAGTTTTAAGCTATGAATAAGCTATTTAGTTAGGTTTATATTAAATTAAGCTGTTTTAATCTAGGTTTAGATTGAATTAAGCAATTTTAATTTAGGTTTAGATTGAATTAAGCAGTTTTAAGTTAGTTTCAAGTTATGAATAAGCTATTAGTTAGCTTCAGATTGAACTAAGATGTTAGTTTAGTGTTACGCGATGAAAAAGATGGATAAGGTGTTAATCATTTTAAGCTCTGAATAAGCGATTAGTTACATTTAGACTCAAACTAAGCTGTTAATTAGTTTTTGATGAATTAAGCATATTATGCTTTGAATAAGCTATTAGTTTATGCTTTGATTGAATTAAGTAGTTTAAGCTTTTGAATAAGCTATTAGTTATGTTTTGATTGAATTAAGCACTTTTAATTTTGATAATATTATGCATCACATTTGATATCATATGTGATATCACATATGATATATCACATGTGATATCACATATGATATATCACATGTGATATCACATTTGATATCACATGTGATATATATCTGTTACATACATCACATGTGTTATATCATATGTGATCATAAGAACTTGTGTTTGTTATTTCATTTTTACTTGATCACTTTTTTATTTTGTGCTTTTTGTTTTTTCGTAATCAATGCTTTGAAAACTCCTCAATCATTTTCTACTCACTCTAATTTTGATACTCCCGTGGAACGTTTATTATATTCCTAAGTTCCTCGTGGATGTTTTATTAGCTAAGGGCAATGTTTTAATTCAGTTGATGAGTGCATTAGCGCAGATATGAAATATGCTTCAAAAGAAGAGTTTGTGGTTAGGAAATCATGTCTAGTAAAGGTCGAGGAGGTATTGTTTGTTAGCAAAAGCATCTAGTGTGTAATAGGGAAGGCTGTCCTAAGGGAATTCATGTAGACACACTAGATTTAGAGTATAGCGACAAGCTAAAGAGAAGTTCGAACCTGCATATCACAGGTTGCAAAGCACGTGTTATGTTTGAGTTGATTCATGGTTCTACAAAGTATAAGTTGACTTTTTTTTATAGTATACATAACCATGAGCTTTAACATAAAGAATATAAGCATTTAAGATAGATGCTCCCCCTTAACATGTGCATGGAAATCTTGAAATCGTTTGGCACATGTAGGGAGGAGAGCTTGTTGTTATATTTTTCTAAACTACTTATCAAATTATCAGTTTATATCCAATTTAAATCACAAATTCTTCCCCGATCACAATTTTCAAATCCTTTGAGATTTGTGATCTTTATAGATTTAAATTAATTTTGAAAACTTTTGAGGAGAAGAGTGACTTGTTTGTGAAAACATTTCACTGATAAGGATCAGATTATGAAACTTTAAACTCCAATGAACAAACATGCTTAAGTATCTTATGAAAACATAACATTAGCGAATGTCTGGATCCAATTGTACAAAACAAATTTCTTTTTGATTATCCAAAAATAGAACT
>OU343216.1:1253006-1349554 GCA_910596185.1 Chrysanthemum makinoi | reverse complement strand
TAATATTTAATAATTAATAATTAATAATTAATAATAAAATAATAATAATAATAATAATAGTAAAATAATACTAAATAATAAATATAATAATAATAATAATAATAATAATAATAAAATAATAATAATAATTATAATAATAATAATAAACAATATTACTTAATAATATTATAATAATAATAATAAATAATATTACTTATTAATAATAATAATAATAATAATAATTATAATAATAATATTAAAAATAATAATAATAATAATAATAATAATAATAATAATAATACTTTTTAAATAAAATGGTAAATAAAAATCATAAATTTAATATAAAATAATTATTAAAAAAATTAATTATTTGTTATATATAATATAAAAATAATTATTATAATTATTTACAAATTAAATAATATAATAATAATAAGCGATGAAGATAAATCGATATTTAACCGTAAAAATGAATTACAACACATTCCAATCAAGTTTCTTTATGTAATCTGAATTACATCAGCACGGGCGTAATTGCGTAATTCAATTACATTCACGTTACAAACCAAACGCAGGTGTAATGTAATCGAATTACAATTCCATCCAATGCTAACCAGCAGGAGTTGTAATGTAATTCAGATTACAATTACAACAGATTACATCGAATTCCTTCGAACCAAACGGCCCCTAAGAGTAATATGGATTAGGCTATTAGGGTATTAGATTTTTGGATTTGGGCTTTATCTATATGTCTATATTGGTTATATCCTACTTTGTATTTTTTTTGGTTGTGTTCTTCTAATCCGAAATTTTGGTGGATAATATATGTTTGGGATGCATTTGGTTATTAAGTTGGTTGTTAAATACTAATTTGTGGTATACTTATTGAACATGCGTATATTTGGGCCTTCTAATTTTTACGAGGTTGATTATTTCACATGGTTAAATTTTGTGCGTTAGCAAAATGTGACTCGAGGATTATTTGTTTATATCTTATTTGAGCTTGAAGTGTCGTTTCACGGGTGAGTGTACTTAGTATCTCAAAGTCTAAGGGTTGGTTGTATGCACGTCTTTGGAAAAAGTGATTTCCTTTTAGAGTGGGTGGCGGATGAAATATTAGGGTTGTAGTAAACGAGCGGGTCAACCCGCGCGTTGCTGCGGGAGTTTTGTGAGAAACATTTATTGAAAAATGAAGAATGTACTTCACCTTATGACCATGGGTCAAATTACAAATATACTTGGTCCTTTTCATGTTACAAATCTTGAAGCCCATGATCGTAAAAAATATTTTATACAAATTTTCTTCATAAAGTCGCAATCATCACATTACGCAAACCTCAAGTTTTGGCAAGTACCACCTGTTGATCTTTGTCTACTTTTCAAATCGTCACGATATGTTCGAGGAAGCGGGGTGAAGAAGTGTTGCGCCAGTGATGACCTATGGACATGTTAATCACATTGCGGTGTGCTCGTGGACTGTAGCAACTCTGTTACAAAGTAATTAAGCTTTAGTTGAGAAATGTAAATATAAAAGACAACATTAAAGCATTGAAGTAACCAACAGAAAATGCTTTATTTAAGTTCTTAGCCATCACAAATTAAGCAGATGGATAATTGAATGCACAAATAAGCTAGGATAAATAGTGGGAAGTTAAGATATAAAATCAATTAGCAAGTGAATGTCAAATATAAGCAAAATTTGAAAAGGAATGTGAAAATTAAAAGATCTAGTTTTGAAAATGCGACATGTAAGCTTTTCATTCAATTCTCATCAAGTTATATAAACTACTACTTGGGAATGATTTCACAAGTACTCAGGTTATCGATAACTTACCTAACATAAACCAATTTTGACCATAGCGGCCCATTAATAATGGTTTCATAAAAGGACTCAATCTCATTAATGCGTCTATAACTTTCAAGAGTTTTATGCTACGGTTTCTTTTGTCGGTTTGAACTGCAGTTGAATAATTCTGAGTTCTTCTACATCGACTAGCGTTAGGTACATATGTTTGCTTCCTTTTATAGTTAATACACACACATGAGACAAAACAAAGTATCATGATCCAAATGGTAGCTTATACGAGTTATCTAGGTAGGATGTTTGTCAAACGGACAACTTTGAAGAATTTGTGCCTGGCCAAATGAGGGCATACCTTAAGAACACGAAATTGATCATTGGGTCAGAACCTTCGTCTTATTATAATATCCCCTACGTATGATCGTGAAACAATGTGTGTGTGTGAGAAGAATTGGTGGGGTAAGAAAACTAAGAACACCGAATATAATGCTTGTGGGAGTGACAACATGATATAATAAAGTTTGCTATTAGGAATCATTCTCCGATTGGTAAAACCAAAGCTGATGTGTCCGTCTCCAAGTTGCAATAACCTTATTAATAAACTACCAAGTACCAAACACTCTTAATCCGCACTCTTAAAGTAAAACAAATAGGGCACATATTTATAATTGCATTTATGTTCTCTTACCACATGTCTTAGCGTGTCGGTCTCTCCAATATAGGTCTGACTTATTCATGTTCAATAAATTGACTGAATTAGTGTTCCCTAAGTGATCTTGGCTAGAATGGTTTTATGGTGTCTTGCTCTTTGTTATAACCCATTGGACATCTAAATGCTTACAACCTCACTTGGCCGATAGTTTGGCACTAAACATGACAAATTTCTAGGTAAAAAAAAAAACAACTCTGTTTTGAAGATAAGCTGAACAAAAAACAGTACCCACTGTGTTAATACAAATATCGTCATTAAACGTTATTTATATTTTTGATCTTTGCCTAAGTTTTGTTAACGACAAAAGTAAATTTAATTTATAAAAGCTTAAAGCTTGTCAAGTTTATTAGATATTAAAACAAGTTTTCTCAAACAATATATTCATCATTCAAGCATTTACATTTATGATTAGTAACATCTTCATATGACTCTAATCATTATGTATGATAGTAGTTTGTAGAATGTGTTAGGTTCTTAAAACCAAACACTACTTAAGCATTTGCATATTTCTATTAATAGTAATACAACATTTGACATCATGTATTACATCATGGAAATCATTGGAAGATTTCATTAGATATTTTGTGTGAATTTGTACTCTTCATATCTTGCACAATCTCACTTAGATAGAGTTGACTTTAGGCAAGAGTTGATATCTTGACTGTCGGGCTAGCGGTACCATTTTACAGTACGGGCGGAACCCTTTTAAGGGTCCGCGTCCGTGGGCGCTCGTCAATTTGGCTATAAATAGCAATGCCAAGCCAAGTAGTTTCTCATCCCTTTCTAACATACTCTCATACATATCTTCTCTCTAACCTTTCTAACTCGGTTTCATATCATATTAGTGATCTCTTTTGTAGCAAAGAAGATCAAGTCATATTCAAGCTTCAACGAGAAGTTGGAAGTCTTGTTTGTTTAGTGTTGTATGATCTAGTGTTGATTCATACTTCATTGTTGTATCAAACCATCATAATCTTGTGAGTGTGAGTGGTTAGTATTTTAGTCCTCAAAATACATTGTGTGTGGGAGTAGTTGTACCCTTGGAAAGAACTCGACATCTAGCTTAGTGTCGGAAATAGTGTAAGTGAAGTGTAAAGGTTTTCTCCGCCGGTGAAAGGAGCTTGTTGACTAGTGAAGTTAAACTCTTGAGTGTGAGACTCGAGGAGTGGAATAGGGCAAGGAAAAAGTCCTTGTAGGCGAACCACTATAAACAACTTGTTGTGGTTTGATCATTTCTTTCCTTATTTACTCATTACATATTGCTTGCATATTTCATTAACATACTTAAGATCAATATCAATTGATCTTTCAATAAGTTTCAAAACAAAGTTTTTAATTGGTAAACTATTCAACCCCCTTCTAGTTTTCTACAATTGGTACCCGAGCCTCGTTGCTCAAGAATTTCTAAAATAACTTGTATTTTATAAACTTGAAACGATCCATGGATTCTGAAAACTTTAAAGAAGGGCAATCTATGCAAAGACCACCACTCTTTGAAACCAATGGATTTATATATTGGAAAAACCGTTTGAAACATATGTAAAATCAAAAGATATAGATCTTTGGTTTATTATTGTTAAAGGAGATTTTAGTTCTACAACAAAGGATATTTCCGTTGATGAAAAAAAGAAATTAGTTGCTAAAAATAATGAAGCTAAAATGATGCTTTATAATGCTTTACCTAGAAAAGAATATGAAAGAATTTTTATGTGTGAAACCGCCAAAGATATTTGGGAATCTTTAATTGTTACACATCAAGGTAATTCACAAGTCAAGGATAACAAAATTGATCTTCTTGTTCAACAATATGAACAATTTGTTATCCCCGAAGATGAAACCATTGATTGTGGCTTTGCTCGTTTTAACACTATCATTACATCACTTAAAGCACTTGATGAATCTTTTCGTAGTAAGAACTTTGTCGGGAAATTTCTTAGAGCACTCCATCCCAAATGGAGAGCTAAAGTGACCGCTATTGAAGAATCAAAAGATCTTTCAATAATGTCACTAGCGAGCTTATTGGCAACCTCAAAGTTCACGAAATGGTAATGGAGAAAGATTCGGAGATCATCAAAGGAAGAAAGGAGAAGATCAAATCCGTTGCTCTTAAAGCAAAGGAGGAATCAAGCGATGATGGTGAATCTTGTTCCGATAGTGAAGATGAGGAGTATGCCATGGCCGTTAGAGATTTCAAGAAGTTCTTTAGAAGAAGAGGAAAATTTGTAAGACAACCTCGAAGAAAAAAGCCATTCGAAAGATCGGGATGATAAGAAAATTAAAGGTGAAAGAAAGTGTTTTAGATGTGGTGATGCAAGTCATCTCATAGGAGAATGTCCCAAGCCACCTAAAAGCAAAACTCAACGAGCTTTTGTAAGTGGTGCTTGGGGTGATAGTGAAGACGATGAAGAATCAAGCAAGGAAGAGATCGCTCTAATGGCACATGAGTCAAATGAGGTACTTTTCGACTCTTCTTATTCTTCTATAGATGATGACACCTTGCAAAAACAATATAATCAATTGTGTGAGCTAAGTCTAAAAATCATAACTAAAAATAAATTTCTAAAAACCAAAAAGGAGTTTTTGGAAAATGAGGTATATGAGTTAAAAGAAAAAGCAAAACGACTTGAAAAAGGAAAAGCAAATGACGATGATTGTAAATCATGTCAAGAGCTTAATCTTGAAATAGAAAAACTAAAGCTCACACAAGAAGTTTTAATAGAAAATAATTCTAAGTTTAAAAGGTTTGACAAAAACATCGCTCTTTCTTGATGAAATAGTTAAAATTCATAAAACACCGGGAGACATGAATGGGCTAGGTTTTAATGAAGTATTAATTCCAAAGAGTCAAAACAAAACGGCCGAAAAGAACGAACATTCTGTCAAATTCTGCCGATGCAGCCGCGGACCGAGCGGAACCAAAATAAGGGTTCGTCCGTTGTACAAATGGTGGTAGTGGTACTTGTGAGCAGAATGTTATGTCACGGACCGTCTTGAATTTGTTAAAGTAACAAAGAAAACCAATGATAATGTTAAACTAAAACCAGCCATTATATCGGGAGTAGGACTTGTTAAAAATGAATTTAGATCAAAAACTACTCAACAACGATATAAAACTTCTTTTGCCAAACGCCCCTTTCCTAAGAGCAACCACAACGTTCAAACTAACTACCAACACAACGGTTGGAATCAAAACTTTCCTAGACCATATCAAACTCCAGATTACATGCCATGGAACCCTTACCCATCATTTCCATACATGAATCAAATGAATGGTATGTTTAACCGGACCCATGAGATATTGGGGACCAAATGTTTGAGTTATTTGCTTCTTAGGTATGCTTGAAAGTTGGATTGGAACCCGATGAATGGATAAAAGATAGTGGATGCTCACGACACATGACGGGCAACAAAAGTCTCTTCTCATCATACCAAGAGTATGACGGAGGTAATGTCACTTTTGGTAGCAATCTCAAAAGCAAAATCATTGGCAAAGGTACGATTGCTCATAACTCTCTAACTATTGAAAATGTTGCTCATGTGGATAGGTTAGGATTTAATCTACTTAGTATTAGCCAACTATGTGATAAAAAGTATAAAGTACTATTTGATGAAAATGGTAGTAAAATACTAAAAGATGGTATCACCATAGCTAAAGGAGTTAGGAAAAATAACATATTCGTCATGAAAATAGATAAAACATATAATGACAAACTTTGCCTAACAACATTAGGCGATAGCTCATCTCTTTGGCATAGGCGCTTAGGTCACGCTAATATGAGACTTATACAAAACCTATCTTCAAAAGAGTTGGTTAGGAATTTACCAAAACTAAAATATGACCAACACTTTTGCGGCGCTTGCAAAATTGGTAAACAAACACATAGTAGTCACAAATCTAAAAATATGGTGTCCACATCTAAGTGTCTAGAATTATTACATATGGACTTGTTTGGACCATCCGCTATAAGAAGCTATGGAGGCAACTTATACACTTTGGTCATAGTAGATGATTACTCAAGGTTTACTTGGACGTTAATTTTGAAAACCAAAAATGAAGCTTTTGATAAATTTGAAATACTTAGCAAGAAAATTCAAAATCTTCTAGGTATCACAATTGTGTCGATCCGATCGACGGATCATGGTCGAATTTGACAACGAAACTCAATTTGGAAACTTTTGTGATACAAATGGTATAACACATAACTTTTTCGCTCCACGAACACCTCAATCAAATGGAGTAGTAGAACGTAAAAATAGAACAATTCAAGAAATGAGTAGAACAATGCTTAATGAACAAAACATTCCTCAAAAGTTTTGGTGTAACGCCGTTGACACTTCTACATATATTATAAATAGAGTCCTAATCGTCCTTTCTAAACAAAACACCATATGAACTTTATAAAGGTAAAAAGCCAACATTAGGATATTTTAAAGTCTTTGGTTGTAAATATTTTATTCTTAATACTAAGGATTATCTCACCAAGTTTGACCCAAAGTCTTATGAAGGTGTATTTCTTGGTTACTCTCAAACTAGTAAAGCTTACATTGTCCTAAATAAAGAAACAATGATAGTCGAGGAATCGTTGAACATAACATTTGAAGAAAGTCCACCTCCCTCTAAGACATCACCTTTGGTAGATGATGACTTAGTTGAAAGTCAAATAATAGAAAGTCAAATTAATAATAACAAGGAAGATAAATCATTAAATAAGGAAAAGCTTAATCAAAAGAACCTTAGATCACACAAGCTCAAAATCAAAGTAATTATTTTTGTTTTGTATCCACCATTGAACCCAAAACCATAAATGAAGCAATAAAAGATGAATCATGGGTAATTGCCATGCAAGAAGAATTAAACCAATTAGTTAGAAATGATGTTTGGAAACTAGTTCCAAAACCCAAAGATCAAACTATAATTGGAACAAAATGGGTCTTTCGAAACAAAATGGATGAAAATGGTGTAGTATCTAGAAACAAAGCTAGGCTTGTTGCACAAGGTTATAATCAACAAGAAGGAATTGACTATGATGAAACTTATGCAACGGTAGCTAGACTTGAATCTATTAGAATATTACTTGCTTATGCATGTGCTTATGATTTTAAATTATTTCAAATGGATGTTAAAAGTGCTTTCTTTAATGGGTTTATTAACGAAGAAGTGTATGTTGCTCAACCTCGGTTTTCGACTTTGAGAAACCACATCATGTCTTCAAACTCAAGAAAGCATTATATGGCCTTAAACAAGCACCTAAAGCTTGGTACGACCGTCTTAAGACTTTTCTTATTGATAACAAATATACTATGGGATTAGTAGCTAATACTCTTTTTACTAAGGAAAAGGAATCACAAATTATTATTGTTCAAATATACGTTGATGACATTATATTTGGATCAACTTGTCAAGAACTATGTAATGATTTCTCTAAAATCATGCATGACGAGTTTGAAATGAGTATGATGGGTGAGTTAAACTTCTTTCTAGGACTTCAAATTAAACAACTAGAAGATGGTATTTTCTTTAACCAATCTAAATATATAAAAGACATGCTTAAAAAATTTGGTCTTGAAGATTCCAAACCAACTAAAACACCCATGTCCTCGGACACTAAACTCACCAAGGACGAAGAAGGTGAATCCGTAGATAACACTAAATATAGAGGAATGATTGGTAGCCTACTCTATCTTACGGCTAGTAGACCCGACATTATGTTTAGTGTTTGTCTATGTGCTCGCTTTCAAGAAAACCCAAAGGCATCACACTTAGAAGCATTAAAAAGGAATTTTAGATATATTAAGGGAACAACGTGTTTAGGATTATGGTATCCCAAAGGAACGGGTGTGGAACCATAGTGTATGCCACTTCGGATCATGCGGTGATTATGTCGATAGAAAAGTACAAGTGGTATTTGCACTTTTGTTGGACATTGTCTCACCTCATGGTTTGCAAAGAAGCAAACGGTTTTAGCCATCTCTACTCTTGGCCGAAATGCGTCTCAGCGGGAAAAGCATGTCAACAAGCTCTTTGGATGAAGCAAGCTCTAGTAGATTACAGAATTCATCTCAACGACATTGTGATACTCTGCGACAACAAAGGAGCCATCGATCTCAGCAAGAATCCCGTTCAACATGCTCGTACAAAGCACATTGAAATCCGTCATCACTTTCTACGCGACAATGTTCAAAAAGGAAACATTTCAATCGAGAAGTATCCTCGAAGACAACATTGCCGACATCTTAACTAAACCTCTTAAACGAGAACCTTTTAATCTTCTTAGACTTGGTTTAGGGTTAATGGAACCAAACATGTAGGATAAACATAGCCTAAAACATTAGAATAGTCAAACCAAAACAATTTTTGTGTCTGCCTCTGGTAGCCCGCGGCACCAAGCGACAACACGGCGAAACCAAAAATTTGGTGCGTGCGGTCCGTGTGTCTACAGTAAGCAACTTTATACATAACATCTTCTTCCTCAAAAACCACTTTACCAAAACGTGTAAAACTTAAACCAAGCTCATTATTGTCATCTTCCCACTCACTAATCCCTGAAGATAACATCATTGTAAGTATCCTAACTACATTTCATCTCTTAATTCTGAGTCTAGGATTCTTATTTATGCACAAAACTATCACAAATCATTACATGGGGTTTTATGTATGCTTTTATACCAAATATGAATTCAATTGGCAAATTGCATAACTAGTCATTCAAATTAGGTACTACATTATCATATTGCATAAACAAATCATGTTTCCCACTAATTGATAGATAATAAATATAAGGCCTTATTCAAACAACCAAACACCCCATGTCAAAAGTTTTGAAAAGCTTCTCACTTGTAGGAAAACATTTTTCATTGCTAATACAAATAGAAACGTTAAATTTTCATCACTTGCATGCTCTTGAATACTAAAGGTATTGCATAACTAATATGCACTCCCGGGTATATTCAAATGTAGCCACATTGAATTAGGAGCATTTGGGTTATCTCATGGTATTTGCCAAACACTCCACTAAAACCATTTTGTGCATAAACTGAGTCGAGATAACCGCTCAAATTGTTTTCATATAGGCACACACTAGAATCAAAAACGTTAAAATTTATCTTAATTTTTTTTAATTCTTGTCCTTAGGAATAACCATGGTAGCCGCAAGATTCTATGATCACAAAGACACTCTTAACTACATTCCCAAACACCACAAAACCAAAGGACTCACCAAGGAACAAGTAGAAATATTTAGGGGTCTAGAATCAAGGTATTTCCATGAGGGTAGAACCATTCACCCATCCTTCCTTGAAAATACCAATCTTCGTGAAGAACTAGCCGCCATTCAATTCGATTGTCTTCTTGACATTGATGAACCAATTTGTCCTAGGTTTGTGTTAGAATTCTATGCTAGTGTGACCGGTTTTAGTGATGAAGATGATGATGAATTTTGTCTTAGCTTTAGAATCAACCAAAATGACTACACCATCACCTTAAGTGAATTTGCTAGAGTACTAGGAATTCCCAACCGAGGAACTTGTGTCTACACGGATAAGTGGTCACTCACCGCTCTTGATGCAATCAATGACCGCTCTCTTCCCTACCAAACCCGTTTGGCCGATAAGGATGTCATCCGTGAACACCCTTTTAACCCAAAAGCGATACAACCCGAGTAACCGAAAGGGAAAAGAGGTAAACCGAGATCCATATGGAATGGAGCTAAATGAACTTAAGCACGAATTTAAGAAATGGGAGGAGTTACTTAGAGCAAATGTCATTAGCACCATAGGAAATAGGGATCACATAAGCGCTTGTCTTTGCCACATGCTCTACAACTTGTCCACCCGACAACCATTCAACTTAGCCTACTACATAGCTAGGAGAATGATTGATATTCCAACTCAAGGATCCGTTGCTCTTCCATACGGGATGCTTCTCACCCGTCTCTATAGAAACTTTGCACCAATTCCACCAACCCCAAAAGGGATGCACCTTCACTATGAACTCATTCCTCACATCTTTGTACCTTTGAGTGATGCTCGAGTTGCTAAGACTAAAGGCAAGAGAGCTAAACCTCCAACTCCTGCATCATCATCATCAAATAGCTCCGAGGATGGTCTTCCAAGCTCTCATCTTCCACCTCAGAGTATTAGCATCTCTTCGAGATTGAGAATGAATCAGGAGAATTCAAGCAAACTAAGGGAATGTTCAAGTGCCTTGGTAGGATGATGAACAAGATTTACAAGAAGTTGGACAAATAAGGGTACTTTAAGGAGTGTTTGGAACAATGCATTATCGTTAATGTTTGATACTATTTAGTTGTTTTTATTATGTAGGATGATCATATAACTTGAAACAATGTTGTATGCTAACAATCTCATGCAGGGGATAGCACAAGTATGCTATCAAATTTTACCCATTTTCACTATATTGTGAAAATCAATAAGCCTTGCTCAAAATCTATGCTCCACTATGTTTACATATGTGTTATTTACTTTTCCTAACTAGAAATGTTTAGTATAACATCTTTTGAGAAAAATTTCAGGTTTCGGAAATTTCCGGACACCTAAAAACGAACTCTGTCCATATTTCACACTCCACGGATCGGTGGCACCATAATTTTGGTACCGTCCTTTATGTAGTTGGCCGCCATACATGCAGGCGGACCGGCGGCACCCTTTTAGTTGCCGTCCGTGTATGATTTTGGTGCCGTGGATCCTCAGGTAACTCGAATTCGACTCTTTCGTGATTCCAAATTATCTTCCATCACCTATAAATCAATCTTAACTAGTTTATACTTTGTTATTAACTAGTATATTCACTAAGGTATATAAGAAATCCATTTCCCACCAAAATTCAAAAATTTGAAAAATCCACCCAAGGAGCCCTTTTGCATAAAGGAAGGAACCAAATTTTGGTACCTTCAAATCCGTGGGTGATCTGAATATTAGGAAATTCCACTCACTAGAACACATTTATTGCATATCTTTTCTTCTTCACTCCATCTTCTTTGTATGGATTGACTTGGGTGATATGACTAGCATTCAACCCACTTCCAAATCATTAGGAACCTCATCTCTTCAATGGTTCAACATCAAATCAAACCATTTCTCAACAATTTCTTATCTCTATAAATTGAAAGGCTTTACCATGATCATCCTCACACCTTCTTCATTCTCACTACTATCTAGCAAATCAAAACCCAAGTTAAAATGACTAAATCATCACCAAAACCTTGCAAGAAAACCGCTAGAATGAGCGTAAGGCCTTGTTGCTTTGTTCATCTTAGCTCATCATCCGAATCTTCACCACTCACAATCTCATCTCCCATTAGAGATGATATACATCTTACCTTAGCTACACCCACTTCATCACACATTGTGATCACCACTCCACCACCAACAAAAACACCTACTTCACCTCCACCGTCACCCATCCAAACATCAAAACACCTCACCACCTTCACCAAGGTCTCCCCCTCTCACTCCCATGGAGTTATTTTCAACTCCACCAACATCACCAAATCCTTTTCTAGAGGACTTGGAAGACTTGCCTCCTAGGCCAAGTCATCCACCACCATTGCCATCCTTTGGCACCATTGAGCACATCGCTCATGAATCACCGGTCATCCATTGACCCAAACGCCCCATTAGGGCCAAGACCTCTCCTTTTTCACCCCATTCACAAGGACATTCATGGTCCTTTATACGGGGATCATCCACTTCCATCATCAATGTCCTCTCATATTGAGGACATTCCGGAGAGCATGTGGGATGACAATCCCACTAGAGAGGAGATAAGAACTCCACAACCTCCACCAATTCAAAGGCATGGTGGATTCTCACTTAAGTGAGACAATGCAAATGCAAAGTGCTTTGCTTGCATCCATCATGACCACTCCAAACATCCCCAACACCACCAACACATCCACCATTCCACCACCACAACCTCCCCAAACTTTCTACCCTCCAAGGCATGGTTGCTCAACTTGTGAGCAAACGGGTCAAACCGTGGAACGGACCCGGGTTATGGTCCATGACTTCCAAGAAGAAATGAGGTTCATCCTCAACCACATTCTTGAGCGTCTCAACGCTCTTTCCCATCCACCATCACTTTAGGATGGTTTTAAAATAGTCTTTTTTTTTTTTTATTTTTTAGGATAATTTTCATTTTCTTGTACTAAAAACACATCATTGTGTTCTCTTTTCATGATCTTGATTCATGAAAAATTTTAACTAATGAATGTTGTTTATCATATTGTTGGTGTCATTACATAGTGCTTGGAAATGCTTGTGAATGATCATTATTACTAACATTTTTTGTAGCTTTATTTTCACAATCCATGTATCTTCCCATTAAAGCACCCAATTTAGGGGAAGCTTTGAACAAGGGGGAGATAATAGCTCGGGCTCATTACATTCCATATCTTCTTTTGTTGAGACAAAAGGGGGAAAAAATATAGAACTTGGAAATTATTCTTATTTGACTTTTCGAAAAAGTCTAGCTGCATACTTTGACTTTTCTGAAAAGTCAACATCATGCATCAACTAGTTAATTCTTTGACTTTCATAAAAAGTCAAATTTCATACACTTGCATTATCATTTTCTTTTCAAGTTCTAAAACTAATATTTTTATAACTCTTGTACAAACTTTGTTTCTTTTATAAAAGTAAAATTTATATTTTGTCCTCAACAAAAAGGGGGAGATTGTTAATACAAATATAGGCATTAAGCGTTATTTATATTTTGATCTTTGCCTAAGTTTTGTTAACGACAAAAGTAAATTTAATTTATAAAAGCTTAAAGCTTGTCAAGTTTATTAGATATTAAAACAAGTTTTCTCAAACAATATATTCATCATTCAAGCATTTACATTTATGATTAGTAACATCTTGATATGACTCTAATCATTATGTATGATAGTAGTTTGTAGAATGTGTTAGGTTCTTAAAACCAAACACTACTTAAGCATTTGCATATTTCTATTAATAGTAATACAACATTTGACATCATGTATTACATCATGGAAATCATTGGAAGATTCCATTAGATATTTTGTGAAGATTTGTACTCTTCATATCTTGCACAATCTTACTTAGATAGAGTTGACTTTAGTCAAGATTTGATATCTTGGTGTCGATGGCGGTACCATTTTGGTACACGGACGGAACCCTTTTAAGGGGTCCGGTCGTGGGCGCTCACATCAATTTGGCTATAAATAGCAATGCCAAGCCAAGTAGTTTCTCATCCCTTTCTAACATACTCTCATACATATCTTCTCTCTAACCTTTCTAATTCAGTTTCATATCATATTAGTGATCTCTTTTGTAGCAAAGAAGATCAAGTCATATTCAAGCTTCAACGAGAAGTTGGAAGTCTTGTTTGTTTAGTGTTGTATGATCTAGTGTTGATTCATACTTCATTGTTGTATCAAACCATCATAATCTTGTGAGTGTGAGTGGTTAGTATTTTAGTCCTCAAAATACATTGTGTGTGGGAGTAGTTGTACCCTTGGAAAGAACTTGACATCTAGCTTAGTGTCGGAAATAGTGTAAGCGAAGTGTAAAGGTTTTCTCCAGCGTTGAAAGGAGCTTGTTGACTAGTGAAGTTAAACACTCGAGTGTGAGACTCGGGGAGTGGAGTAGGGCAAGGAAAAAGAGTCCTTGTAGGTGCGAACCACTATAAACAACTTGTTGTGGTTTGATCATTTCTTTCCTTATTTACTCATTACATATTGCTTGCATATTTCATTAACATACTTAAGATCAATATCAATTGATCTTTCAATAAGTTTCAAAACAAAGTTTTTAATCAGTAAACTATTCAACCCCCCTTCTAGTTTTCTACACACTGGTTTGGCACCCTCTTAAAAAATCAAGTCGGCCAACGTGGTCGTGCTCATAGTGCATACCAATCATGCTTACGTGCACGTAAATACAAAGAAAGCAGTTGGCATGTGCCATTTTGAATCTCAAAAGTACTTGTTTTAAGCATAACAAAATAATGAATCCCCAAAACCACCTTAACATAGATAAAGATGAATATAGTAAAGGGGTGTTTGTGTGTTTTATGAGCTTTTAGCTTATTAGATGTGTGAGTAAATACAAAATGGCGATTGAGTCAGTTCTTGAGTTGCTTGTAAACAACTAATCTTATTATAGCCTTCTTTGAAAGCAAAAAAAATTTGTTTGCACCCATCACTAATTACACAACAAAATTAGTATAAAAATTGAATCTTATAATGTTACTATAAGCAAAGATCACATTATTTTGTTGAAATAAGATGTAATTATAGGCTGATAAGTACACATGATAAAATATGCTAAATTATGGGATTAAATACATAGGTATTGATATTATGTAGAACCTTTGCATTAGACATACTTAGTATTATCAATCTAGAAAATATAAAAATCGGTGATAAAAACCGGCATCGATCCTAATTTGTCTGACTAATTAGGGAAATATTATCACGACATAAATAGAATGTGATACAAAGAATGTCGGAAAAAAAGGCTATTTGCATCATGTTTCGATGGTGCACCATATGCCTTGTGCACCATTGTATGTCGATGTAACCAAAAGTATTAGTAAGCTTCCTTAACATGATGTATGTCATATCGGTAATCACAATACTATTTTTTTAAATAGTGAAATTACTCCTTAAGGGTACATTGTAAAATAAACTATCCAAGCGACACGAATAACATGTTTAGGATGCTAAATGGTACATTTGTAATAGGCTATATAAACATCCGCAATAATTTTTTATTAATGGCATCACTTCTTATTAAAATTAAAATCACAGACTCACCTTTGTAAGTGGAAAGTGAAAATAGGATCATTTAGACTCTACGAAAATATCGCGTTTGTTTTCTTAAGATACGTATTCCTCTTTTGCCTATCTCGGCATGATTTTCATCCCTATTGTATATGCATCGTTTTCGATACTTCAACTTTTCATTTCATCACCAAATGATCCTTGCGCATTTTCACAAAATCATAGGCGTTAGATTAACTTGGTAAATGTTCAGTTACATTTCATTTTGGAACTTTATTTTTTGTGAGAAGTGTAGGTAGATAAATTACTAGCGTTTAGAAGGTATACATATCACGCTTTAGAAAATGTTATACTAAATTTAGAAAATAAAATCACAATGGGCAATAATCATGATAAATAAACCACCCATTACAACCCCTTCAACCCCAAGCGCACCTATTTGATCCCATTTGACATCCAAGCACCATGACCCATTCGCGACCGAAGTCCATCATTTTCAGCCCTCGAGTTACCTTTTATTGTTTGTCAACTAATATTTAATATATCCTTTGTATTTTAGGAGCATAATTCAATTTGTTCTTTTGGCTCCGTTTTTCCTCTTTTGGCATCCGTTTTCCTCTTTTGGCTCGACATAATTGTTTCTTTCTTTGATGTGTAGATCGCTTTCTTTTGTCATTTGAGGAGCATTTTTCACAGGATATGGTCTAAAGCGAGAAGCAAGTGGAACATATCACGGAAATTTAAAAGTAATAATAAGTTTAGTTATATTTTGAATTAAGAAGTGGAATGAGACTTAACCAACTTTGTGTTGGCATTGCTTCAAGACCTTTGCATGACGATTCACGCCCATCTTAGGTTTCCATTATTATGATATCATTTAATGAGTATAAACCCATTATTGAACTAAAAGAAGCTTTACGGCACAAAAACCTACATTTGACTCTTTGATGAACCCTAAAACCGCATGTGAAGAAGAAAAGGGAGGAACCTTCCAAATAGTGATCCTGTTGTTTGAAACACGAAATAGTTTGATGAACCCTAAAATGCATAAGCTTCCACTTCATTACATGAATCACGTAAAAGTCAATCTAGGAAATATTAATAAAAGCGTCACGGGCTTTAGCAACTATATATGTATTTAGTACGCATTGAATTTAGTTTTGGCCCATAGCACAAACCATTTATTCTTTATGCACATTGAACAGGAGTTGCATTTTTTATTTCAAATAATTATAGTTATTAAAATATGCTTATTTATCCCATTAATATAAGTAGAACATAAGATGTGATCTTACATATAAGCGAAGGAAGAGTAATATAGCGGTTTAAGTAGGTAGAAAGTTGCTTAGTTGAGAGTGCTTATCGATATCACGTAGTAATAAAGAATTTTCATTTATTTAAAGTTAATAATAAAGGAAACCTTGGTTTGGGGTTCAACAGCATCGGATAGCAATACTCTATATAAGCAAACCATTCCATGAATTCTTCTTTGCATTTCCTTTGAACGATGATGTTGCCTTTCATGCTTTGATGGTGGTGTTTCGATCTTTGGAGCTGTGAGGGTTAAATGATGCCATTCTGAGAAGGCCAATGGAACTTGAAAAAATTGGTGTCGTGTTATCATTTTGAAACTTACATTATCGTTTGAGAAACATATAAGCGATAAATTAAAGGCGCTGCTTACAATGTGCATTTCAAAGTAGAACGTGAGTTTGGCCTAATTTGAGTAAATTATAGAATCATAAACTTCTAAGTAATCCCTTAAGCTAGGTTTACAAAAACTAAATAAGCTTATAAGCAGGGAAAATAAGCTAATCCAAACACTTCTTAACAAAAACCGCTAACTAAACACAAAGTGGTAAATTGTATAAGCCATAATTCTCAAAACTCGGCCGTAACATAAATTAATTAATGATATCAAACATACGGTACAGCTGACTAAACTTCTATTGTTCACTCTGAGTCTTAAGAAACATAAATTATAAAATCGACATGAAACATTTAAAAAACCTGTTATACCCAATTAGTTATCGGTTTTCGATTTCCGTCAACTCTTACCATTCATCTTCTTATTATCTAAGCTACACAAAACCAATAAAATCATACTAAAAAGTAAAACTTATCAATCAATTTACCTTTGTTTTGTGTTGGCGGTTGGATGAATTCAAGGGCTCAAGAAACTATTCTTTGAATTTAAAATCAATGGTAATGTTTATCTACTCCTAAATCAATCCATAATTCATAGAAACGGTTGATGGCGTCGTCTACTTGTAAGTGGATGGTCTCATTTATATGTTTAAATATCTTGTGAATACATGAAGGTTTATTAAAGTCTTGCGAACTAACTTTTGGTAAGTAGCATATTGTCTTTGACACCGATTAGTCATCCATGAGCCAAAAGCATTAACAAATCTCGGACCACCTAAAGTGCACAAACCAAACTCTTTCAAACATTAACACAAACACTTGGTGTGCCTCATATAGTCATATAATAGAAAAGGTAATCTCCACGTCAAATGAACTAAACTAAACAAAAGTGTATGATAAAAAAGCCAATATCCACATATGAACTAAATTTAACAATCATGTTATCCTTTTTCTCGATAAGGACACTATTGCGGTGTACAACAATTTAAAAAACATTAAAGATGACTTACCATAGCTTTAAAGAAAGAACCTGCGTCATGAAATTGGAATCCCAAAATTAAACAATACATTGTTTATGTGTGTGATCACACAACGGTTTTTGATAAGCCAGAGGAAAAGAGGTTTTGTTTGTTGTTTTAGTGATTTGGCTTGAAGAAGAATGTTTAGGAAAAACTTAATAATTTGGGTTGGCATCACCGTAAGGTAAGTGTGGGCTTCCGAGAAGGAGAGTGTATATTTTTGGTTTTGATTTAAGGTTGAGATGAGAGAAATGGTTGAAGAGAAGGGTGGGAGAATTGGTAGCATCTGGGCTTCCGACCCAACATTCATTGGGTGGTGTAGCAAAAGTTTGTTACCCAATCATAGAGTGCCACATATACCAAATGTCCCTAATGACTTTAAAGCGGCCAATAAATTGAGATTAGGATAGTAATCACCTTATATGAAACTTGATTTGGTCCCCTCAGCGCGGCTTTTGGTATATATATATATAATGAGAAAAATTAGAGATTTGTGTGACCCATTTATACCACATTATTAGGTTTAATTGTAGGTGGGTTATTATCTCATATGATTGGGTGGTATGTTTAGGTTTTGGGCCTAGCGATTACATAAGGCGAAGTGAAGTTAAGCTAAATTTGGCTTTAATGGTTTTGAATGTAGTTATTTGGAATTGTTGAGGCAAATTCCATAATCCGGTTTAATTTTGGGAGTTAGACTACGGTCCAGCGATGCGGGAGGGAATAAGTGTTCCTTCACGCACAATAGCAGCACCAGCGTTAGCCTGCATACTGGGCGGTGTCGAGACCAAGCTCGGCGTGAAGTAAAAATTTGGATGGAATGAAGCGGTAATAAATCGCATGGTTGAAGTGTGTGTGTGTGTGTCCTTAAAACATTAAATGTGTTGGGGTATTTATACTACCCGACTATGTACAACGTTCTTTGTAGATTTACTATTAGCCTTGAGGCCTAGATTACACACTTTGTAGGTCTAAAACCACCTAGATGATAGGCCGCGTGACAGAATCCTTGATTTGGATCATCTTTTATGCGTCCGGACGGTAGGTAAAAGCGTTAGTCCGGCGGATCCTTCCGGACAACGATTGTCGGGACAAAGCCACCTTAACATGTCCTGGATCATGGGTGTCGCGAAGCCGGTGGTGCAATACTTTGGATTTATTAGATATTTATGAAGGAGGACATTTTTGTTCCGTCGAGTCGTGGGCCTTAATAAAATTGCGGTGTCGGGCTATTACGATGGGCACGGTACATTTTAATGGGCTTTCATCCGTGCTTTTCAGTCTTAGGTCGGCGTGGGCCGGGTGAGATTGGCGGCGATATTTCTTGGTGATGGGACTCTTTTAATCTGTTGGGGTTTTCTCTTTTTCTTATAAGCCTATATATATGCTTTTTACCAGTTATTTTTCTCATCTCTCTTATCCTCACGAATAGCTCTAAATCCGGATTTCTTCTTCGTTTTATAAGGTTTGTCTTGTTCTTCTCTGTAAGTATTTGTATATCTCCTTCGGCATCCTTTTAGTAATGGCGAACAAAGCCCAGAGAGCAGCAATCCTATCTCAACGAGAAGTTATCCAACTTTGGTAGTCGAAGTTTGATATGCATATATATACATCTAAGTAAAACCTGACCGAAATTTGGACAACATAATCGTAGAATATGGTATTAGAATGACCTCGAATCCTCACCTTCCTCCGGACGATATAACTATGGACCAACTTCCTGCCGATAAAATTGGGATATACCCTACTTGATTTGGATGCGGGAAGCGTTAGGATTCCTTTTTCTTCCTTCTGTTAAATGTAATTAGACACTTTAGGGTTCACTTCTCGATTAGTTCCTTTAGGCTTGAATCGGGTAACTCTTTTTGAGATTAGGTGCTATAGTTTGGGCATCCACCTTTGTATCATCTTTGTTAGAGTTTTACGGTTGTGCTGGCAGGGGCGGTTTTCCTTCGAAAGTAGGGCGGGTAAGAGGGCCTACAAGTGTTTTAAAGAGGTGCTCACGGCGCCTAAACCTTTGGAAGGAAAAGTTTTCTTGATTGACCGTAGGGCAATACCGTATGCCATGGCATAGAGACATAAGGATTCCAAGATTACGGATCCTTATCAGGACGGGTTTTCGGGGAGGGGCCGAGAGGTTGAGCGATACTCAGATTTTGTTAAAGAAACCTACCATAAGCCTATTGTGGATGTGCCATCTTTCTTGGTTTTCAGAATCCGGGGTTGAGCCTCTTTTAAAGGATGTGAGGGGTCATGGTAATTATTTATCATGCCATGAGATTTGTTGTGTTTATTGTTTAGTGCTTTCCTTTAACAATCTTTTTTCCTTACGATTTGTCAACATGTCTGAATTTCTTGAGCTCCGAATGGGGCGATCTTTATTGTGACAAAGGCCTGCCGTCGACCCTAAGGAAATACCCAAGAAAACGGCGGATCCCTGCGGTAGAGTGCGGCCATTCACGCCAAGGATGCTCTTGCCATTCGAGCGAGGCCGATCCGGATGTCATTAGCGACGAGAGAGAAGAAGGAGAAGCCGGGGAAAGGAGGGAGAGGGAAGCGACCAAGAGAAAAGGTGAGATGCGTCCAAAACCCAAAGCAAAAGAAAGAAAAGAGAAAGAGCGGGTTTTGTTGAGCAATTCTCTTAGGGCTCTCGGTGGTGAGCAGGACCCTTTGAACCAAGCTCGTGGGAGGACCAGTCAATGTGAACCTGCTGGCGGCGGGGAACCTCCAATCGTTACTTATTTGTTGTGCGAGGAAAATGTGGGCGAGAGGGAATGGGTGATACTTGAGGGGTGAGGTGGTGATCATTTACAGAATCGCTGCTACTCCAACAGAAGGGGCCCTATTCCTTCGATGGTATACTTGAACCACACCCAACTCCTCATTTTACCACTTGTAATTACTAACTTTGCTTTTTGGCCGTCTCTTAGGTCAATCGGCCCTGCAGTAAGTAGCCCGGCCACATCGACGGGGTTTTGCTAGATTCGGGTATGTTTCCATCTTATATTAGTCCATATGCGCTATTCGATTTTTCTCACTATCTCTTTTTGCTTTTTATTTGTAGATGAGGCTACCAATGTTTTCCTCCTAGTGGGGTCTCCGCGAGATGTCACGATAAATACCTATCGGTCTTGCCGAAAGATGATTGACAAGCGTTGCCACTCAATGAGAGAGAGAGCTTTGGGCGAGGTAAACAATATTGATCTCATTAGGCGGTCTGAAGATTTTGGGAAAAGCGTATAGCTAGGAAGCTATTTCTAAGGAGGTTAGGGATCTCTAGCGGTTACTTTTACTTGAGTGAAACTCACAAAGGTTGCTTGGGTCTTGAACTCCTTAGCCCGAAAGGTGAGAATGAAAGGTTGACGGAGGGTTGAGGAAACTAGACTCGATTTGAAAGCGGTCACGGTAGAAGGATTTGGAGGAAGAGGTTGTGAGGGTAACGGGAGAAATAGGTGGGCGGGATCTCCGGTGCTCAGGCGAAAGAATAAGGAAATGGAAAGTGAGTTAGGTGCCAAAGACCAATCTCTAGCGCTCTGCGAGGTGAAGCGGCAAATTGGTAGCCGAGGTTGCTCAAAGTGAGGTGGTTAGAGAATCTTGTCCGGATGCTATTGCCTTAATTTGTCGTTTGTTGGGGCGTCGAGTACAAAAGTGTATGGCTAAAGTGTACAGCTTGACCTACCAAGTAGGGTTTGTGACGGGGCCAATGACGGAGACCGAGGAAGAGGCGGAGGCTGCCTTGCAAAAGATCGGGAAGGTCAACAAGGATGCTCCGAACTTGTGGAGTAGTATGACAAACTCTTTGAAGGCTGAGTATCCTTTATTGACTTGCGACTCTTGCCGTTTGCCCTTGGGGACCTAATGAACACAGGAGATTCTCAGTCGGAAAAGATCTGGCGGACCATCGGGGCTCCTCAAACCATGAGACTCGGTAGATGCCGCGAGGAGGAGAATGCTTAAGAATCCGGACATTCTTAGGACTTGTATTTTGTGAACAATTATTAGTATAATGTGTTGTAATAATTAACAATGTTTGTTTACGTTAACTAGTTTGTGAATGATGAATCTCTTTTTACGACGACATGTCCTTTTTGCCTTTTCTTTCTCTCTTCGGTTTAAGTAATGTCTTCCTTGGGTTATTCTAAGGGCATCCAGGCCAGCGCCGAGGCCGTGCATCAATTTCGGGCATCCTCATGAAGTTAGAGGGCATCCATCGCTTGGGTAGATCTTCCTAGGTTATTCTAAGGGCATCCGGCCTTGCGAGCCGTCATCCGGTTTTAGGGCATCCTCATGAAGTTAGGGCATCCATTACTTGGGTATTTTATGTTTTCATACTCGATGGGGCGACCATCCGAATCGCTACATTATCACACATTAGTTTTACTTTTCATACTTTCGGCGGGGGCGACCGCCGGAATCGTTGTATTATCACATGTCGGTTGTTATTTTTCATACTTTCGGCGGGGCGGCCGTGGGGCTGATATATTATCACATCGGTTTTGGAAAATTGTCTCCCCTTGCAAGGAAACTTTCATCATTTAATTGATCATACATAGTCCTTCGGATTACACAATGACAATAGGATTCTGTCATGATAGCAACTATAAGAAGCGGTTTACGAGATTTATAGCGTGCAGTCAGGGGGACCTCCTTCTCCTCCATTGTTTGCAACTTATAAGAGCCATTCTCACTTGCTCCTATTATACGATAGGGCCCTTCCCAATTAGGTCCTAAATTTCCTTGATTTTCCACCGACTTGCTTCATTCTTTTGGTAGACAAAATCCTATTTTGAAATTCATTGGCTTTCTCAGATTGTAGTATTGTTCGACTACGTTTTATTTTAGCTTCACGGATGGCGGCGTTTTCCCTTCTTTCTTGTAAGAGGTCTAAATTAGAGGCGTTGTTGTTCTTCATTCACGGTCCTCAGGAACATCATCGTCCGGTGTGTGGGCATCCTATTTCTGGCTGGGATTACGGCCTCACGCCATCACATTGGTGAAAGGGGTTTCTCCGTTGCATGTTTTGGCGTCGTCCGTCGCCCATAAAGCGTTAGGCAGCTCTCAGCCATCGCTCTCTCCGCCTAACCTTGTTTTATCCCATCCATCGAGGGCTTGGTTTTGGTTGGTTGACGTTGGCATCCATTTCTTGAATGGATTAAATTCGCGAGAGTGGTGGTTGGCCGATGACTATGACCCTCGGCAAACCATACTGCATACAATATTTCGTACACAAATTTTATGACATCTTTGCGGTCGTCTAGACCAGCGGCTTCGCTTCTATCCACTTAGTAAAATAGTCAATTGCCACAATCACATATTTGATGCGGCGGTGCCAGGAAAGGGGCCAACCGTCCATTCCCCATTGGTAGAAGGGCGGCGGGGACATGATGGACGTCGATTAGCGTCTTGGGTAGTTTAGATGGGAGAGTGTATCGACAAAGAGTCACATTTCACGATTTCTTACGGGCCGGTGCATGGTAGGCCAATAATATCCTTGCCTCATAAGCAGCGCACGGCGGTCTCGGTCCGGCGTGCATCCATAGGCGACCCTCATGCGGCTTCCGGATTATGTAATTCGCACTGCAGACCCTACACATCTCATCATCGGTACCAAGTAACCTTTCTTAAAGGACACCTTCTTAGTAACATCTTGAGGAATCTTCATCCTTAAGCTTCTAGCCTCATTAGGATCCTCAGGCCATACGCCCTCTTCAGGACCTTGATGATGGCGTCATCCAGTTGTCGTTTCTCTTCTACGGTGTAAGTACTTCTTCATCTTTTGGCTGCCTTTCGGGACTTCTCGAGCACCTTTTGGTCGGTGATCGAAGGCCAGCTGCAGCTAGTTTACTTAATATATCGCGCCGATTTGGGCCCTCGGAATGTTGCGAAATCTTAAAGTTTTGGGCGGGATATGTATTTCTTGCTTGGGCTAAGTATACGCATGCTTTCCTTGGTGGTAGTGAATTCCCCATTGATCGTGGCCACGGTTTTGAATCTACCGCCGCGCTTAAATCCTTGATTTTGAGTTTTCTTGCGATCCTTAGGCGGCTAGCGGGGCCATCACTACTGCCCGTTGTTGGTGCTAGGAAAGTTTAGCCGCGTGGGTCGATTCTACCTTTTCGGGGCGTGAGAACCAAACCGCTCCGGATCCCTTACTATTTGAGGCTCGATCGTATATAATAACCATTCTCCTTCCTCTATTTCCATCACGTTCGGACTTTTCCTACATCTAGATTCCCGCAGAGCATACATTTAGAAAATCCGCTGACACTTGTCCCTTAAGCGCCTTGCGAGGCGTAAGTGATATTGTATGCTCTAGCTCCAGGCGTATTTGGCTAATTTTCTTGAGACTTCGGTTTATTGATTATTTGCTTGATGGGTACGTCGGTTATGACACGGATGGGGTGAGCCTCCAAATACCTCCTCGGCCTTGCGGATGCGTGTATGAACCTGAAAGCCAATTTCTCCATAAGGCGTAGTATTTCTCAGCTTCATGTAGTGTCAGAGCTAACATAGTGCACCGGCAAGCTCTCCGTTCTTTCTACGGTACGCGCCGGCTCCTATTGAAGCCGAGAGGTATACGAGCAGTTGTTCGCCCGGCTTTGGTGTGGATAAAGAAGGTAATTCGGTATCAACCTCTTATCTCCTGGAAAGCCAACTTCGGCTTCCTTAGTGATCCATCGGTATTAGTCCTTGTTTTCTTTAGTGATGTTCTTTAGCGTGTCGAAGAAGGGAAAGCTCTTCCATGACTTTGGCAGAATCTATTTAAAGCATAAGCTTCCACTCGGGCTTTCATTTCTAAGGTTTACGATTTCATCTCCATTATAGCCTTTGTTTTCCTTGGGTTGGCCCTTATTCCTTCCGATGTCACCATATAGCCGAGGAATTTACCTTCCTCCACGAAGAACACTTTCGTGGGTTCAACTTCATGTTTATCTTAAGGTTGTCAAGGTTTCCGCTATATCGGCGATCATCTCTGGATTACGTTCGGCTTTTTATGACCATGTCGTCCACATATGCCTCCGATTTCTCCCTATCTGTGATTGGCGAAGTCTACCAATGTTGATAGGTTGCCCCACATTCTTGATCGAATGGCATTTTAGGTATAGCGGTATGTTCCTCGATGCATGTAGAATGCGTTTTTTCCTCATCGTCTCTATTCATGCGGATTTGGTGATAACCGCTTGAAGCGTCAAAACACTTATACTTATACCCAATAGCGGATGCAATCTTCCAATCTATCTCCGGCAAAGGATAGTAATCCTTGGGGGACGCGAGGAGTTGATTTTTGAAGTCAATACACATTCTCGGCTTAGTCACATTTCTTAACCAACCTGAGTTGGATATCCATGTACGGTACTAGAGGCCGGACTATCGGCCTTGAACCATTCCTCCACTTCTCTGTTGATCACTTGGTTCTTTTACGGCGAGAATATCCTCCTTTTTTGGGCCACCGGTGTGTCGGAGATGTTCACGCTGCGAGAGAGTCTTTGTATGAGAAGCGTCTTGGCACCCGGTCATGCGGCTCCCAGCAAAAATATCTTTGTTCTTCCTCAAGGTCTCGATGAGTTGCCTCGGCATTTGCGTGAGAACTTGGTTCCTATCGTTACTCGTTGCTCTGGGTAAGGCTGCGTTAACTAGGATGTCTTAGTTTGTTCTTGACCTTCTTGAGTTTCTTGATCCCAAGTTTCTATTTCCTCCGGAAGAAGCTCTCTCGGAGGTCCGCCCTTCTCGAATCTCCTACATTCCATGACTACGCTCTTTTAGCGGTCGAGTGGCTATCCCTCCGGAGTGGGGAATTTCATCATTGCATAGATGGTAGAGGGTATGGCTCTTAATTCTTTGAGACCCGCTCGCCCAAGATTATATTGTAGGGAGAAGGCGATTTTACTACGCGTGAGCGTCATCATCACCGTCCGGAACATACCATGATCCCCATGCTGTACCTCTAGTTCTATCTTCCCCATCGGTACGGATGACTTCGCCCGGAAAAATCCTACCAGCGGAGAACTAGTTTCTTGTAGCCGGGATTGGATGGAAGGACAAAAGTTCCTGAAACAATGTTCATACATGACTGACGGGCGCCTTCATCTACAAACACCCTCCTACGAAATATCCTTCTATTTCGGCCTCTACGATTAATGGCTCGTCGACAGTCGTCCAGTATTATCTGGGGGAAGGATATAGGGATATTCATCCAGTCTTCATCATAGAACCTGCCCTTTCTTTTACGATCCTCCAAGTATTGACGGACCATGTTGATCACTTTTCCTTTTCCGTTGTGACCTCTCGGCCTTTCCTTTCCTTTTTGCTGGACATTCTTAACCAAGTGATCTAACTTCCCCGATTCAAGGGTCACTTCCAATTGCCTTTTAAATGATACTTGTCATTGGTGAGATGGCCTCTTTCTCCATGGTACTCACAGAACCGATCCTCATTTTCTTTGCTTGGCTTCCCGTAACGGGCGGTGGGGGCAAGTTTAGGTGATGTTGGTGGAAAGTATTTCTTTGGGTACATTTAGTAAGGCGGAGAGCGGGACCCAAGAACCATCATGTTTATTGAAGTCGCTACGTCACGAATTCACCGAGTCGGTGCCCGGCTTTTGGAGAGAGATAAGGGGAAAACTTCTCTGCTGTCGAGAATCATTCCTTTCCCAAGGTCGGTCGCCGCCTCTTCCTATCATTGAATCCTCCCCAGGATTCTGTCTCTTGAGACTTGATGTTTGGCTTAGGGATAGGTCATAGGTTTCTCCCCTTGCGCATTTCGGTGTTTTTGTATGCCTCTTCCGCCCGGATATAATCGTCTACCACGGTCATCATTTCTTTCCACGATTTTGGGACGATCGGAGAACTTCTTGGCCAAATCGAGGGCACGATGAGCATTCATGAACGCCGATATTTTCATGAGTTCGGGAACCCACGGTATCCGGACGGCCGTCGATCCACCGTTCTTTGAAGGCCGGTAGTGTTTCGATTGGCTCTGCGACAATCCGGTGATTTGAAGGATCTTCGGGTTTTTTGTCGTAGGGCAAACCTGACGGTAAATTGCTCCCTGAGTTCGTCCCAATTGTCAATGCTACTCGGCTCCAAATTGCTGAACCATCCTTGTGCCGCTCCGTCCATAGTTTCTTTGGAACATTGGCACCACACAGGCATCGGCCATTCTCCTTGATTATTTGCTCCCACGAAGCGGTTGATATGATCGTCCGGTCATTGGCGAGCCATCGTATAGTTTTAGATTGGTGGGCATGATGTACTTCGGGCCAAAGAAACTCTACTATTCTTCGTGTAAAGGGTGATCGAGCAATTTCTTTATGGGGTTTCTTTGAGATCATCCTTTGGGTTTGGTTCGACACCTTCCTCTTGCTCGTCTTCTTCTTCGAAAGAGAGCCGAATAGGCTTGATGACTCCGGGCCCGGTGGCATTGTACTTTCTGAGGAGGGTCTCTAAAGATGCCATCTGGGCTTGTAGTTGTTCCGGTATTGGGAGGTTTGCCTATTGAAGACTCCGGCTCCGCCCACGTTTCAGGGGAGCTGGGTTCGAGAGGAGGTGGTGGTTCTTGAACACGCCATCCAATTCTCTGGTAGAATGAATAACGGGTCCCACGGATGACGCCAATTTGTTGAGGCAAATTCCCCATAATCGGTTTGGTGGGGAGTTCGACTACGATCAACGATGCCGGAGGAATAAGTGTTCCTTCCTGCACAATGAGCAACACACGTTAGCCTCGCCCTGGACGGTGTCCAGGACCAAGCTCCGGCGTGAAAGTAAGCTGGATGGAATAGACGGTAATAAATGCAGTGGTTGAAGTGTGTGTGTGTGTGTCCCTTAAAACATTAAATGTGTTGGGGTATTTATACTACCCCAACTATGTACCTGCGTTACTGTAGATTTACTATTCAAGCAGGCCTAGATTACCGCTTTGTAGGTCTAAAACCACCCTAGATGATAGGCCACGTGACAAGAATCCCTTGAAAGCTGGATACTGTCTTTTGTCGTCCGGACGGTAGGTAAAGCGTTCCGTCCGGCCAGGGATCCTTCCGGACAACGATTGTCCGGACACATACGCCAACAGGAATCATCACACTTTTTGATTGGCCATATATTCGAAAGCTTGCAATAGGTTTATGGTGTAGTTATAAAGCTATGTTTATAATAAACTCTCACTTAATGCCCAATGCATTTATACAACACTTATAATCAATGTTATTCTTAAAATACCCGTTATTTAAAAATAAAAATATTATACCACATCGTACAAACCATTCAAGCTAATAAATATATTATAAAAACTTTGACCTATGCTAACTAGCGAGTAACTTTCAACGTCAATAATCACAACTTTGTAATACTACTTACTATCGTTTTCGTATCGCTAGTGCATCGTGATGCACGAGTAATCTACTATTTTTATATGAGATAGTGTGCGATAAATTTATTCCTAAAATTCTCTCAATACGTAACTTTATTATCACGAAAAACTTCTAATCAAATAATATTTTTCGCCAAAAATTTTGATTACTGGGTACCCGCCGCCGCAACGCGCGAGTACCATGCTAGTTTATTTACTTAAGAAAGATATAAGTAAGATGGCTAGGAAGAAATGTCATTTCTCCCGACCATATGATATGCGAAGGTTGAGCGGTTTAACGTATCGTTCGAGACACCGACTTATTCAAAGCGACTTTTGTACCGATATCGAATGGATATTACATGTATCCATTTTTTCGCCGTGGCGTATAAGCCCGCCATGAACCAATTAGGATTTAAGTTCATGTAGCTTTGGCTCACACGAAAGGTCGAAAATTAGGTATGTAACTTAACACATATCACATAACCAAAATCAGCAATAGAACTTACAACTTTTAGCAAATTCAAATGATAAAAGATCATAATTCTCATAACCTGCAGTCTCACACAATGAGAGAGACAGCAAAACCAATGCCTTACGATAATTGGTTCCATCCGTCAAACATTGATAACTACCACTGGTGATGCTTGGCGGGAATGATAAGAGAACTTTTGAAATCTGTATCCATTCATTCAAGGTGGTATGGTGGTATATAGTCACCTTCTTTAGCACAGGTGACTTGGCCACGATAAGTTTCACAAAATTCAACTCATTTCCCTTGTTTTTAAAACCTTTAATATGTAGCTCGTTTAAATGCTCCAACCAAATATCTGCATAATCCTCGAGTGTAAACGAGCATATATCACCTTGCATTGAGACATAGTTTACCCCGAGTTTTCTATTGTCAATCTACGAAAGTGTCGTATGTTAGCATAAGAATTAAAAACTAGAGGCGGATACCGGCGGATGGATTTATGTTACTACCCCTACCTCAAGTTTCTCCAAGTTTGGCGAGCTTTTGATCAAAAGAACAAGAAAAGATAACCCCTCTAAGTGAGTGAATCTTACACCATTTAAAGTTAAGTATTTGAGGTGAATTAACGCGGTTGGAAGCTCTCGTGGAACTCCGTCATGCACGGAAGACTTGAGCGACTAAAACAAAAGTGTCGCGGTGACAACCAAACTCTTTTCCCTAATTAAGTTAGATCGGTATATAACATGTGAAGAATATTACGAATGATGCCACGCTTGAAATAGACAAGGTTTCAACCACTGGCAAACACTCGAAAAGGTTAATGATGCTGGGATATTCGTTACTGTTGGGATTTTAGATCAAGTTAACCAATTAACCTCTACGAGTACGCAGCGGATAAGGATCTAGTAATTGCAATTAGGTTAACACGTAAATAATAAACACATAATTAATACATTATTAATTAATTAAAAGGGAATAAAGAAGGCTAACCTTGCTTGGCAATTGAACTCTAGTAACGGAACAAGTAACCCTACGAAACCTTTAAGTATCTAAATTAGATACCTCGAAGAGTATCACACACAAACCCGATTCACGTATACGTTCGATTAACACGCTAGTCGATAACGTAATATATATAAACTAATCAAACACTTGACCCTTGAATATGTCACTTGACGGGAATACCCAAGTAGCTTGCTTGTTACATGCGTGACCACCAAAAGAAAAACCCAAAACTGTTTGTTATTCCACCCGATATCGGACAAATAAGTCCGATATAATCTGCCATTGTCCGAGATAATCACCACGACCAGAAGACAGATTCTTACTCCTTTGTTGCTGCTGCTGTTATGTCGACAAGGAGAAAACAGAAACAATACCAAACCTTGCAATTCCTACTAACTTGTTCGAAGTACAAGTGATTAAACAAGAACCTAAACGACTTGGCAAGAAGTCGATTAAGATTCTGGAATAACATGGAACACTCTGAAAAAATTTAGGGATAGGGGTATGCTGAATTTTATATACGTGAGTTTTCCAGGTATTGTGTTTGTTTATATACATATCACAAACCGACTCCCACTTGGATTCAAACTTGTTCAACAAGTTCTAAACCCAAGGAAGCCCACAGCACCCCTTTCACTGCCCACTCGTTTTCCAAGCTACAAGGCCCAAGGCATGCTCATTTAACTCGACCCAAGTACAGAAATATGCACATGAATCGTTTAAAGAAAACGGGTCAAGTTCCATGTAAACGGGTATAGATTATATTCAAGTACTATTACGTTCAACACGTATACTGTGTTTATCGTGTGTGCCCCATCGGCTCACACACTTTTAGTCGTTTGGCGTGTTTATAACTCCCACAAACCAACAGCTCCCACTTGGGAGTTGGTGTGTCGAATGGCGTACAAAACTAACGACGACGCCTAGCAAAGCGCTCTCACTCGCTTTTTAACTAAAATGTGCTGAGAGAATAGTTTAAGTAAAAGTTTCTCATAGCATGGTCATTCAATGTCTTGCTCTAATCATCCTTTGTTATAGATACCGTTAAACCATGGATTATGGATCTCAAATCATTCCATATAGTTTAACCATTTAGAATCTCGTTATAGAATTTAATTTGATATACCAAATGTAATCAAGTATCATCTTGCATTACCCTTTGGGTTCGGCCGAACTATTATCTTATTAAATCGGAGAGCGCCATGGTATCTTTCCGCACATATCAAGTGGAGTAACAAATCCTTTATTGATTACAAGTGTTGTGGATCTTTGCCACATCACTCCGAAATATAGCTTTTATAACTACCTTGTTCAGATAGCGTTTTGCGTATACTTACAAAAATTGATATCCACACATATGAGAACTTGCTTGTATCTCAAGTCTAAGGATGAAGATAACAAACCATTTTCAATATTTTACTTATGACAAGGATCCAAAAGTAAATGTTTGAAAGTTGGGGAATCCAATATGCATCTCTAGTGAATACATATGAGTTTGGCGGGAACAATCCGAATTCTCGTTAGAATTATAACCAACACTCACATTTGCCTTATCATAACAATATTCCCATATTGTTAACCAACAATGGACATATTTAGAATAATAAAATTATTCAAGGATTAAACATGCAAATATAGGATAACAATTATTATATGAATGAATAACAAATACCAAGTATCTTTATTCATCATAAAGTAAAAATTGTCTTTCAATCCCAATTATCCAAATACTAAAACAGATATGCATGAAACTCATTTAGTAAGTTGAACCCTAATGTTTCCAACATTTTCAACCTTTCTTTAAAAGAAAAACTAAATAGTCATCTGAGTAAACTTTCCGAATACTTATTTTAAATATCACATATAGTGAGTGATTTGAAATACAAGATGAGTGTCTTATCTCATATGCTCATACTATTGCAAGAATTATAGTATGGAGATGTCGTCTTACCTTGCACGAGGTATTAGAAATCAACGACACCTTGTGACAGTCATCTTTACAGTTTCTAAAAGTGCAAAGTATTCTCATTCATTAATGTGTAATGCAACAATGCTCTATGTTGAGCATAGCTAGTTAGCAGATTTTTCATAAATGATAAAATCCTACTACAACTAGTATTAATAATCCTCTAGCATCATTTGTACTTACACAACACTATACTTTATAATTCGTAAACATTTATAAAAACAATAATCTAAACACTCTCAATTAGATATTGTTGTTGTCAGCTCATTTTGTTCTTGTACAAAAGCAACAACTAGTCTTATACACAATATAATATATACATGATAAACCCTTAGTTTAAAAACACAAGGTTTCCATCCATGTAAATTATTCCAAGTGAAATGTATCATTTAAGACTTGCTCGAATGATATATTGCATTTGTGTCAGACTTAATTTTCCGCATTTGTTTATTCCAAATAAACATTTATTCCGAGGTTGTTTGTTTTATTCCCTAAATTCCAAGTGAAGTTTCATTCCAAACTTAAGGATCAACATCTAGCTTAAATTGAATGATATCTTCAACACGTAAATGTTAAGGAAAAACACATTTGCTCCCACTCAATGTCAGATGTACTCAAGAGATATCTTAATTCAATCAGAATCATATTGTAATTAAATTCGAGATCTCAGCTCTTAGATGCATGATCCAATCCAAAATATGGATTGCTCAAATTTTATATACTACATAAAGATAATATAGATTTATAACCCTTTTGATTACACACCGTCCTCGCAAAAGGTAATCATAAAGAAAGAGTTATAAAATCTAATTGTCATATTCAACATACAAATCACATGTATGACAATTAAATATCTTTATATAATTAATGGATGTATTATATAAGAAAAATTTAATCACAGTCAATTGCTTAAGTATGATTAAAAACTTCTTATAAAATGCCAAACATTAATATGTATACAATTTTATCCCTGTGAGTCTTTCTTCAAAAGAAACTCATTCCAACCTCATAGGTTAACTTGTTAGGAAAAATAAAAATCAAGCTCAAAACTCGATTTGCCTTTTAAGGACTGCATCTTATCATTCATAGTTCTAAAACATTTATCAGATTCAAGATGTGATAATATATTTTAGTAGTTAGCTGATTTACAATAATCTTCTAACTTATATTCCTCAGCATTGATGTAAAATATCACTCAAGTGATGAGGCATCCTTTCGGATTTATAAATGAGAGTAATCATTATACTTCGGTCGACATTTTCATGTTTAACCTTAGTATGACATTAATAAGTGAATTATAGAAGGTTAGGTATTTTGTTCTCAAAAACTTTGAGATATGTATATACTCCCACTTACTTTTGTAAGTAGAGACAATTCTCTAAATACTAAGTATCTAAGCAACAATAAATTATTCTTTATGGAGAATCACAAAATACATTTTAAGTTCTCATCTCAAGATTTGTTAATAAAATGCTTCATAAGATTTTAACAAATTCAGAACTTAAATCAAGACATAATGGAATTCATTCCAACAACTCAAATTAGGGTTTATAGTACATCTCTAATTTAGTATCACTCTTTAACCAAAAGTTCTAGCAATAGTTTTTGTGTTTCATCAAGCTAGGAAGAACACCAAAACTTCAATCTTCAAGCTAGGAAGTGTAGAAAATCAAAAATCCAAAAGGATTTAGGATTCAATTGGTTTGAGTGGAAAAACCTCAAATCCCTAATGAATTATGGTTTTCAGTTATAGATCGTCTTGAATACCTTCTAGGTTTGAACTATATTGAGTGTATCCATGACACACGCAATTTCTAACCTTGATATGTTTTGGAGGTAGAGCAATTAAAGCTATCAGGAACCAAACAATATGAATAAAGTTTGATCCAACACATTAGACATACCATAATGAAGTGGTATCCTATGAGTTATTAGAATTGTGAAACTATATCAGAATTCTATAGATAACTTAATTCTCTTAGGACCAAATACTTGTCAATTGGGTCGAGCCAAATTGCATATAAAGTATTCACGAACCAAGTGCATGCAATAATGTATATTCATTGAACAATACAAGAACCTTATGTTCACGTATTCACAAGAAGACAGAACTGTTCAAGGATTATATGTTCATGTGTTAACAAGAAAACAGAACATTTCAATAATACATTATAAGTCTTTGAATAATTCAAAAGCCTTATGTTTATGTGTTAACTAGAAGACATAACACTTTTACTATATATACTTTATGTTATAAATCATTGACTAATTCAAGGACTGTAATTATACTAACAAAAGTAATCATGAACGTAAACTCTTGAGTTCTATAGTAATTTCAAGTTAATTTTATACTTCAGAATTATGATCATTATCATATAACCATAATTATGTTGACTGAAACTTGTAGTCAAATGTTGAAGTATCTTTACACTATATCATGACATTTGAATGTAGTAGGGCAACAAACATCTAGTGTGTTCAAGTCCTAGTAGAATCATTATTAGAATGTAGTAGGGCACTAAACATCTCATGTGTTTAAGTCCTAGTAGAATTCTTATTTACATGTAGTAGGGCATTAAACATCTAACGTGTTTAAGTCCTAGTAGAATTATTAGTTTCCTTTACCTTGCGGTCAAGAGATACCAATAATATTGTTGTTCCTTGCACACACTTTGAGATTTCTCCCACTTGTGTAAGGTACAACATCATATTAGGAAAACAAACAACACGTGATTGATTGTTCAAACGATATGATAATGTCATAGATATACCATAAGTAGTTTAGAACCATAACCAGTAATAAGGAATTGTGGATTATTATTCTATAGATACAGTTCGAGGAAAGCGGCAGAGGAAGGCAACGTGTTATCTTATAAAATAAAATGCAATTTTCCTTTAAGCAATGGTTGTTCATATTCGGAAAGTAATGGATTATTTCAAAGCAAGTTTGAAATGATATTGGTGACTAACAAGAAATAAATCCCGACTCCACCGAAATTGACAACATTACATGAATGATATTTCAGTAATAAAATGCATCTGCTCCCACTGGATTTGTCAACATTGTAAGTGTTACATTTCCAGTAGAAAACATATAGCAATTTTACATACTTTCCTATTCTCTTCAATTGCCTACGAGTAGCATGTACTTAGGTATTGGCGAGTATATGAAGTTCTACTTATGTAGACAATGGACTAGCCATTATATAATTCAATTAACTTGAATCTTTAACATGCATTCCTCCTTTATCGTCTACATAGCCCCAAGGGTAATTAGCACTTTAGGAATAATAAGAGTCCAAGAAGATTACCTAGCGAATATCCTAGTAATTTCTTTACTCTTTGCGGTTTAAACTCATACATCGTGACAAGTGCATGATGTTATTTATTTTGGTAGCTCTAAACACAATGTTTCCAGTTGCACAAATGTTCTATCTTTCAATTAATTCTAGACCACAAAAGGGTAATGAAAGATCATAAATGAGTTTATCAATTTGTAATCCTATCTTAGTTTGTCAACTCAGGAGAAAAGATAGGTATAAGTCTCACTCTTCTTACTAGGAAAAGAGACTAAGTTTGTCTTTTGAAGAAAAACAACTTTGTTTACGAATTATGTTGCAATAACACAATTAATCGGAACATAAAAAGTTCAAATCTAGTATTTTCGATAATTACATTCATAAAAGAATTAACTACCCAATTAATTACTAATTAAGACTAAGATCCATCTTGCAACCCCACTTAATTACCATAGGTCTGACCAGTGTATAAATAAATAGGACAAGAGGTAGCGGCGGCGTTAATTGCAAACTGCAACTCTTAGATTTATGAGACTGTCAAAGCATTAGTATCAAGTAATAATGTCAAAAGCATGTTTAGTTCTCATCTTATGCCTCGGGTCCGAGGTCGACCAGTTAACTCGATATAAGTCGACCAAGTATGAAGCGTGTAAAATAACGAGGTCGACCAGTGAGAAATAATTACCATGGGTTGGAAAGGCCCTTAGGTCCGACCAGAGAAGTCAATCCAAGTGCACGTGTCCATAGTTGGGTGGCATAGACTTAATATTAACAAATAGGTATGCACATATAAATGTGGTAAAAGTCGTGTACAAAGAAGCATGCAAAACAACTTTGTAACACTAATTTTAAAAACTTTGGTAATGACACTGTAGTGATCATCATGGTTCACGGTAGCTCCAATCGAACGCACAGGGAGGCAGACGACCAGGTAAGCGATGAAGCAAAACCTTAGACATCCTTTCAGTGAGACTGTGCTCACTTCTTTAAACCCCCTTTCTAGTTTGTTCTAGTGGGTGAGCCGTACATCCCAAGTGTCCATAGCGTCTAGTTTTTAAATTCTTGAAAACGTGTTTCATATATTAGGTCACGTTATTTTACAAAAATAATTTTCCACGAATCAAATAGCAGGTCACAATGAGCATGGTATTTAGGCGTGTAAATAAAGACCAAGATTAATGTTATGGTTGCGATATGTATTATTCCATATTGCATACAATTAGGTGTCAAAGCAAGTAATAATGCATATATAGGAATCACAAACATACAAGCATAAACATCAATATAAATAACCACATATTGTTCCGAGTTCTCTTGCGAGTCTTCTCCAAAAGGAGAACCATAAGACCGTCACTAGGATACAATACCTAGATCGCCCCATACATCGCTTAGAAAAGCAATTGAGTGGGTCTTGTAGCCGGAAAACACATAAAAGCATGGCAATCCCAATTAACAAGTAATTACGCAATATATGTATTTAAATCAATATGTAATTCTAATTATCACAATAATTCTAATTAACAATTAATAAATACAAATTAACTTTTAATTCTAATTAGCAAGTAATTTTAATTTAACATGTAATTCTTAATTAACAATTTAATTTTAATTAACAAGGTAATTATAATTCACATGTAAATTAAATTCTAATTAACAAATTAATTCTAATTATCAATATAATTTTAATTTGTGTGTGAGTAGTTATTATTTATTAAAAATTGACAAGTATTGCATGTAGTTGTCAAAATTAAAATAAAACAAAATAACTAAACTAGGTTTCATGCAGCCCTTTTTAAAACATGTTTATTAATATCAGAAACGTGTAACCCATAATAAAAAAGCGAGTTGGCTCGTGATGCCACTTTGTTGGGATTTTAGATCAAGTTAACCAATTAACCTCTACGATGCGCGGATAAGGATCTAGTAATTGCAATTAGGTTAACACGTAAATAATAAACACATAATTAATACATTATTAATTAATTAAAAGGGAATAAAGAAGGCTAACCTTGCTTGGCAATTGAACTCTAGTAACGGAACAAGTAACCCTACGAAACCTTTAAGTATCTAAATTAGATACCTCGAAGAGTATCACACACAAACCCGATTCACGTATACGTTCGATTAACACGCTAGTCGATAACGTAATATATATAAACTAATCAAACACTTGACCCTTGAATATGTCACTAACAGAATACCCAAGTAGCTTGCTTGTTACTGTACGTGACCACCAAAACAGCCCAAAACTGTTTTGTTATTCCACCCGATATCGGACAAATAAGTCCGATATAATCTGCTTATTGTCCGAGATAATCACCACGACCAGAAGACAGATTCTTACTCCTTTGTTGCTGCTGCTGTTATGTCGACAAGGAGAAAACAGAAACAATACCAAACCTTGCAATTCCTACTAACTTGATTCGAGTACAAGTGATTAAACAAGAACCTAAACGACTTGGCAAGAAGTCGATTAAGAGTCTGGAATAACATGGAACCTGTGAAAAAATTTAGGGATAGGGGTATGCTGAATTTTATATACGTGAGTTTTCCAGGTATTGTGTTTGTTTATATACATATCACAAACCGACTCCCACTTGGATTCAAACTTGTTCAACAAGTTCTAAACCCAAGGAAGCCCACGCACCCCTTTCCTGCCCACTCGTTTTCCAAGCTACAAGGCCCAAGGCATGCTCATTTAACTCGACCCAAGTACAGAAATATGCACATGAATCGTTTAAAGAAAACGGATCAAGTTCCATGTAAACGGGTATAGATTATATTCAAGTATTATTACGTTCGACACGTATACTCGTGTTTATCGTGTGTGCCCCCATCGGCTCACACACTTTTAGTCGTTTACGCGTGTTTATAACTCCCACAAACCAACAGTTACCACTTTTAAGGACATAGTAACCTTCAATACCCTGCAGCAGCATAAAACAGACAGATAAGATATGAAAGCCAGCAAGGATCGATATTCTATCTTAGTAAGAAATTACCAGTGTCACATTCTTAAGCAATGGGCAATTAGATAGGAGGCGTTGAAGTGGTTCATCATAGACGTGCATGTCTTGCAGAGATAAGCTTGTAAGACTACCACATCCATTGAATGCTGGTGGAGGGCTAACATAACAACCTTTGAGACATAGGTCTGTTAACTGACGGAACGAAAAAAGAGATGAGGGTAGCCTATACCCGACCCAGTTAAAGTAAAGTTTTAGTTTCTTGACGGTATTTCTTTGTGCCAAATAGGATAATATACCTTCAATCTCATCATAGTAAACATCCATCTCCATGGAAAGGGTAAACTCATGTATTGGACCCTCATGCTTTGAAAGAACTTGGTTTATAGCATATAAAATTTTATTTCTTTTGAACATCACTATCCTTTCATGTTGTGTGACAAACGTTTGCTCCAAAATAGGCAGCTCATCTGCATCAGTTGATACGTGAAACGTATCCTCAATAATTGTAAGTTTAGGAATTTTGATCCACTGGTACCTCCATTCCCGAGATAGGATACTTGTTCTCGCTGCCTCTTGAATCGGTAGAAAACATAAGATGTTTTCTATTATGCCCAGAGGAAGATTGCCGATCCTATCCATCTAACGATATTCTTTTTGGCTGCAAAATATATAAAGCAAAAACTTTGTTTAATACACAGTTACACACAAATAGGCTTAGCCAAACACCTTATAAATAGTGATAAACCACCACCAAGTGGCCTAGTCATCAAGTGGTTATCTCCTCATATTTAGGGTTTAAACCTCCTACTCCATAATCACCAAATAATAAAACAGTAGTATAAAGTATATCCTCGTAAATAAAAGTATAAAAAAGATATGGTTTGAGAAGCATAAAAAGTTACGAACCGGAGATGAAGCTTCAATCGCCGCAGGAAAATTATTCGGTTTTAAAAATCTACTCTTGTAACGAAGTACCAAGTAGACCTCTTAGTCAAACTGGGGTTTAATATTACACGTGTAGTTTTTTTTTTATTTGTTTTGTTTTTTTTTGTTTTTTTTTTATATAATATTTTAATGTTAGTCATTCATTATTTTACTTTGTTTTCTTCAATGTTTTGAAACCTTCAATTTTTTTTATCGACCTAGTTTAGTCGCTAGTTTATTGTGTCATTGGTTCAACGGTTGAACCATCAGACCGAACCGGTTATAAGTACGATTTTTTTTATATTTAAAATATAGTGTTGCATGATTTTATAAATTTATCCATTTCTTCCTAAATTCAATTAAACCGATTAAAAAGATGGAGACTCCACCGATAAACTTTACTTTTAAGTTATATTACTACTATTATACATTTATAGGTCATGCTTCCGACAATTCGGTTTTACTACCGCCACACCCAACATGCATTAGCTACAATACTTTGAGCATAGAATATAACCACCAGGTTGCTAGGGACAATTTTTTTTTTTTGCTTGGGGCAAGGATGAGCGATAAATTGGGATTGCTTGAGCAATCCAATTTTGAGCATGCTTTAAATATAGTAATGTCGACAAACTATAACCACTTGGTTGCTAGGGGCTGTTTTTGCTTGGGGCATGGACGAAGTGTAAGTAACGGTTGTTAGTTAACGGTCGTTATCTACTAACGATCATTAGCTAACGACCGTTATCTTATTTTTTTTTCTAATATTAAAAGAAAACAAAAACGGGACAACAGCCCCTGAGGTTTATCTTTCATTGTAAAATAGGTCCTTTAAGAACTAATGATGTAACAGAATTTACATATATGATCTTTAACGTTAGAGGTCCGTTACAAAGTTAGTCCTACTAACGTGGATTCGTTAAGTTACGACATTCTATCATTTTTATTAAAACGATGTATATAAAACACATCGTAGCGAAGCGCGGGAATAAATCCTCGTATATATAATAGTATAACAAAGATTTGTAACAACAAACAACTTATGATGTTATAACAGACTATATTACTTGGTGTTTACAAGATAGTTTATAACTCTAATTTATCGTTTTACGAAATTTTTAACCAACATTAGTTCTCACCCCTTCAACTTATCAATTAAATTTATAAAGGTGATAAAAAAAATATTTTTAGATTTTTTGATAGAAAGTCATGACCTTATCAAACCGAGTCAACAAAAAACCGACGATTCAATCCGGTTCTCGAACATTGGTTTTGGTTGAACCGGCCGGGTCAACCCGAGTTTTAAAAAATTGGTTTTTTTTCTCATAATCTTTACCGACTATAAGTTTTTTTGAACACGTAACCACTACTCCCTCCGTCCTAAAATTATACTCCTCGTTTGACTTTTTCGGTCTTTCTTTTACAACTTTAACCTTAAATACTTCTATTTGTATTATATAATACTTGATGCAAAATATATGAATGGATTGGATTTTAAATGTATTTTCATTTGATATAATTTTCATCAACTATTGTATATAACAAACAAAGATATTTAAGGCAAAAAAAAAAATCAAACGGGGACTATAATTTTGGGATGGAGGTAGTATAAGTTAAGTCTAACTTTTTTTCTAAAGTTATCGTAAAAAAAAATATTTCGATATTTTCAGAGTTACACGAAACACTTAACCATAATATCTCAGCCATAATTATTTGTCGTTGTAAAACGTCGTCGTTATTCACATGTACACGTCTAGTATTAAATAAATACATCTTTGTGATTATTTAAAGGTAAAAATGTTCGCCATTCAACCAAAAGAAGTACTCCCTCCGTCTCAATTTAATTGTCATGAGAGAGAAAGCACAAAGTTTAATAAAAGTGGGGCAACTTTAATTTTCAACCACACAAATAGAATATTCCTCCTTTATATTCCCTAGTTTTTACTAAAAAGGGAAAGTGGACAATTTTTTTGAGAAGTCCAAAAATAGAAATATGGACAATAAAATTGAGACGGAGGGAGTAATATAATTTGAGATCGAGGAACAACATATGCCTACTAAGTAAGGAAAAGCGACAATTCATTGATAGGATAGCATTCCCAAATCCTATAGCACGATTCACGAAGCATAAAGCAAGGCAGAAGGCATGATTTCAAGACAAATATCCTATAACCCATCGGCTAATAGAATGAGCCGCACCTTGAGATCCCCAGAACACGACAAAATCATTTGACAATAAACACTAGGGTAACGTTATCAAGGGTAAGATCTTCTAGCTAAGAACACACACATACAATTACTTTCTCTCTCTGCTTCAAGTTGATCGTGGGATCCCCTCCCACAGTGAGACTAGCGGTGCTTTCTTTTCTTAACAGGAGATCACAAACACTATAACTTAGTCCAAGTTCTTTAGATCTTTCGGAAACTCTTGTTTTTAGTAAGTCCAGCCTGATTAAAACCATACCACTGAATTTTGTACTAACAAGTTGGCGTCATCCGTGAGACCCGAACCCACGACCACGTTTTAATGGATGTTGTGTTCATTTGATTCTGTTTCTTTCCAACGAGTGAAACCTCACCCGAGCCATCTTTGCCGTTTGGCACATAGACCCTTGAATACACGGATCACACAGCAAAACACATTGAAATATTGAATAGTTTGGGTTGCTCATGACCTAAAAGTTTACTTGATGAAATTAAGAACCAGAAAATCAGGATTTCAGATAATGTGGTTTTGGCACCAACATCTCAAGCCTTTTTAGTGGGAGTTATTCAGTAAGTTGCCTTATATCGGTCTTCAAAAAGTAAATCCAAAAACCACAACTACGTCGTTCTGGTTTCTAAAGAGATAAAGAAACAGAAGTTCACAAAACCAAAATCATCAACTTCTAACACGTTCGAATGACAAAACATTATATCATTAAAGATCCCAGTCAGACAGTGAGACAAATGATAAACTATTCAATTAACTAAGCAGTCTACAAAACCGCAATATGTTACCAGAATCGATTTCAATCTGTCAAACAATGACGTCCACCACTGGTGATGCACGTGGAGAACTTAAGAGCATTTGATACATCTGCAACGCTTCATCCTCATCAAACAGCCTGTAGTCGATTCTCATCCACACCTTCTTTAGCACAGGTGACTTAGCCAGGATAAGTTTCACAAAATTTAACTCATTCCCCCAGTTTTTAAACTTGACAATATGTAGTTCGCGCATATGCTTCAACCAAATATCTGAATAATTCTCGAGTTTAAAGGAATGTAAGTCATCTTCAGTAAACAATTCATCTTCCATAGAGGAGTCATCTTCATCAAGGCCCAGATTGTCAATCTACAAATAGTGTCAGTAGTTATTGTGTTAGTGTATTTCAGCGAGTCAAGACTAATAGGATACAAGATTGATTTATGTCATCACCCCTACCTCAATTTTCTCCAACTTCGGGGAGCTTTTCATTAAAAGAACAAGAATAGATAACCCGTCATTTTGTTTCTGAGTAAAGCATACGTCATGCATATATAAGAATTTGAGGTGTAATGTGGTTGGAAGCTCTCGTGGAACTCTGCCATGAACAAAAGGCTTGAAAATCTAAAACAAAGGGTTAGTGATAAGCCAACTCATTCCCGCAAGTTAAATAGATTATATACCACGTGAAGAAAATTACCTCAAAGATGCCAAATGGAATAGAGAGACTTTCTATCACTGGTAAACACTCGAATAGGTCGATAATGGTAAAAGTGTCAATACTGTGAGAGATGAAAGTAAAGCTAACTTCCTGCAGAAACTTACTATAGTCAGATAAGTTATAAAAGCTGAAATGGAACACTTTTTTAGTAAAAACTTACCAGAGTCAAAGTCTTGAGTAATGGACAAGTCGATAGGAAATGTAGAAGTGATTTTTTGGAGATGTATATGTATTCAAAAGATAAGCTTGTCAGACTAAGGAATCCAATGAACGTTGGTTGATGGACAAATTCACAACCTTGGAGACATAGGTCTGTCAAGTGATGGAATGAGAAGAGAGATAAGGGTAGCCTATACGCCCCAAATTCAAAGTCAATTTCTAATTTCTTGACAGTATTTTTCCTTGACAAATGATATATTATATTATCGAGCTCCGGACATGTGTCACCTATAAAACATCGTTCATCAGGGAGCATGGAAAGGGTGAACTCATGTAGTGGACCTTCGTGCATTAACAGAACTTTGCATATCGCATTCAAAAAATTATGTCTCTTCATCAACTGTTTCGCATCACTTGACCCGTCATCTATATGCTCCACAACAGGCAACTCAGCCCCATCAGCCAATACTTGAAACTTCTCTTCCTCAAACACAAGTTTGGGGATTTTGGTCCAACGGTACCTCCATTCCCGAGAGATGATGCTTGTCCGTACAGCCTGTTTAGTCGGCATAAGACATAAGATGTTTTCTATTATGCCTGGAGGAACGTTGCTGATCCTATCCATCTCAGAATAATCTTGTTGGCTGCAAAATTACCGACTGTATAAACATACACAGCATAAACATTTTTGATGCACACACATATAAATCTAATATTAGTACTAGCAGAATATGAAATAATGACGCAACAAACCTCCTCATAAATTTTGATTTTGGGAAAAAATGATTGTTGATTATAAAATATGAAGGCATAGATATAAACTTCATATTAGTTCTAGAAAACACGGACAAAATAAAAATGAAAGTACCCTATCTGTTAACTCTTCAAATTCATAGTAACAAACAAAATTAGGGGTTTTGGGATTGCTTACTTTTGTTCTTCTTAAGCTTACTTTTTAGCATATAAGCAGTTTAGAGTGTTTCGATAAAAACAAATTCCTTCTGTTTATTAGCTTATTTTGGGGCAAAAAAGAACCTGCTTATACTAAAGTGCTTATTTGAGATGAACCTGTATTACTTCTTTAGCCTCATATAGTCATATACTCATATATATATAACCTAAAACCTTACTAATGAGGATATAATTGACATTTTCTAACAAATTATTCTTTATGGGTCTTATCGTATTTCACTATTTCTAGAACTGCCTTATGCTTATAAAGCAAAATATGGGGGTGTTTGGGATTTTTTTTTTTTTTTTTTTTTTTTTTTTTCCTTCTGCTTATGGTTCTCCTTGAAAATACGTACTTCACGAAATATTGTTCACTATACTCGAAAAAATAAATTTGTTGAAAAAATCCAATTCATCCATTCTAAAATGATTTTCGTTTCAATATGATGTTAGAAGAAAATTCTTAATTTCATCTCAAATAAGCAGCTCCTCACCTCGGATTGGAATATCCTTATGGTTACCTCAAAATAAGCACATAAGTGAAGCACTTTGAATAACACCAAACTAGTTCAGCTTAAATAATAAGTGGATAAGCAGAAATAACAACCAATTCCAAACACCCCCTAAATAAGCAATCACAATCACCATCTCAGAACTATATAAAGAGAAATGACTGGGACAACAAAAAAAACATGTCAAATTGTATGCCTGAAACCGTGCGACTAGTTTATTGATTTGTGAAAAAATGGCTCGTTTTTCTGCAACCAACAAGAATCTGACATGTAAGGGGGTGTTTGTTTCGTTTTATATAGCCGGCGCTTATGGGTTATTTGGTTTTAGGCTTATGTTTCATAAACTCACTTTTTGTGGCTTGTTTTGAAACTTTTCGGCTTATATAAGTTTATTACGAAATAATAAACTTATATAAACGCATAAGCCGAAAAGTTTTTAAAAAAAGCCACAAAAAGTGAGGTTATGAAACGTAAGCCGAAAACCAAATAAGCCACCCCCTAAGTAATAACTAATAAGCATAGGCAAAAAAAACCCCAAAATGCGTACCTAGTGATGTTTGAACCTTAAACCACTTGTAAGGGGTGTTTGTTTCGGCTCATATAGCCGGCTTATGGCTTATTTGGTTTTGGGCTTATGTTTCATAAGCTCACTTTTATGGCTTATTTTGAAAATTTCCGGCTTATATAAGTTGATTATGTCATAATTGAACTTATATAAGCCAGAAAGTTCAGCCAAAAAAAGTGAGTTAATGAAACATAAGTCCAAAACCAAATAAGCCGTAAGCCGGCTACATAAGCCGAAACAAACACCCCCTGATTAATATCCAACAATAGCTAGCTGACAGAATCATAACAGTTTGTAATAAAGTAAATGAAACTCATAACAGTTTGGTGATGGTTAAAAAAGTATATTCCTAGGGGGGTGTTTGTTTCGGCTTATATAGGCGGCTTGTGGCTTATTTGGTCATAAGCTCGCATTTTGTGGCTTATTTTAATACTATTAGTTTCTTATGACATAATAAACTTATATAAGCAGAAAAGTTTCCAAATAAGCCACAAAAGGTGAGCTTATGAAATGATATACAACAATAGCTAGCAGACAGAATCTTAACAGTTTGTAATCAAGTAAATGAAACTCATAATAATAATAAATACCTGTTAGGAATCTTATATGATATTGAGAAGCAAAACAGAGGTGGTTTTAAGGAGAAATGGTTCTTGACTATTTTTAGCTGCGGTTTTTTAGAAGCCCCATGATATGATTTTTCAAGTAGTGGGCGGTTTAGCTAAATTTTAGTAGTGACAGTACGGGTCGGGTCATGGGCCCATTACCTCAACTTGAACACGACATGTTACACGGGTTCAACATTTAAATAGGTTTGTCATTTTTTAGTTGACCCCTTTAATGTTTTTGTTTTTGTTTTTTCAAGTATGTTGCCACTAAAACATTTGGTGATGGTTAAAATTAGACATTATAAAAGTATATTCCTAGTATTTAACATGGGATTATAACTGATATACAAGAATAGCTAGCAGACAGAATCTTAACAGTTTGTAATAAAGTAAATGAAACTCATAATAAGCAGTATGAAAAAAATAAAAGAATACCTGTTAGAAATGTGATATGATATTGAGAAATGAGAAGCAAAACAAAGGTGGTTTTAAGAGCACCCGGTGTCCACTTCGTCTTCGCCTTCGTCGTCCACTCTGGCAGTTCGTCGAGCCTCGTTGTGACACCGGGGTGTCTCGCCGAGCCTCGTCGTTGGAAATGAAATCGTGGGCACGACGAGAAGGATTTCTGACAAAAACTATTATTACCGTTTGAATATTCAATTTCTATCCGTTTAAATGGTTGGTGGGTTGTGTGTGTGTGTGCAGCGTGTGTTTGTGTGTGTGAGTTATGGTTTGATATGGTGGGTTTTTTTTTGAGAAGAAGATATGTGTGTGAGTTATGGTGGTGGTTTTTTTTGGAGAAGAAGATAGACGGTGGTGGTGTGAAGAAGAAGATACGTTTTTTTTTGCATGGTATACGGATTGATATATGTGAAAATGTAAAAAAAAAAATTAATTGCAAAGGGGGATTTGTTGTGGTTAGATATATATTTGAAAAATTGAATAAAAAAAATAAAGTGGTAGTGGTGGGCCTCAAATGAAGAGGTTGATGTTTGTTATGGGTGAGGAGGGGGTTTGTTGTGGTTAGTAGTGAAAAAATGGGATGCTGATGTGGCGTTGAGGTGGCACGGCGACGAACCTTAACCTTGTTTTGACACCTAGTGCTCTAAGGAGAAATAGTTCTTGACTATTTTTAGGCTATGCACAATGGTGAACTAGTTCGTCGGTCTTGTGAACTTCTCTACTAAAACGACGGCGACGACCTAGTTGCCACGATGGTGACCAGATTTTTTTTTTTTAATTCAAATATTTTTAAAAACAAAATTAAACTTCATTAATAAAAATACTTAACATTACAACAATAATTAAAAACTTAAACTAATAAAACGTAGACGTTACAATACTTATTAAAACTGAAAACATCACAAAAATCTTCATCGCCGATTCGTCTTCGTCACTTTCGTCTTCGCCTTCAATCTCTTGATTGCCTGCATTTCCACGGTTTCTCCAAATGTGTTCGACCAAATCAGATTTTATGTTTAGATGAGTTGATCGATCCGTTAACTTCTGAGTAACTACTAAGGATTCTGCATGGGATCTTACCGGATCATGATCACGGTGGCCCTCTTGTGGAAACGATGTAGGACAAATCGTCCATTGCTTGTGTTTGATGATCATATTATGTAATATGATGGATGTATACACAATATCTTCGAGATCCTGTTTATGTAGCCCTCGTGGAACTTTAAGCATTTTCCACTTCTTCTTCAACACAGAAAGCTCGTTCCACATCTTTCCTTCGCCGTCCTTCCTCTTGTACAACATTCTTTTTCATCACCGGTAGGAGGATTTGAAATGGACTTAATAAGAATAGACCATTCTGGATATATCCCGTCAGTAAGATAATATCCCCTTTGGTAAGCAACATCGTTAGCCTCAATTCAAGTTTCACGCTCTCCCAGTTTGATATCATTGAAAGCAGGGCGATATAAAACGTTTATATCGTTATTCATCCCGGAGACACCAAAGAATGCATGCCAAATCCATAAATCTTGGGAGGCGACCGCTTCCAATAAAATGAATGGATGTGGCCCGTGATCACCCCTAGCATATTTACCTCTCAAACTATTTAGGAGTTCTCCCAAGGCCAACCTGTACAATCAATGCTTCCCATCATCCCAGAAAACCCATGCTTATGCTCGTGATGAGCATATAATCTTTCAAGGTCCAAATACGTGGGCTTTCGCAAATACTCAAGACCATATAACTCCATGATAACCGTGTGCAAAGTTACGGAGACAATCGCGTCTTTGTTGTTGCACCCACTGCGGATACTCGTCAAGAGAATCAGGAACTGCCGCGTATCCCAATTGACGAATTGCCGCTTACACTTGACCAATGGAGAAATACCAAGTACCCTCTACAATCGGGAGTTTGTTGAAAATAAGGAGAATGATTGGTTACCTCTTGCACAATTTGAGTGAATAGGTCTCGGGGCATCCGAACCGGACGGAATGTTTTTTCGTCATACAACGGTTCTTCGAGAAGTAGCGGCAACTAAGCGATTATGAGCACCTACATGATCCCTAGCCGGTGGTTTCCGAGCCTTTGGCGTGACGCGGTAAGTGTCCCAAGCATACTGCGTATACCCATGAACTCAGTAAACTCGCTCATAACTTCTTCCTCGTCGGAAGACGAAGAATTAAAAAATAACTCGTAAGACATAATTATCAAAATGTGTTTGAAAGTGTTTATGAGAAGTTGTTTGAAATTGTGTGTTTAAAAATGTGTTCGAGTTTGGTATTTATAATGTTGTAAAAGTGGTAAAGTTTATTTATTTTATTTTTTTTTAATTAGAAACGGTAGGATTTTTTTGTAAATGTGGAAAACTAGAAGGGGGGGGGGGGTTGAATAGTTTTGCCGATTTTAAGTTGATTTCAAAAACTTTAGATTCGATATTATGTGAAATCGTATGGATGTTGAGAACGTATATATCTAATGATAATGCAAGCAAATAAATAAAGTTAAGGGATAGAAAATACACAACCGATTTATAGTGGTTCGGCTACAAGGTCACCTTCCATGCCCTACTCCACTCCCCGAGTCACCTACTCGAGAGTTCAAGCACTATGTCAACAAACTCCTTCACTTGGCGGAGAAGCCTTCACAACGTTGCTTACACTTTTTCCGGTACAAAGCTAGATACCGAGTCCGTAGCACGGTGGACCAAACCAACACAACTATTACACAACAAATATGTGAAATATCTAATATAAGATCTTCGCTGTAAATCTTTGAGGAGTGACAAATCAATCAAGGACCCCTTGCTTGGATGACTTGTAGAATGCTCGTGATCTCGCCTTAGAGAAGGACCTATATGAGGATCACAAATAGAAAGAAAGAATAACAACTCTCTAGATCAAGTGATCTATATGTTAGAAGAGAATGAGAGTGTATGAGAGATTTAGTAAGAAGAGGGGTTAAGTTAGAATGAAGAAATGGCTCTCTATTTATAGGCAAATTTCTTCTCTGTTCCACGGATCACGGATCCCTCCCACTTGGGATCCGGCTAGTGTAATCCTAGGGATCCGTGGTCCGCTCCTCTTTGCCCATGGGTTTTTTGGTTATGGGTCATGGGTTATGGGTTGGTCCATGGTTTTCTTTAGATTCAATGTATCTAAGTATACATTGTATCTAGCCAACTTGGGTATGGGTTATGATCCATGGGTTATGGTCCATGGGTTATGGTTTTTACCCATCATAATAAACTATTACAACAAATGCTTTAATTATTACATTTTTGTATTTAAATGGCTATATGTAAATGCTTTACAAAAATAACATGTATCCTTATAATTATACTTAAGATAACATTACATTTGTTATCAACAAAACACAAAGAGATCGCAAAATATTAATAAACGTTTTTACGGTTTATTTGTATTAACAATCTCCCCCTTTTTGTTGATGACAAAACATAATGTTATGATGAGTAAAACTTAAGAATATATGCAAGTTTTGAAAGCTCCTAAGTCTTACTTATTCTCCCCCTTTTTGTCGAAACAAAAGTTAACCCTTGGAAGAAATAAACAAACTTCTAACTCCCCCTGGACGGTAGCTCCCCCTTGTTTGGGGCGTCAAGTGAAGAAAAATAAAAATCCTACAAAAAGAAAGGTTAGTAACATGCTTATATAATCTTGTGGTTGCCGAGAATTAAGATTGGGAGACAAGGTATGCAATCAAGGCCTTGTAATAAAACAACAAATTGTAGTGGTGTGTATGCCACTTACAAGCATGTAAAAATAAGAACAAGACTTGTTCTTGAAAATGACTTCAAAAGAAAAATAATACTTAAAAGTAAAAAAATAGTAGTAGTGATTCATTCCATGCTTGCATAAGGTTATGGATGGAGGTTTTGATGAGTAATGGTATTGATGCGATCAAGGATGAGGTTGAGTATGAAACGTATTTCTTCCCAAACTTCTATTGCAATTTCCCTAGTGGATTGGCAATGTTCACAATGTAAATGATGTGGGTAAAGAGTGCGGAAGTTTTCCGGGTTGTTTTGATTTGAGTTATGCGGAAGTTGTGGTGGAAAAATAGGAAAATGTGGATCAATATCCGGAATGTTTGTAAATGGTGGTGGAAAAAAACCTAGATGTTCTTGTAATGTGATGGGAGCTAATGGTGGTGATGTTTCAAGATCTTGAAATATAGTATTTGGAGATGTGGGGGTGTTGAAAAGACTAATTCTTTTTCTTTAGGTTGGTTAGATCTTGTTGGAGTCTTAAGGAGTTCCCAAAGAGTTATTTTAGGTGGTGATGAAGTTGGTGTACTTGTTGGTGATGAGGGTGGTGCGATAATGGAAGCATCTTGTGGTGAGTTATTTGTTAAGGATGAACCATTTGAGGTTGGTTTTGCTAAACAACAAGATCGGATACTAATCCGTGCGGATATCCTAGCATTTGATTGTGGTATTTTGGATGGTGGAAGTACAAAGGTTTGGATATCATGATTGTTTGTACTAGATGATTTTCCTAAAGGGTTTTTGGATGACATGATGAAGTGTGTTTGTGAGAAGGAGATGGAGTATGCAAGCATTTTGGGAGTTATATATATAGAAAAACAAAGCATTGTAATGAATGTTTGACCCAAAATGTGGATTAAAATCTAATGATTAGATATGAATTCAAGGCATGTGATCATGAGAACACAAGCATTAAAGAGCATACTCCCAAAATGAAACAAATGTGGATTTTCCATCCAAAGTGAAAAAATAGAAGTTGAAAAAGCTTCGACTTACATTACGGATCCCACGGATCCTTCCCTTGAGGATCCGCCCGGCATAAAGGTTGGGATCCGTGGAGTGCGGTGTTTCGAGTGACACAAAATTTTCCTTTTGGAAACATTTTTGCCTAGTGTGTGCCTATATGCAAACTATTTGGAGTTTTGGTTATCTCGACTCCTAAAAAGAAGTAAAAATAAACTAGAAGTATAAAACCATCCTATTGAGATAACCCGAAAACACATATTTAGTACATGAGTACGTAATTTTGTGTTATCAATGCTCCTAATTCATTGTTGCTTAAATTAATGTACCCGAAAACACATATTAGTTATGTGTCCCCTTTAGCATTCAAAAGACATGAGATGCAATGAAAAAGCGTTTTTACTTTGTATTAACAATGAAAAAGCGATTTGTCCTAGACGTGAGAAATTTCTTTTGTGAAATTGATACGGGAAGGTATCATCTTTTTAGAAAACATTGTGAAAGTAGGTTTTCTTAAGACTATAAGTTGAAAAACTCATCTTGGGTTTTGAAAATTCCTGTATTGTTTGTGAGTTGTGTGTGAAATAGAAATCCTAGACTCAGAAATAAGAAGGCTAGTGTTTACATACCTTGTAGAGTCAAATAAGTTATGACGTTTGTTCCATTAGACCAAGACCAAGTAGGTTGAATTGTTCCCGCTTCAACGGTTTGGTGAGGGACGTCGGCTATGTTGTCTTTGGATGCTACCTTCTCAATAGAGATGTTCCCCTTTTGAACATTGTCTCTTAGGAAGTGATGACGAATCTCTATATGCTTTGTGCGAGAATGCAATAACGGATTCTTGCTTAAGTCGATGGCACCTTTGTTGTCACATAGGATGGCTATGTCGCTTAGATGGATGTCGTAGTCTACTAACGCTTGTTTCATCCATAGTGCTTGGTGGCATGCTTTGCCGGAGACGCTTCGGCTTCGGTTGTTGATATTGCAAGTGCCGTTTGTTTCTTAGAAAACCAAGATGTTAAACAACATCCCATAAAAGTACATACCCCACTTGTACTTTTTCTATCAACGTAATCACATGCATGGTCAGAATCTGCATATACAATTGTTTCTACTCCGTGCCCTTAGGATACCATAATCCTAATTGTGTTGTACCCTTAATATATCTAAATATCCTTTTACGGCTTCTAGGTGTGATGTTTTAGGGTCTTCTTGAAACCTAGCACATAAGCAAACACTAAACATGATATCCCGCCTACTTGCCGTGAGGTAGAGAAGGCTACCTATCATGCCACGATATTTAGTATTATCTACGGATTCTCCGTCTTCATCTTTTGTGAGTTTGGTGTTGGATGACATTGGAGTCCTAATTGGTTTTGACTCTTCTAGACCGAATTTCTTTAACATCTCCTTGATGTATTTAGATTGATTGAAGAAGATACCATCTTCTACTTGTTTTATTTGTAGACCAAGAAAGAAACTAAGTTCTCCCATCATACTCATCTCGAACTCGTCATGCATGATTTTAGAGAAATCATCACACATGTCTTGACAAGTGGATCCGAATATAATATCATCTACATATATTTGTACTATGAATATATGTGACTCTCTTTTCTTAGTAAAAAGTGTGTTGTCAACTAACCCCATGGTGTAGTTGTGTTTAACTAGAAATGACTTGAGTCTATCATACCAAGCTTTCGGAGCTTGTTTAAGACCATAAAGGGCTTTCTTTAATTTATACACATGTTTGGGTTTTTCAAAATCAATGAAGCCCGGAGGTTGAGCTACATATACTTCTTCTGAAGGATATTGGATTTCACATACACATCAAACCATAACTCAAAGTGGGCGTATAAAGGTGAGTTCTAGAGAGAGAAAGTTAGAGGTTTAGGGAACTTAGTGAGAGAAAGAAAAATCTTATTATGAGTTCCAACTCTCTACCTTGGGAGGTAGAGAGTATTTATAGTCTTACAATAAAACGCCACACACAACGTGGATCGGGCATACAATGGGTAAAGACCCGTCCGTCCTCCGCGGTGTTACTTAACAAAATACTACTTAACATAAAATAACTATGACTACGAGCTCTTTAACGATTACATATACTTGAGGTGACCGACTCTTTAATACATGGAATTTCTAATTCCTAACAATCTCCCCTAAGGGAGGTCACCTCAAACATATACTAAAATGACATTGAATACAATCGGATATTACATTAACAATTGATCTTGCATTCTTGATGTAGTACTTTGCTCGGCTTCGTAGTCATTGATTCTTCACATTGCATGTTTGGTTACTCTAGAAGGAGGTCTTTACGATCCACGTGATAATAAATTTGAGCAAGCTTTTGAGATCATCATAGAAAATCTCGATACATTCATTGTGGTGTTGGTATTATGTGATGTTGTGACATTGGACCGACATGCTCACATTTCGGATCATGATATCTTCTCATCAGAGTAGCGGAAGCTTTAGTTGATTCATGATATTGGCGCAGCAGAGCGAAGCATGGAGTTAGAATATCGAGTCATTGATGCACTAATCATGATTTCTTTTGAGATGAATGTGTTAGGTGAGCATGCGGGTATGAATTGACCGCTTCATTACGATCAAAGCGTCGGGTGTACCGCATAAGGCGATTAGCAATAAAGCGCACGAAAGTGTCTTTGATCACTTTCGATGAATTGAGGTACACGGCCTACGATTCCCCGTTGATCAAGATACAAATCGCTCGTGATCGGTATAATTCGAAGAATTTCCTTGATGGTTTCGCGCAATGCTCTAGCCGTTCTCAAACCGAACGTCTCAAAGAAGACAACACGGTGAGTGAACCGAATTTACGTCCAGCGATTGATGAAAAGAGATTTGAAAAACAATAGTGTATTGCTCAATAGAAATTGTTTTGCAATATAACGAAGGTTTTAATGAAAATCAATTATCAATCATAAAACACCTTTTGATTTGAAAAATTAGTACACGGTCGACGTGCTAATGAAAAGAGTTTTAAAGCACAAAGACCGGTTTTCAAAGGTATCCGTCAATCCATAACCTGAACCGGGATTGATTCAAAAGAATGAATCGCCCCATTGTTTCGCTCGTTGTCACATGGTTGATCTGTATAATAGATCTCACATGCCACCTACCTGGAGCTTGTTAGATGTTGGCTCGTAAGGCTTTCCAAGAATATAATCTCTTTCCACAAGGATAATGCGTAGGACTCAAGATATAATCTCTCTTTCCACATTGTGTGAAACAGAGAGTCTTCATTGAAAGTGTCCTAATGAGATTTATTGATGATCTCGTGGCACTAGACTCAATTTGTGCATATTTGGATCCTATATAGGAGACTAGGGAGAGGGTCTCCTCCTTCAATATCAACAATCTCTAAGAGAAAGTCGATAGATAATGTCGGTTCCCGTGAGAATGAAACAAGTCCTTTTAAGAGGAACTTGAGTGGTTTGAAAAGTTGAAGTGCGGTCGCCACCGGGTCCATGACGTCTTGTCTTCAATACCGATGTTACCATCAGTAGCATATGAATTGAACCGGTTTTACGCCCTAAGGTTGAATAAATGGAGGGCTATTTGTTTTCACCCTTTTCTCATTCAATTCTTTTAATTCTTCAACCCCTTCAGTGCTTACCGAGACTTCATAGCTAGAACCTTGTTGGGTTTATTCCAAAGATTACTAGCTCGTCTTAGTCCGCACTCTTCCCATATCTCATTTTTCTCCTTTTATCATCATACCTAAGAACTCTACACTAACTAGTGGATAGTCCCTGGGTAGATCCCTCCGGTTCCGGCGGATCATGGGAACACATACCTAACCTTATCGTCCTTATATCACCATACATAATGTAAAGTTGGTCGGTCTTTTTGGTATTGTTCATCTGCCATAGGAACCAATTGAAAACCATTTGAAAATCAATCCGGATACTTATGATATTTTATCAAAGCATTTTGTACCTGAATTGTTTTTGATATTTTTAGAAGAAGAACTCCCCTCAACATGTGAATCAAGTATTTGAAATAGTTTTCCACACGGAGGCAAGAGAAAGAATTAACTTCTTTGATTACCATTTTAAAAATATCAACATCACTTCCCTAATCGAATCAAGTAGATAAAGCATTTTGGGAAGGATGAGGTTTTCATGATTTTGCTCCCCTCAATATGTGCCTCGAGATTTGAAAAGAGTTTTGCACATACTAGAGGAACTCGCACCTTGAGATAAGTTATCACGTTTCAAATCATAGGTTTAAGATAGATGCTCCCCTCAACATGTGCATGGAAAATTTGAAATCGTTTGTCACATGTGGGAAGGAGAGCTTGTACATCCTTATAAAACCATTTACCAAATTATCGGTTTAAATCCAATTTAAATCACACATTCTCCCCGATCACAATTATCAAATCATTTGAGATTTGTGATCTCTTATAGATTTAAATTGATTTTGAAAGCTTTTAAGGAGAATTGTGACTTGATTATGAAAGCGTTTTAGCTGATAATGATCGGATTTTAAGACTTTAAACTCCATTGATAAAACATGCATGAATATCTTTTGAAAACAATTGAATGCCAAATAACTTTTTAATTTAATTGAAATCATTCTCCCCTCAATCAATGACATAGGTTGTTGATTGAGAGATTGATATTTTGACAAATAAGTCGAGATGATTATCAAAAATAGAGATCGAGTTATTTTTCAAAGCGGTTAGTTTTCATAGATAAATGTTTAAAGAATCCGAGCATGGAATTTTGAAAACATGATAAAGTATGGCTCTGTTCTTTCCTTGAAAAAGCGGGTTCTTGCACGAAATGACAATAAACCATTGTTTCTCTTTCTCCCAAAAATATTTTTTTTGATTTTTTTTTTTTTTTTTTTTAAAAATTGAACAACATCTAAAGTCCGTGTCATTCTTTGAATGACAGCACAAAGACCGTAGATATTATCGAACCGAGAAAAACACATGACAAAATGACAATATTTTTGAAGATTTTTTGAATTTTTCAGATTTTTATGGATTTTGAAGGTTTTATAATTTTGTATTTTGATTTTCCAATAGATATATACAAGAGATAGATGAAGATAGACCTTTACTCCTCGTCTTCCTCCTGAAGGCGTTTGAGTGTTTCTGGTTGAAGACTTTTCAAGCCAAGCGTGGAAGAATAAACTCAAAGCGTTCTCTTGGAAGAGCTTTGGTGAAGATGTCGCTAACCGATATTGAGACCTCACAAAATAGAGTTCCACCACACCTTTTTCCACTTGTTCCATGATGAAATGATGTCGAATGTCGATATGCTTTGCTCTTGAGTGTTGAGCGTTGTTGCATGAGAGAGCAATAGCACTTTTATTATCACAGTACAGAGGGATTTTGTTGAATTCAAAGCCATAGTCCGATAATTGAGATCTCATCCATAAGACTTGAGCACAACAAGATGACATGGCTATGTATTCAACCTCTAGAGGAAATAGAAGTACTCATTTGCTTCTTTGAAGACCAGCTCACAAGCTTATCACCCAAAAACTGAGCACCTCCGGATGTACTTCGGACCGAGTATCTTGACACTCTGCATGATCAAGATCTGCATAGGTCGTTAGTAACATACCGGTGTCCCTCGGGTACCAAAGTCCCATATTGATGGTTCCTTGGAGATACCGAAAGACCCGCTTAACCGCTTCAAGGTGCTTTTTAGTAGGCTTAGCCTGGTATCTAGCACACATGCAAACAAATAACAAGATGTCCGGTCTACTAGCGTGAGGTACATCGGGATCCAATCATACTACGATATTTTGTTTGGTCAATCATGATCCCCGAGTGGTCCTCATCTAGTTTGGTTCGATCAATCATGGGAGTGTCAACAGGTCACTTGAATCAAATCCAAATTTCTTTAAGATCTCAGTTGCATATTTAGATTGATTTATAAAAATGCCTCCCGGACTTTGTGAAATTTGTAATCCCAAGAAAATGACATTTGTCCCATCATTGACATTTGAAATTTTGAACTCATTTCATTAGAAAACGATCACATTCCATTGGGTCTGGCGAGGCAAAAATAATATCATCAACATAAATTTGAACATGAATTAAATGTTTGCCTGACTTCCTGGTGAACAATGTTGGATCAACCGCTCCTTTGCTAAATCCGGTTGATAGAAGAAACTTTGACAAAGGTATCATACCATGCCCTTGGAGCTTGCTTTAAACCGTAAAGGGCCTTCTTCAAACGATAAACGTGAGTAGGATGCTCTTGATTTATAAATCCTTCAGGTTGGGCGTGACGACTTCTTTAAGATCTCCGATTCAGAATGCCGTCTTTACATCCATTTGATAGACTACCATGTTCTTACTTGCAAAAGATTAGCCAAAAGATTCTAATTGCCTCGATTCGAGCAACGGGAGCAAAAGATTCTTCAAAGTCTATACCCTCCTCTTGACGGTATCCTTTAGCAACTAATCGAGCCTTGTTCTTCAACACATCACCATGCTCATCAAGTTTCACTTTGAAGATCCATTTTAGAGCAATAATCATAGCACAATCTGGAGCAGGTACTAACTCCCATACATCTAGTCGATCAAACTCATGAATTTCATCTTGCATAGCATTGAACCAACTATCTTCATTCATGGCGGTTTTAACATCTTTTGGTTCGATCTTAGAGAGTACGGAGTTGAAGAAGCACCATAAGGCATCGGTTGCAAGTTGTTTCCGTGTTGATACAGGACGAGAGGATTTCCAATGATGTTGTCTAATGGATGATCGTGAGTCCATTTTCTCAGGTGTTCATGTGGTAGTTGTTGAGGGACCAAGTAGCATAGTTGATGTCTCCTCGAAAAGATGGTTCGATGAAGATTCGGAGCAAATATGTTTTCAAATGGAGCATCTTCGGGAGTAGCAAAGGGATTAACTTCATCATTGATGCCCGAAACAGTTCCATGATGTACATTTGAAGAATGATGATTTGTTGATGAGATCAAGGATCAAGAGGTGCTTCTTGACTTAAAGATATTGAGGATCGAGGGATTGACTTCATTCACGGAATATGAGCACCTCTTTGTAGGGATCAACACCTCATTAGTACTCGGATCATAAAGTTCATCAAACATAGGATCAAACAATTTCTTTAAATCATCTTCGGATGGAGGTACATATGGAGTTTCTTGAGAAGAGTTTGGAACAAGGGATGAACCAATTGGACTGATTTGAAGTGCGGGTCCAGAACCGAATTGTTCAGAGCCATTTGACCGGTCAGCTCATCAAACGTAACGTGAATTGTTTCCATGATGTTTCCGGTTCTTTTGTTGTAGATTCGGTATCCCTTTTTGTTTGGTGCATACCCTACAAATACTCCAATGTTCGCTTTAGCTCTAAGTTTGCCTAAGTCTTGACCCTCATTAGTTGGATAACAGAATGCTCCATACACACGAAGGAAAGAGAGATTAGGTTTTCTGTTGTGGACAAGTTCATATGGAGTCTTTCCATGAACAAGGTGAATCGGGAACGATTTTGTGTGTAGCATGCAAGTGGCAATAGCTGACCAGAGAAACATTGGAACTTTTGAGTGAATCAGGATTGTTCTAGCGGCTTCTACAAGAGTTCGATTTCGCCTTTCAACTACACCGCTCGTTGAGGAGTTCGTGGAACACTTCTTTGATGGCTGATTCCAATGCTTTCATAGAATTCACTAAGTTATTTGTTAACAAACTCGGCCCATTGTCCGTCCGGATAATTCGACGGTTTTGTTAAGTCGAACCTGCGGTACTGCTTGATGAGTTTGATGATGATATCAGGAGTTTCATCCTTTGTCCTTAAGAACTTGACCCACGTGAATCTAGAGTAATCATCAACTATAACTAACACATATTTCTTCCCAAAGATATTCTGCGCTCTCATTGGTCCACATAAATCCATATGAATTGTATGAAGAACTTCGTGAGAGTTAGTAGGTTTGGGTTTATGGGCATACTTCTTGCTTTTTCCCAATTGACATCTTGAACAAAGATGATCCTTTTCATACTTTAGTCGAGGTAAACCTACAACTAAGTCCTTTCTCGAGAGATCATTGATGGTGCCGAAGTTCAAGTGATTGAGACGACGATGCCATAACCATGACTTTGGTTTTGAAGCCTTTGACAACAAGCAAATTGGAGAAGACTTCATCATATCTTCTATAGAGATGGTGTAAAGATTTGAACCACGAGTTCCTCTTAAAAGTTCCTTACCATCAAGTTCTCTAACAAAACAAGTATGTTTTTTGAAGGCTACTTCTAGATCGTAATCACGAATTGACCAGAGAACAGATTATGACCAAGACCTTCCACATAGTATACTCTAGAGATAACACTATCACCAACAACATAATCACCATAACCCATAATTGCACCCAAATGATCATTACCGAATCTAACTGTCCCGATGAATTTGCTCACGAAGTTCATGAGCAGCGACCGGTCTCGGTCATATGCTTGGAACGACGAGTCCAGTACCAAAACGATTTGAACGATCTGCAGTTGAACACGACAAGAATGGATAATCGGATAATTGGGATCCCCATGCAAGAATGGGTTCCACTTGGTTAGTAACAATGATTGGAACACCCACATCATAAATAGAAACATCCATATCAGAAGTAGAAGCAATGGAATCATTGGGAATAGAAGCAATGTTGGTGTCTCAGATTTGACCTATTCAAAGTATGTTCACTTCTTAAGGGAATAGTTCTACCAATAGGCATCCATTTTCTAGTGGGCATAATCTTAGTAGTTTGAGAGCAAAACGATTATTCTTATGGCCAAAAGGTATCCAATAATAACCTATCTTTATAAAAGTTCTTCCCGTGGGTTTCCACTGTTTTCTAACAATCTTTCGCTTTTGCCTTTTTGCCTTATTTGCACGATTATTAGCATTAACAATTTTAACCGGGCATTTGACATCATTAGACAAAGCATTCACACCACATTCATGATTAGCAACTGAATTCAAGCAGACATCATTACAAGGTTTGCAAATAGTATCGAATTGAATTAATTACGCCTAAGGCTAATACTAGAATCAACACGATTCGCTTTATTCAACTCAAGCTTAAAGTTCCTAGATTGGTCTTCTACTCTCTTCCAATGCACATTCTTAGCATGCAAGGTCCTATCATTCCTTGTATTGTCTTGAGACTTTGACCCGCTTGCTTTAATGTCATTGATTACTCCTGTAGAGGGAATGGGAACATTAGTTGGTTGATCTAATTTTTGCATTCCTGAACATGATGTGCAAGGATCCAAGTACTAGAAGGCACATTAGTGTATACTTTCTTAAGACCGTGATTTGAGCTTTTTGCAGGCACACTAAAGTTCACTTTCTTAGCACTAACATATCCGAATCAACTACTTGAAGGCACATTAGTGTTTCCTTTCTTAAGACTGGGCATAGAACAAGGCTTCACAGCTTTGCCTTTTTCACCTAAGGGTTTTGGACATGTTGCAATTACATATTCAAGCAACTCTTGAGATCGCTTTGGCTCGGAGGCAAGCAAACCTAATTTCACTATCAAGAGGTTTATTAATGAAGTCCTCTTCAACAATCTCACGGAGACATTCTAGACTATCCTTAAGGTGAGCACAATAGTCATGAAAAGCATGTTCATTATTCCTAAGATGAGGAGGAATATATTTAACCATCACAATGTATTTGCAGTCTAAGGGTGACTTTGAGACAACATTCTTATTGAAAACAAGGCGCTTCCCATTTCCCCGACTTCTCGTGATTCTCAATTTCCTTTGTAAAGACGTTATTTTTCGTTGTTTTGGTCACGGGTGACTTTCATTGAATCATATAACTCTTTAAAATGTCGCTTAACTTTTTCATTTTCTTCTAGAAAACTCTCGTTTTCCTTTTGTAAGGCATCAACTAAGTTTTGAAGATGAAAAGTTTGAGAATTTCGAGAATCTAAAGGAGGAGGCATTTGGGAGCCTGTCATATTGTTCGTTTGACCCTTTAATTGAGAGATTGGGCTTTCAACTTTTCGATCGTGTTGCACCGAGCTTGAATCTTCATCACGCGTTTGTTAATTTGAAAACCGCATCAAACTCGAGCATCCGAGGATGTCTTGATATTTGAAGTTTTGACATTTTCTTTAAGATGTTGATATTTTAGTTGTAAATTAAAATGCTCAACTTCTAGTTTAGAAAAATGTTTAACCAAATTGTCGTGATCATCCAGTTCAATTTTCTCGTTTAGTTCAGAATTTGTTTTTCAAGCTCAATGACACGATCATGGGAGACTTTCAGGGCAACCGATAATTCATGAAATTTGGAAGCATTAATGGAACAATTTGTAGCAATGAAAAACACATCTTGAGCAATACATTCAAATCAGTTCTCATTTAGTGTATGCAAGTTCTTCCTCTCAATCTCATTATATTTTAGTGCTCGCTCATAGTCACTAACTTCAACTATCATTGCATCAAATTCCTTTTCCATTCCCTTAATATCAGTTTCTATCCCCTTTTAAGACTCTCAAAGTGATCTTTTAGAAGTTTAAAGAAAGGCATGACCTCAGCTAAATAACATTCTTTCATTTGCTCAAAACCCCTTTCTCCTTCCGTAATACCAGTGGGTGTGATCCTTTTCTTGCAAGTTTTCTCAAAATCAACAAATAGTTGAAGTATAACATATTGGCTAATTAAGGTCTTGCTTTTAGTGGCAATTGTTCTAGGAACAAGATGCATTGGTGTATTAGGAGGATACATAGTCGCTCTAGGCATTTTCCAAAGAGGAGGGTTTGTTTCAACAATATTTTTAGCTTTTCGCTTATCTAAATCCATTTTCCAGAAAACTTGTTCGGGAGTCAACAATGTCTCGAGGTTTAAACATGTTCAAGGAAATCCAGTTTTCCTTCTTGTAATCATGGGGAGTGATATTTATTTTCTTCTCTACATTTAGGATCATCTAATTTCTTGTTCATCTTTTCCCTAGTGACTTCATCTGATTTCTTATCTTCCTCGGTGCACTCAACGCAACTAGGTTTCTGTCTAGGTTTAAGGATTTCATTGCCATCATAAAGAACCTTATGAGCATTTCTAGCCCTTTTAATGACCTCTGGATTTGGTTCCTTAACAAGGGGAATGCTATGCTTATCGCTTAGGACTCTATGCTTAGTGATCATGTGAGCAGTCTCAATGGTGTTTCCTTGTATGTACAACTTGTTTTCAAGTTTGTTTTTCAAAGTTTTTAGATTAGAAAAATCATTCAAAAGTTTTGATTCCTTAGCATTAAATTCTTGCTTAAGCATTTTAACATTTTCTTGAAGTTCTTGTTTTTGCTTAGTAGTTTTAGAAAGCTTTTCTTGCAAGGAATTTAACTCTTGTTTTAATACTTCTTCTCTAAAATTACTTTTTCTAATAGTTGTACGCATTTGGTCATCCATTTCCCGCTCACGAGTGGTCAACTCAAATTTAGCACGTTGTTCATAAATAGCAACACGTTCATTATAGGCATTAAGTTCGAGATTACGGACTCATTCAGGGCACAACACGGCGATGTATTCATCAAAAATATAGTCATTGTTGAATGCAGGAGATGCATCACTTGGTACAACTTCACTTTCACTTTGTTTCACATATTGATCATATGGGACAACATTGATATTACCCAAATTTTCAATATTTGATCAATAAGTTTCAGCTTGATAGTACTTTGTCATGCATCTTTTGCACATCAAGATCATCAGATAGTTTTAGTACCTCTGAGATGAGTTTGTCTTTGGATGGGCCAGCTTGTGGTGAAGAGGAGACCTTGGGAGAAACCATTGGAGAAATGCTAGCCATAAAGATTGTGTGTGCACTAGGTCCATCATCCACATCAGAATCGTATGCATCACAATCAGCTGACTTGAAAGGCATTCGATGATTGTGACCTATCTCCCAATAGGCCGCCATCCACATCTCATCATAGGTCTTGGCATTGCCCTCACTAGAAACAACAATTCCTCTTCATCCAAAGCAAAGCACCATTATCCGAGCTTGCACAAGCAAGATCTTATCTCTCGAAGTAATCGCGATTCGTGGACGCTTTGGAGATGTGCAGTTCCTTGCAATGTGTCCCTCACCACCACAATTATAGCATTTGATCGGCTTAACTTGACCTTGATTACCATTCCTTCCTCGATTCTGATTACCAACATAACCTCTACCAGCTCCACCTCTTCCCCGATCATACTTTCTTTCTGAATCTGGTTGCACCGATCCTCCCATCTTTAACAAGAGCTTGATTGTGTGGGTTAGATGTCGTCTCGAGGTTGTTATTGGTTTGTGGAGAGAATTCATGTTTTGACCTAATCGAAGAGCTAGTTGATTAATGAAATTACCACGTTTGCATCAAAGATCGCCTTGTTTGAACATAGGATCCGGAATTAGTTTGTGATTACCATTTCCCATGGGTATGACTTGTGAGGCTTTGGTTGTGATTCCGATGTTTGAAGTAGAAAGCGGTTGAGTCATTAGACGAGCTTGTCTCTCCTCGGTTGGTTTTGAACCGATTAGAACCAATTTTTCAAACATAGCATGTCTCTCATTCTCAAGGAGGAAGGCATAGAGTTGCTCATAGTTTGTATTCTTCAATCCTTTAGTGAGCTTCACAGAGGTGACAAACTTGTGCCATTCGGGATTCATGTTGTTCACAAATTTTGAGTTCAGCTGAATGTTAGGCATAGTCATTCCGATGTTCCTCATGTCATTCACCAACTTATGAAATCTCACATAGTACTCATAGACACTCTCATCTTGTTTCATCTTGAAGTGTTCAAATTCGTCATAGAGTTGTGATTCTCTGTCTTCCATAGTTAATTCGAACCGAGAGAAGCATCTTGACATTATCCCATACCGCCTTTGCTTCGGTGTTGTGATTGATCAGCTTGTAGATGTCTTTAGGAAGACCTTGAAGAACAATGTTAGAAGCCCCGATATCGAGATCGAATCTCTTTTTCTCCTTATCATCAAGCTCATCATACATCTTTGGTCTGTCCATTCCGTAAATCCGAGTTCCATCTTCAGCAGTATCAAGTACATCTCTAGTCGTCTCAACTCGATACGGTCCTTCATCAATGGATTTGAGAATGTTGACACCATTTTACTTTCCAAGGCAGTAGCATAATCGATTCGTTGAGCCCAAGAATCGTAGTCACAAGCATGGGTGGACGAGTATCTAAACCAAATGCTTGAACATCCTCGAACAAGATGGAGATGATAGTAGGAACGCTGGTAGACATGTTAACAGATTATACGGGATTTTATAACTCTATGATTAAACCGCGAAATAGATTCTTTCACGGGATTTTACTAAATCAAGAGAAAACCGTAAACAATCACCCAAGTCGCTAGAAGATAATGCACCAAGTCGCTAACACCTAATTCGCTACACCCCCAAGTCGCTAAAGTCCCAAGTCGCTAGACAAATGCAAGTCGCTAAGTAGTAACTCGCTAAGCCTCAAGTCGTTAGCAAAATTTTGGCAAAAGCAATTCGCCTACTCAAGTCGCTAAAACTTCAAGTCGCTAAAGAGCAACTCGCTACAGACCAAGTCGCTACCACCAAGTCGCTACCGTAGTGGAGAGTCCACTACTTGTACCTTGAATCGCTAGGTCTAAGTCGCTAGCTCCAAACTCGTAACTTCGCTACAAAATTGTGAAGCAAGTCGCTGAAGAAAGAGATCCGTATATCAAGTCGCTAGCAAGAAAAACCACATAAACATCACTTTTCAATCCAAAACAACCCAACCAAGATGATTCAAGCTTACCAAATGAAAACCTAAACACTTGTGATGATTCTAAACATAAAAGTACTAACAAAATCCAAGCTTTAACACAAGAAATCAACCAAATGATGCACAAACCACTAAACTTTTTCAAACTCAAAAACCACCTAAAACCACTAGAAATCCAAAGATGTGCAAGATATGATCTAACCATGGCTCTTGATACCAATTGAAGGATATTGGATTTCACATACACATCAAACCATAACTCAAACGTATAAAGGTGAGTTCTATAGAGAGAAAGTTAGAGGTTTAGGGAACTTAGTGAGAGAAAGAAAAATCTTATTATGAGCTCCAACTCTCTACCTTGGGAGGTAGAGAGTATTTATAGTCTTACAATAAAAAGCCACACAACGCCGTGGATCGTGCATACAAATGGGTAAAGACCCGTCCGTCCTCCACGGTGTTACTTAACAAAATACTACTTAACATAAAATAACTATGACTACGAGCTTTCTAACGATTACATATACTTGAGGTGACCGACTCTTTAATACCTGGAATTTCTAATTCCTAACATCTTCATTTATGAAACCATTTAGAAAAGCGCTCTTGACATCCATTTGATAAAGCTTTAGATCATTAGCACAAGCATACGCAAGAAGTATTCTAATTGACTCTAATCTAGCCACTGGTGGCTTATGTCTCATCAAAAGTCTATTCCCTCCTTGTTGGTTATACCCTTGAGCTTACAGTCTAGCCTTGTTCCTAGACACTACTCCATTTGCATCTAATTTGTTTTTATAAAACCATTTGGTTCCTATTATGGTTTGATTACTAGGTGGAGGGACAAGTGTCCAAACATCATTAGAAACAAATTGATTTAGTTCTTCTTGCATAGACATTACCCAACTTTCATCTTTTATGGCTTCTTGTGTATTCTTAGGTTCTAAGGTTGAAACGAAACAAAACAAGCTACTTTGGTTTTGAACTTGAGACCTTAATGTTCATTCGCTTAGTTTTCCTATGACATTATCTACGGGGTGATCTTTGGAGTCTTTAATGTTTATTATTTCATCACTTAGAGGTTCTTCTTCTTCACTTATGTTTTCTTTTTATTACTATAGCTTCACTTTCTATAATTCTGTCATCGACAAAGAGGTGGAAGGGTTTGGGTGGACTTTCATCAAATTTTTATATTTAATGACTCTTCTACCTTCATTGTTTCTTTGTTTAATATGACGTAAGCTTTGCTATTTGGCGAGTAACCTAAAAAAGATACCTTCGGTTGATTTAGGATCAAATTTTGTAAGGTAATCTTTAGTGTTAAGGATAAAACATTTACTACCAAAGACTCTAAAGTGATTTAACGTAGGCTTTTGCCCTCGAAAGTAACTCATATGGAGTTTTTCCTAAGATTGGTCTAATTAAGACTCGATTGAGTATATACGTTGAAGTATCAACGGCATTACACCAAAAATTTTGGGGTATAGATTGTTCATTAAGCATGGTTCGACTCATTTCTCGTAGAGTTCTATTCTTTCTTTCTACTACCCCATTCGATTGTGGAGTGCGTGACGTAGAAGTTGTGAGTAATACCATTAGCGTCACAAAAAGCTCGAATTGCACTTCATTATCGAATTCCCTACCATGATCCGTCCTAATAGACACTATGGGACTTCCTAGTTTTCTTTGAATCTTTTTGCTTAATATTTCAAAATAGTTAAAGTTTTCCGTTTTGTTCTTTAAAAATTTTGTCCATGTATACCTAGAGTAGTCATCCACTATTACCAAAGTGTAGTAGTTGCCTCCATAACTTTGGATAGCGGATGGACCAAATAAATCCATGTGTAGTAATTCTAGACACCTAGTTGTGGACATCATATTTTTAGCTTTATGACTCGAATGAGCTTGTTTTCCTACATTACAAGCATCACAAAAATGATGTTCATATTTTAACTTAGGTAGATCTCTTACTAGATCTTTGGATGATAGCGATTGAAGAAGTCGCATGTTGGCGTGACTGATCGGGTCCGAACTGTCAAGTTTATCACACAAATCAACCACTTGTGAATGGTCAACCGTAATAAAATTCAAACAGTCTTAAACCAATGCAATTTCCCTTGGAATATAGTGGATTCCCTGGTCGTCAAATCCACCTGAGACCGAATGGTGTTTAAAAGCGTTAGGATGTCGAATGATCACTAAGGATAATGATCTGTAAGGATTTTGATTGGATAATTACACTACCGATTGATTGGAATGGTATTTGGATACGTAACTATAAAGTACAACAATCGATTAAACAAACTTAAACACGTCATCGTTTATTAAATTGAACGTAAGCGTACAAAATAAAAACGCTGAGTTTTAAGAAATAAAAGACCTACAAATATGAAAATGATATTTTTACAAACCTAATAATAAAATAAAATTATTAGAAAATTAAAATTGTTTTTATAACTATTTATTTAATTATTATTAATTAAAACTATTTTAAAACTATTTAATAATACTCTAAAATATAAGAAAATATGAAATAAAGCTAGAAAAATGAAATTATGACTTAGAAAAATCTAAAATATTAGAAAACTAATTTTAAAACTGAAAAGATATTTTTATGCTTTTTATTTATTTATTATTAATTATTTAATACTTTTAACTATTTTTAATTCTAATAAATACTAAACAAGCTAAAAAAATTATGAAATTTTTTATATAAATATCTTATGATGACAGAAAACTAAGAAAATTATAAAAACAGGAAGTGCTTAATAATAAGCTGAAAAAGAAAATTAAAAGCTAATTTCTATTAAATAAACGCTTATCACTATTTTAAAATGATGTTTTGTGATTTTTTCTTTTGAAAACTATTATACTACTGAAAATAAGAAACTTTAATAAAAACAAAAATTTTACAACTTAAAAATAAGCTATTTGAAAGCTAAAAGCTTAATGTTTGAGTTTTCTTATTTTGATTACTTAAGTTCTAATAAGCTTGAAATAAGCTTCACAGAAAGAAACAAAAGTGAAATAAGATGTAAACAAGCTAAAGGAACTTAGATTAAGCTAAAAGGCACAAAGAAATACACTGATAAGCTATAAATAAGCTAATAAGCACTTATGCAAAACCTACTTAACCAAAAACAGCTGCAGCCATTTCTAAAAGCAATTTTAGCTTTTTAAATAAGCTTAAAGGCTCAAAACAAAGACTGAGGTGTCAAGATGACCTGGTGGGCTTTCCAAAAAGTCCAAGCTCACACACTATGGCTCACTAATAAGCTTATGACAATCTTGTGAAAGAGCTTGTAAATCAATCGAGTACTTAGTTAACACGTAAATGGGTCAAACAAAAAGCAATTAGCGACCTCTACTAAATAAGCTATAAAATGGAAAAATAAGCTTGGATCTTCAAGACAGCTAGGTTAGCTTTCCAAAGAACCAAAATACACAAGCTTAGGCTAACTAATAAGCTCTGTGTGAGCTTATGAAAATGGTTCTACTCAATGCGTACACGGGCACTATTTTAGAAAAGGTCTTAAAAGAAACTAAAAATAAAGCTTAAACTAGCAAACTAGAAATTATAAAAATACTATGATAAAGATGAGCAGTTATATTTTATAAACCTAAAAGCTTAAAACATGAAACTCAAAGTTAAACCCTATAGAAAATAATATATTTTATTCAAAAAATGTAAATCGAAAATTTGACTTTTAAGTTAAACTAAAAGTTGACTAAAATGAACTTTGGAACAATCCTAATCAACGATTATGTTGTATTATGGTGGATTAAGACTGATTTGATCAACAATAACAACTTATGAATACAAAACCATGATTATGAAACATGAAATCTACACAGTTGATGAACAAGGAGTGATCAAAGGCTATTTTGACTTTTTCACAAATGAGAACTAGATTTTATGGTTGAACCCTGAAGTTATTTTGACCTAATGTGACACGTAACAACAACAAACAACAACACAAACAACCTCTAACACGGGTTTACTCACAAATCCAAACAACCTTTAAACTAACTGATTTTGTGATTTTCAAAAGTTTACACAGATTAAGACCATGCAATTGATTAAAGACTTTATATTATCACTTAATGAGATCAAGAAGCATAAAACAACAACAATAACAAAGATAAAACTAGGAAATGACAATTATGCTATATTAACTATCAAATTACAATTTTTAACAATTACAAATTCTAATGAACAAGCAACTGGTTTTAATGGTTAATTCTACTTAACTACCACTAAGAAACATAAAAACACAAAGCTTAAAGTTAATTAATGACTTTAACAATAAAATGCTAAAATTGAGCAAAAGGCTTACAAGATAAAAACCAAGTGAAAACTTAGAACCAAGGCCTGAGAACACAACCTATAGCTTCCCAAGAAGCTCTAAACCCAAGGTCAATCCAATATTCACCTGCTCCTTTGATAACCATCTCCATTATTTTTTTATTTTTAACTATTTTTGAGTATTTTTGGTATTTTTTTCTTTTTGATACTAAACAAAGTTTTAAAGGTTGCTAATAGGCTGTATTAACTATCTAGAGCTTATGTTAGTTTATAAGTCCAAAGCAACAACTAACAACAACATTAAACTCACATGAGATTTTTTGAACTTGGAATTTGCATAAACTGAAAATGATACTAAAGCTTTGAAATTAATTACTGAAAAAGTTGTAAAATATACTAAGATTGACAAATACAAGATTTGAAAGCTTAAGATTACACTTGAATTTGAAAAATTAACTAAAACGACATAGGAAATTAAAAATTATACTAGATTGTTTTCTACATTGCTTCTTTTCCCCTTTATAATGATCTCTTTAGACTTCTTGTCCGACCTCGATTGTTTCCCCACCTCATCTTGACCATTGAAACCTTCTAATTCATCACCACCGCTCATTTGGCAATTTTGGTAGCCAAAATATCTTTTGAGCGTGTTTTTAGCATTTAAAGAAGTTTGGGAGATTGTGGAGGTGGAGGAGTGGGTAAACAGTGTAGTGATGAGGTGGAAAAGGTGGATTTTAAACCATGGTGGTTTGATGGGTCATCCGGTTTTGGCGGGCAAATGTGAGAGATATGTACAAGGTATCTCCGGTATTTGACTTTTACCGTTTTAATAATAACGCAGAGGGTTCAAAATTGTATATTTGACTGCCTCTGGGATTTTTGACCGCTCAGGTTCAAGCTCAAGGGTCAAGGTTCAAGTGTGTTGGGTTGGGCTAATGTTGGGCCAGCTGAGATTGGGTTTGGGATATTAATAAAAAGGGTCCTGTTTTGGATTTGGTATTAATACATAAGGACCAATCTTGTAATTTCGCAAAGTGAGGACTGGGTTGAAACTTTTCCAAAGTTAACACAAGGACTAAACCTGCAATTAATGGTTAGTACAAGGACCAATATTGCATAAAATTCCATTTTAATAAATCCAAGGACCAAACTCGTAAACTTTGTAACCAGGACCAAACTTGTAATTTTATCAAAACTTATCATATAAGGACCAAATATGCCACATTTGAATAGTACAAGGGTGTAGTTTGAATAATCTTCATTTTTAAACACCCGAGGACCGATTTTTGATACTTTTGTAAAGTTGAGGGACCAAAGTTGTAAATTGTGATTTTTAAACTTCAAAGGACAATTTCTTACAACTTGTGAATCCCAAGGACCTTTTATGACTTTTTTATTTATTATGATTTACAGGACTAAATTTGAAAACTTTTGAAACTTGGGGACTAAAAGCGCCAATTATGCAAACTTGATACGTTTTCATCTGATTTTGATATTTTTGCATTTAAAACACATAAAACACTTATTTGTGATATTTTATTCATTTTGATGCATTTCTGAGTGTTTTCAGATGTTTTTGCAGACTAAAATGGTACAAAAATGATGAGTATTTAGACACTCATCAAGAAGTCACATGTTGGTTTTGCTTTTAATTCTATGACTTCTTTATCTAAACGTTTATTTTGACTCTTTAAAAGCTTATTTTTGTTAACTAGTTTTAAGCTAATATTGCATAGTTTATCATATTCATTATGCAATGAGTCGTCATCAAGTGATGAGCTACTATAGTATTCGTGACATACCTCGTCATTTGCCATGAGACAAATTTCTTCGTCCTCCTCGTCACTTATTCCCCATGTGCCGCTTACTTAACGCTTTTGATCATCCGTTTGGGACACTTACTAATAAAATGGTTTGGGTCCCCACATTTAAAGCAAAGATGATCATCCTTTGGCTTCGCCCTCTTTGCTTTTCCTAAAGCCTTTCTTATCATCATAACGGTTGTTTGCGTATCTACCCTTTCTTCTAAAGAACTTTCTAAAGTCCCTTACCGCCATAGCGTACTCTTCGTCGTCACTACCGAAGATGAATTCTCCTCATCCTCGAAGCCTTTTTGGCTTTAAGGGCAAGAGATTTGTGTTTCTCTTTCACCTTTGAGGCTTCGGAATCTTTAGCAAGGACAAGCTCGTAGACTTTTAGGTTGCCTATGAGTTCATCGAGGATGAGGATTGTCAAATCTTTTGACTCTTCGATTGCCGTCACCATGGATCTCCACTTCGATGGAAGTGCCCTTAGATATCTCCTAACATGGTTACGGCTAGAGAAAGATTCATCAAGTGCTTGTAAAGATGTAATAATAGTATTAAAGTTAGCAAATGAATGATCTATAGTTTCCTCATCCGATATTGAAAATTGTTCATATTGTTGAAAAAATAAATCAATTTTATTATTTTTAACTTGTTGGTTGCCTTGATGAGTTACAACTAAAGAATTCCAAATTTCTTTAGAGGTTTTAAGCATAGAAATTCTTTCGATTTCCTTTTTCGGTAAAGCATTATATAAAACCATTTTTGCTTCACTATTTTTAGAAAGCTTTTTCTTCATTTCATCGTTTAGTTTATCATGAGGTATGTGAACTAAATTTCCTTTATCATCATTTGAGGTAGCCTCAAAGTCACCTTCAACAATAATGTACCAAAGATCAATATCTTTAGACTTCACATATGTTTTGAATCCATTTTTCCAATATATAAAACCATTAGTTTCAAGTAGTGGTGGTCGTTGCATAGATTGCCCGTCCTTATAATTTTCGAACCCATAGTGATCGAAAAGTTTTTAAAATACAATTTTATTTTAAAACTTTTATAAACTTAGCTCTTGATGCCAATTGTGGAAAACTAGAAGGGGGGATTGAATAGTTTTGCCGATTTTAAGTTGATTTCAAAATCTTTAGATTCGATATTATGTGAAATCGTATGGATGTTGAGAACGTATAGATCTAATGATAATGCAAGCAAATAAATAAAGTTAAGGGATAGAAAAGACACAACCGATTTATAGTGGTTCGGCTACAAGTTCACCTTCCTTGCCCTACTCCACTCTCCGAGTCACCTACTCGAGAGTTCAAGCACTATGTCAACAAACTCCTTCACTTGGCGGAGAATCCTTTACAACGTTGCTTACACTTTTTCCGGTACAAAGCTAGATACCGAGTCCGTAGCACGGTGGACCAAACCAACACAACTATTACACAACAAATATGTGAAATATCAAGTACAAGATCTTCGCTACAGAAATCTTGCGGAGTGACAAATCAATCAAGGACCCCTTGCTTGGATGACTAGTAGAATGCTCGTGATCTCGCCTTAGAGAAGGACCTATATGAGGATCACAAATAGAAAGAAAGAAGAACAACTCTCTAGATCAAGTGATCTATATGTTAGAAGAGAATGAGAGTGTATGAGAGATTTAGTAAGAAGAGGGGTTAAGTTAGAATGAAGAAATGACTCTCTATTTATAGGCAAATTTCTTTTCTGTTCCACGGATCCCACGGATCCCTCCCACTTGGGATCCGGCTAGTGTAATCCTAGGGATCCGTGGTCCGCTCCTCTTTGCCCATGGGTTTTTTGGTTATGGGTCATGGGTTATGGGTTGGTCCATGGGTTTTCTTTAGATTCAATGTATCTAAGTATACATATCTAGCCAACTTGGGTATGGGTTATGATCCATGGGTTATGGTCCATGGGTTATGATTTTTACCCATCCTAATAAACTATTACAACAAATGCTTTAATTATTACATTTTTGTATTTAAATGACTATATGTAAATGCTTTACAAAAATAACATGTATCCTTATAATTATACTTAAGATAACATTACATTTGTTATCAACAAAACACAAAGAGATCGCAAAATATTAATAAACGTTTTTACGGTTTATTTGTATTAACAGTAAATATGTGGCTTTGCCACTCGGTTGAGGAAGCAACCGACTTCCTCCATTTTCTTCCCTCAACCGATGACAACCGACCCAGCCACAATGGCTCAACCGAAGCAACCAACCGAAGATGACCGGATCCACTGCGCATAGCCTTAGCTGCGGTTTTTTAGAAGCCCCATGATATGATTTTTCAAGTAGTGGGTGGTTAGCTAAACTTTAGTAGTGACAATACGGGTCGGGTCATGGGCCCATAACCTCAACTTGAACACGACATGTTACACGGTTTCAACATTTAAATAGGTTTGTCATTTTTGAGTTGACCCCTTTAACTTTTTTTTATTTAAACGTAGACCCCTTTAACTTAGTGAGCTATTTTTAAAAAGTGTTGATATGCATACGAACATTATTTTTTTATTTTATTTTTTATTTTTATTTTTTTTATTTCACTACTAAATTACATCAGTGATACACATAATACAACATCGCTATGTATAATTGGTGATGTACATATCACTTTTATTGGTGTGCATATCACCAATTCTTTTTAAATAGGTTGATCATCGGGTCAATCGCATCGATCAAAACCGAACCAGATCGATAATTGATTTGTGAAAGCCATAAATCGAGAACCGATCAAAGTGATTCAATTTGGTTCGATTTTGTGTCGATTCAATTTATACGGTTTAAGTGCGTTTTTTCTCGGTTTTTGCTCGAAACATACCGAACCGAAATCAAAAATCATAAATGTATAGAACCGAAAACAGAACCGAATATGGTCGGTTCGGTTTCGATGAAATTGGTTCGGCTCGGTTTTTTTATTTGGTTGGTTTTCGTTTTGGTTTGGAAATAAGGTGCTCGGTTGAAATAAGGTGAAATAAAAACCGAAACGAATAGAGTTTGTTTGGTTGTTAAATAGCAACCACTATCGATATTGGTTTGAAAATAACGTGGAATGAAAGTAATTATCAGTACATATAAAGTATCATTTGGTTTGTCTATATAGTTTTTGGTATCATTGTCACATTACTAATTTAATATTGTTGATTATGATTACGATTACAAAACTAAAATTAAAAGGTAGAATGTTAGGTAAAATGTGGAGTAAAGAATGGAATGAGATAAATGTAACATATCTCACTGTTTAAGAATTTATGAATGTGATTCCATCTTTTCATTTAATATTTGTCTACCAAACATTTCCGCTTATCTTTTATACCTATCAAATAATTCCTTGATTTCCATTAGCCTATGCCAAACGCACCCTTTTACGTCATTTTCAACCCAGCCACACATGAAGGTGGTGATGGTGTAGTTGGCCTCCCACACGTGGCCATGGCTTTGACGCGTGATCCCTCCCCGGTACGGCCGGTCTAACCATATGCACTAAAATTCTAAGCACGTGACACAAAAACTCGTTCACAAAAGACCGAGATTTTAGTAACTAAATACTCGAACATATGAAAACATAAAAGATGTGTAGACCAACCAAGGTCAACTTAACAGTATCAGAACTTCATAGTAGCATAACATAGTCCAAAATGAGAAGACAACAAGTGCATACAAACTCCGAATTAAACAGATTCGTGCCATATCATGGAATCAGCTACAAAAGCATCAGGTTCTCACAAATTCAAGTTGCAAAAGAGCATTTCAGATTTAGGGTGTGTTTGTTTTTCTTAAAAAAGATCTTACCGCCTCTTAACACTTACCAGTAAGAGGCGGTCAGACGCAAGAGTCGTTTGTTTTTTAATTTACATTCAGACACGGTAAGACGTATCTCATCTTGCTCAGTAAGGGTGTGTTTGTTTTTAAAAAAAAAGTCTTGCTAGCCTTCTTACTCTTACCAGTAAGAGGTGGGGGACTTGTCTTACTGCCTCTTACTCGTTTCGTAAACTTTATATAATATATTTGCTTGTTTATTAACTATGTTATATTTTTGATAAAAAGTCTTGTTTCATATTTATATAAGTTATTTATAATCGCATTGCGTTGGTTTAATAAACAAATTGCAAAACCGAGCACTTAAAATCATTCGGACAATTATACAAAAACAAACAACATTATTTCGTTCAAATTTAGACTTTCTAGCCACCTCTTACCAGTAAGATGTGGTAGTCAGATTCAGACCCAAAACATCTTAATGAAACAAACACACCGGTGATCATGTCTTATCACCTCTTAACGCATCAACGATCTTTGATAAATAAAACACTTAACCGATACCTAGTTAAAGATTCATTGGAAATACCGTTGGTGATTTTTTTTACCAATAAACAAAGTGATTTGGTAACTGTGGTTACGAGGATGTAGTTTTTGTCAATAAAGTGTTGTAGGTTTTTTAATGAAGAAGAAGATGCAAAGGTGAGAGAAGTTGCAAAAGGTGAGAAATAAAATATGTTAAAGAAAACACTTGAATGTGTCAGGAAAGTGTGAGGTTTTGGAGTTTGTAAGTTAGGTGCTACTATTCATACGGGGTCTATCCCCATAGACCTGCCAACATCTCAGGCGTGGGCCCCTCCCTCTCTCTCCGACTTTCGTCCTTTTCTCTCTCTCCCACTTTCGTCTTTTTTCTTCTTTTTATTAAACACTTAATTAGGTTATTGTAAAATGATAATTTGTGTAGTGTTTTTATATGTATAGTGTATATATTTGTGTGGTATATTTAATTTGTATAGTGTTTTTATATGTATATAGTGTAGAGTTTGGTTCATTGTAGATCACATTTTTATCAAAGATCAAATGGGATGATCCCCACCCTTCATTCCCTTTAATCTAATGGTTGGGATTGAATAATACATGATAGAGAAAAAAAAAGGAGGACAAAATAGTAAATAACACTCCACGTGATTGGCACATATCCCTCATAATCATCTAACTACCCACCGATCTCTCATTTACTCCTCTCTCTCTTAAATCAGTAACAACTCTCACACACTCACACACACTCACAATCAATCTTATTCACCTAACTTCCCCCAAAATCAATACTTCATTCAATCTTTCACAATCTCGGATTCACAACACACGCTATCAAAATCAAACAGTGGATTCTTCATAGAAGGATTACGGGATAGAAGGATCAAATTAGATTCATTATAATGCCTAAATGAAAGAAAGCACCGACCGATTCTAGCACTTCTGGTAAATTCTAACTCACTATTTATGTATTTTTTTTAATTATTTCAGCTTGCTAGAAGGATTAGGGGATAGAAGGCTCATAGTGTTTGATTATTGTTGTTTTTAGGGTTTATGATTTGTGAAGTCGTGGTTTTCATTATGATTTTGTCTTGTGAAAATGATGGTTCATAATGCGTGGTTGTTACTTAATGTGTAGGTGTTAGTTATTGTTGTTTTAATTTGTTCCCCAAAATGATGGTTTTCATAATGAATAGTTTTGTTGTTTAATGTGTAGAATTTGTTGTTGATCGATGAATGGTTTTGGTAGATGTGGGTTGCATTTGTTTTGTTCTGGTTCAAGTTGGTATTGTGTTTGCAAATGGTTAGGGCCAGGATTAGGTTGTGGTTCGTGTGATTAGGTTCGCGGCTCAATTGTTTAGATTTGTGGGTAGAAGTTCAGCATAGTGTTTGTGGTTACGGGTCGAGGTCATGGTGATTTGTGGTCAAGAGTCGTGAGTTTATTTTGGTAAGGTTAGGACCAGGTTTGTAGTTATAGTTCTGAAGGGTGGATGGAGTTGGCGTTGAGGGTTTTATGAGCTTTGAGGCATTGGTTTTTATCTCCATTTTTGTGTTTAATTGTTTTGATGCTCCAAGGTTTTAAAGTGTCGCAACTATTAAGTTTATATTTGATTGTTCAGTATTAAATTGATTTGAATCTGATTCTTCTTATCGGTGATAGTAATTGTCATTTGTGGCATGAAAGCACACAAACCTTCAGTTTTACATAGCTGAAGTTGTATTATGCTTTTACATTTTAGTCTATAGTAGTCTATTTTGGTGGAATCTAATTACCAATCGCTTTGAATCTAGTTACAAATGAGTATCTTTTGGTCTCAGTTTGCTTTTTCTTTTTAGGTCCATAGTCGATAAATTCTTTTGCATATCGATTTTGGTTATAATAATGCGCTAATTATATGCTTGTTTTGGTTTTGTGTTTTTAACCTTTGATGTTGATGACTTTGCAGACGATGATCTTTGGACTTGATAAGCTTTTGAAAACAACACCTTTTTAAAGGACAAAGCTTCGATACAACTTGATGTTCGAAGGTATTTATAGTCACATATCATCTTTACTTTCTTATCTATCAAGGCGAATGCAATTATTCGTTTTGACCTTACTTTTCATACCAACATACTAATTGTAGCCAAACTCATACATGGAGCTGATTAGCCTACATTACATTTTCTCTTCTGGTCAGGGAAAGTTACTTGTGTTTTTTTTAAATCACAACTGATTTGGACAGATCACTTGTGACTTGTGCAAATCACAAGTGATTTATGCAAATCGATTGTCATTTTCCAAAAACACAAGTTGTTTTCCACGATGCGAAAAGTGAACATGTAATGTAGGCTATTCAGAAATTACTTACAAAAACTTAAACCTGTTATTTTACTTTTAATTAAAAGTAGTTTACGTTTTCTTACAAACCTTTTCAATTGTTTTATGCAGGTGTCACATATCCTAAACCATCTAAAAATAAGTCCAACCCATCCTTACCTCGCATCAGTGAAGTAAGTGAGGCTGCAGAGGCTGCTGACAGTCCCTCTCATGAAACACCAAAAAAAACCAGATTAACTAAGACTACGACCTCTCGTGACTCTCCTTCTGATCCAAAGCCTGAACCAAAGGCAAATCCTAAGCCTAAGGCGAATCACGAACCAAAGGCAAATCCTAAGCCAAGGGAATCACGAACCAAAGGCGTTCACGCTCCAAAGTCAAAGCATGATGCAAAGGAGAAGCCTTCGAGTGCGAAGCATTGAGGAGAAGCCTTCGAGAGCGAAGCCGAGTGAACACGATGCAGCGAGAAGCATTCTATGGCGACGCGATGCTAAGAAAAAGCGATGCAAAAGCGAAGCGATGGTAAAGCGTAAGCCTTCTCAGGCCGCTATGCTTAATGTTGAAAAACAAGACAAAAACTCAAAGGAAATGTGCATCCGCCACGTCGCGACTATAAACATAAGCAGCGGCGGCGCAAGTAGAAACATCCTTCAGCAAGTCTAAGTCCACACGAGTCGATGGAGCAACTTGAGGTGGAACCTTCTAGGAAGGACAAGTCTAGGAAAAGAAAGACTTTAGATTCTTTTGTAGAGGAAGAGGAGAAAAAAGAGAGTGTTAAGAAGATCAGAGCCGTTGCTAAGGATAAGGGTAAGAATGTTGTAGAGGTGGAAACTCTAAAAGATGTGAAGAAGGAAGATGACTCGGTTCGAATCTAGTTTACAGAAAGTTAAAAAAAGGCGGAAAGGAAAGGGTCCAAGTGAGGCAAAAGTTAAGAAGGAGTTTCTTGATAGTGAATATCCTAGTATGCCAAGGGTTGTTCTGCTGCTTTTAAAGCAACAATATGAAGTCATTTTGGATAGTATGGGTTTTGGATCATTATTTGGAGTTAATATGGAAGTAATTCAGGGGAGGTTGGGTCATTTGGCTGTGAAATTGTTTGATAGTAAGGAGTTTTGTATGCGCTTAAAAAAGGGAACTATTCATGTGAATGCGGACAAAGTTCATGATATGTTAGGACTTCCTAATGGTGGAAGATCACTCTTGTCTCTAGATGTGAAACCGAATTGGCCTCAAGATCCAGTGACACAAGAGTGGCTTAACCAGTTTGATGTGCAGATGGAAAAATCCGCGTCTCATATTGCGACAAGATTACGCAACCCGTGTTGATTTAATGTTCAAGCTTAATTTTCTTACGCTTGTCACCAACACACTTGGCAAGAATGAGACAACGAATGGGGATCTATCATTTGATGTCTTGAAACGCATTCGTGATGACACTCGATTGATTGCCCGGATTGGTGTGGGTATATTTGCAAATCGTCTTTATAATAGTAAACTCCAGGCGTCGTGGTCTCTTCTACAATGGGCCCGTGTATTTCCTTGTTGTAAGTTTTCTTTTCATCTATTTATATTTCAAGCTTTATGTGTATATTGTCAGCCAATGTAAATCACTTGTAATTTACATTGCCAAATCACAAGTGATTTAAATCACTTGTGATTTGCCAATGTAAATCACAAGTGATTTAAATCACTTGTGATTTATATTTGCAGTGTCAAATCACTTGTGATTTGACACTTTAACCTAATACATATTCTTAAACTTTTCTTTAAAGCTGATGTTTTAATATATCTTTTGTATGTTTTTATAACTAGCTTTTGTACTTGGATTCAACCAAGTTTGAAGCCATGCCATACATTCGTTCACGTCCAGCACTTAAAGACTGGAATTCTACTCTGCTGAAGAATAGAATGGATCTTGAGATTGAACAAGGTGTATTTGGCGACTTGGAACTACAGGGAGAGTGGACTCCGAGGAGGTGGGGTAACAGAGGGTTTTTGAAACTGATGAAGTACGCGATTCTACAGATTGTCTTATCCATCAGCATCGACCACCCAAGAGGTAATATAGGATCACATGTGATTATATACTTTTTATTGTAGTAATTTATGAACTTTTAGTTAATTAACAGATACTTTTTTGTCAACTGTTTGTAGGGATTTTGCAAGAAGGTTGAAGCGAAGTTTTCCATCATTTCAATGAGATGGAAGACTTAAGAGACCCTCAACAATTCAAAAAATTGTTCCTGGTGATGCCAAGCTTTCGATTACCTGACAAGTATGGTCAACTCTTCAAGAAGGTAATGAATCTAAATGACGAAGTTGATCGAGAAACGATGGATCGAGGATGAATCGAGTGATGACAGAAGAATCTGGGATGAAGAAGGTTACAGTAGGAGGATCTGAGGAAAACCAAAGCAGTTAGTAGGAGGATCATGGTGATGAACAAGAGAAGAGGATAGTGAGGAAGATATTAGGAGGAGAGTGATGGCGAGGAGGAGAGTGATGATGAGGGTGATGCGAGAAGGAAATAAGGATGAAGAGGTTGGTAAGGACGATGATAAGGAAGAAGGTAAGGACAATGATAAGCAAGAAGGTAAAGGACGATGATACTTAAGAAGAGACAGATGACAATGAGGAGAGGAGGAGAGTGATGGCAGGAGGATGGTGATGAGGGTGATGGTGAGAAAGTAAAAAGAATGATGAAGAGGACGGAGGTGGAAATGAAGATGAGAAAATGAGTGAGGAGAGTGATGGCGAGGAAGCTAGTGAGGACGATGATGGCGAGGAAGATATTAAAGAGGATGATGGCGAGGTAGTAGAAAATAAGGAATAATCTTGAAGAGGTCACTAACAAAGATAGTCAAGATCTTGATCCTGAAGAACTCTTTCAATTGCTCGACAAACACAAAGTGGATCGATTTACAACGAGGTTGATATTTTGCTAATTATTATAAACAAAATTTCCAAACACCCATGTGGCTTTTAACATACTTAATTTTTCTTCTTTGTATTGAGGCATTTCTAAAGGTTCTGCGAGATCGCATGCATGTCTGCTAAACGAGCTCTCTACCTTCCTCTCCTTATCTTAATAAGAGCTGTCGTTGACTCTATAATGACGATGGACGAGTATAAATTTTCCAACTATTTGTTTTCGATGTTTGGAGAGAATGGGTAAGAATACTACTTGCGATTCGTACCTGCAAACTACAAGTGATTTGTATGTACATACAAATCACTTGTGATTTGTACATACAAATCACTTGTGATTTGTACATACAAATCACGAGTGATTTGTACCTGAAAATCACAATTTTATGGCTACTTTCTTACAACCACATTTTTAATACAGCGATGTGGTCTTTGAAACGAAATCTGGCGATTCTTTGATCAGAGATCAAATGGAGTCATTAACACCGCGTTTTCATGTGGATTCTGGTGTCATTGATTGTTGGTCTACTTTGCTTAATTATGAGGAAAAATTCAAAGAACCAGGAGCTGTGTCCAGGCATTTCTTTTATACGGGTTGTGTTGTAAGTTTCGATCTTTTTAATAAAGTTGGATTAAACTACATAGACGTTTTTATACCTTAAGTGACTTTTTGTTTTATTAATACAGACAAGGAATATGTGTCATGGCGGACTCACGTGGGAGCAACAATGTGAAATATTTGATGCACAAGTTGCATTTAGTTTCAAGGACAATACTGATGGCTCTAATCTCAAGGACGTTGATTTGGTGTTCTTCCCCATTCTCGGTTCAGAGTGTTTTTATGTTGTTGTTATTAATCTGAAAAAGACGGCTATCAATATCCTTAACAACAATCGTGACGAGACAACATCATATGAAGCTTACAAAGACAGGTGTGATTTATTGGTAATTTACTAGTCAAAATAATATTTTTTCTTTGACTTTTGGAACCATTTTATAATGATTTTATTATTTACTAGTCTGACTATTTTTTTACATTGGTTTTTTTGTAGATAAAGTTGTTTCCAAGGTACACGGAAAGTGTTGGCCACAGAAAAGAGTCAAGTATTTGTTCGTAGCTTCCACACATTCGAAACTGAAATGTTCCACGACAGAGAATAATATCGAAGACTCTGGTATCTACTGTATGCATCGTATGGATATGTACATGGGAGAACAATTTTCAAGGTGGGAATGTGAAATTGTGGGAGACTCGGATAAAGAACATCTCTTGTTGCTCTTGAGGGTCAAGTATGCAACCAAGATTTTGTCACATGACATAAATTTGCATGCTAGGAAAAATATGAAAGACTCTGAGGAATTCCATGTGAGGTTTATACCAGTGACAAAGAAGGAGATGATTAAGAATGCTATTCAGGCTAGGGCAAACCGCGAACATTATAAGTATGACGTGTAGTTGTAGTAATGAACTGTTTACTACTTGTGTTTGTTTTTAAGGTCTGTTGTTTATGTGTCTTTATGTACAAGTGTTGGTCATGTCGTTATCCTAGCAGGTGGATTGACTTTTCAAATTTTGTTGGTCATGTGTCGTTATGGACACGTGTTTTGGTGGTTCTATGAAAAGTCATCTTGTAGTTATGGACAACTATTTAGCCTATTTAAATAGATTTTCTTATTAAGCTACTGTGAAAAGTGAGCGTGTAGTTAATGTGACTTATTAAATTTTTAGTGGTTATTCACTGGTGTGGGCAAATCACAAGTGATTTATGGTAAATCACAAGTGATTTGATCCAAATCACAAGTGATTTGTGACAAATCACAAGTGATTTGTGACAAATCACAAGTGATTTGAGACAAATCACTTGTGATTTACCATAAATCACTTGTGATTTGACCCAAATCACAAGTGATTTGATCCAAATCACAAGTGATTTGGATCAAATCACTTGTGAATACAACTTGAAATTATATCAATACAACTTAATAAAAAAGTAAAAATTTAAATCCAACTATCATTTTTATTCAAGAAGTACTCAACAGATCAAAGTTTTTATCTCAAGTAACAATCAACATCTCAGTTACAACTGAGGTAACAATCCACAAATATTTAAAACTTAAAGTATGTAAAGTATTTATAAAGTAAAGAAAAATCACTAGTTTGAAGCAGTGTTATTCATCGATTTTTCAGCTGTTGCTTTTGCAGCCGCTATTGCCTTTGGACCTAGAGGACAAGTTTTTTTGGTATGTGTATTAGTTTTCACTCCACATTCTCCGCATTTCCTCTTTGGCTTTAAACTTGCACCTATTGCTTTCTCTCTCTCACTCTTCCTACATTACCTCTCTTGTACCACCTTTGTTTTTAGCACCTGATGGGTTGTTGACGTCAATTTTTTTTGGCTTTGGAACCCCGATAAATTTCTCCATATCATCTTTTTTGCTTGGAGGATTTGGCACAACAATGTCGACCTTCTTCTTCAATGTTCTAATCTGCTCTACAAATTCAGCCATCTTTCCTTCATCATTGCTCAAACGATGTAGGCACTCGTCTACTAAGCAAGTTGCCTCATTTGTGAGTCTATCAATTGTTTTATTCTTTTCACCATATCGGTTTCTCTTTCTTCTCAAATCAGGAGGTATTATATCCCTTGTCCAATGCCTCAAAATGTACTTCTCGTGAATCTTCTCAATGTCATTATTCTTGAAAACACAAAATATGTGGCGACATAGAAACCCAAATCGAAGGAAGTGCCTACATGTACAGATCACTGATCCATCTTCCAAATTGCGCATTACCTTAGCAGACCAAAACACAAAAAAATGAATAACATAACAAAGAACCACAAGTGATTTGGATCAAATCACTTGTGATTCGTAAAATCACAAGTGATTCAGACAAGCATAACAATGAAGGAAAACACACAATATTAAATTAAAAGAGCTTTTTAGTACCTTATACATTGCCTGAACACGTGCCACCTTAGGTTTTTCTACGCCTCACTTTGCCCTTCTTTTTTCCTTGTATAGTGTTCTATATTCACCGACATTCTTATCTCTAATGAGTGTTATCTCACACCCTCTCCAGTTTGTACATTCGTATCCGACAAGATTCCTTCATTAATTTACTTTTGCCAGAGAAAAATTGTCCTTGTGTATACCAAAACATGTTTTTCAATCATCGAGTTTGTTTTAACTTGGGCATCGAATCCATTGAATCAAAGTCTAACTGCTCGTGAATGTGTCTTTGCTTCTCCATCAGATGCGGTCGAAGCGGATCATGAAGTTAATCGGTGTCGATCCTTCTTTGTGAAATGCGAGAAGAACAATTTTCACTTTCGACCTTGAAGTAGTCCTCATTAACCCAACGATGGCGAGTCAAGAAAATAAGCAGGTATCCATCGGCGCATATTAAACATCTTCGTCATCCACTTATGATCTTTTAAGCCAAAATCTTCAATTAGTTTTTCCCACTTTTCCTCAAATCCCCTTGGTTCCAAGAACATATCCCATACAATCTCGTTGAAGTGCCTTTTGAAGTCTGTTTCATCATATATCTTCTTACAAATCTGTCAAACAATTCCACTCATCAATGCTACAAGTCCATAGGCTTAGTAATGGTAGAAGTTTACGTAAAATCACTAGTGATTTATTAGAAAGTACCTTAGCCGGAACCTTTTGGGTGATATGCCACATGCATAGCCAGTGTTTTGACTCTGGGAGAACGGCTTCTTCATCGCCCCATCTTGATCTGTTACGACCATTGTAGGTTGCTTGTTAAATGCTGAAATGAATGACTCCAAAAGCCAAATGTAGGATTTGGTGTCTTCACTTTCAAAGCATTCCCGCAGAATTGTCACACTCTTTATGTGGTTATCTATTGCAGTAAATGGAACGAATACCATATTGTACCTAAAAGTAGGGCTGAGCACCGAAGGTTCAAAACCGAACCGGACCGATAAACGACGAACCGACACAAAAAACCGACGGGGCCACAAACGTCGGTTCGGTTTTTTCGGGAATCACATGCTTCGGTTTGGTCGGTCCGGATCAACCGACCCAAAACCGAAAAAACATGCCAAAATACATAGACCGACAAAACGACGAAACGAACCGAATCAACCGAACCGAAGCACAACATTGGTTCGGTTTCGCTATCGTTTTCGGTTTTCGGTCCTCGATTTTGTCGGTTCGGTTCGGTTCGGGTCGGTTTATGACCGACGCTCAGCCCTACCTGAAAGCATATAAAAACACATGGAAAGCATATATAAATAAACACCTTTTGTGAAAAATCACAAGTGATTTGATCTAAATCACAAGTGATTTGTGACAAATCACAAGTGATCTTCCCAAATAAAAAGTGATTTAGAAACATCACAAGTGATTTGGGTCAAATCACTTGTGATTTTTTATGGCATCTGACAGATAACAAGTGATTTTTACTTTATTGATAAAGTAAAAATAGTTGAAACTTACTTATTAGTCCTGAACGTCGCATCAAAAGAAATGATGTCGCCAAATTCTTCAAAGTTACATTTCATTACTTCGTCTGCCCAAAAGCGGTGCAACTAGTTATTTGTCTTCTACTTTGTAGTGAAAAGAAAAGTTTGGCACATACGCCTTCATTTTCCATCTTGTTAATTAGCATTTGAGAATCCCTTCCCCTATGAAGCGGTTAAGTTCCTAAAATAGTTCTTAAAATCCACAACCTACCCGTGAACTAGGTCATACCCTTTCATGCTACTGTAAATATGGTGAGCTACAGTAGCACCTATATTTGCGGTTTTAGCTTTCATGACAAAGAGCTTTTTAGAGTAGACCATTTTTCTTTCCGTCTTAGAGAGATGTCGATATACTTCCCACAAAGCGTATGGTTATGCCTAGGATTGAATTTTGCTAGTCTGTATTTTCCAGAAACAGGATCCAAATCTAACTTAATACGTGCCATACAACTGTACCCGTAGGTTCTGTTTCGAATAGCCTTATCATTTCCTTGGCTTTTTAAAGTATCTATGTTGATGTTCCTAAGTTTTCCTTCACGGTTACACATCAGATACTTGTGTTGTACAAAACCACTTCTAGTTTTCCTTTGTGATGAAAGCTTTATTTCAAATCCACCTCTAAGAGCGTAAGCCTTATACATCCTAATAGCCTCATCTAGTGTGTCAAAGTAAACCCCCTCTTTCGGTATTAATTCGGGTTCCATATTAGGTTGCCAATAAACTGAACCCCCAGGTGTCTTCTTATGAATTACTAAACTCGCTTTAGGTGTTGTCACAACTTCTGAAAAATATACAAGGTTGAAGTTTGTTTTAATCATATTTGTTTAAATCATTTGTGATTTACCATAAATCACAGGTGATTTATGGTAAATCACATGAGATTTACCATAAATCACAGGTGATTTATCATAAATCACATGTGATTTACCATAAATCACATGTGATTTATGGTAAATCACATGTTGTAAATCACATTTGCTTTAGCACAAATCACATGTGATTTATGTATATCTCATATTTTGCCTCAAAACTGAAAGAAATTTAATAACTTGCCGTTAACATGTGTTTCACTTTCATCATCTGTTTCACCACTTCTGATATCATCTTCAACAATAAACCGAACTCGTTCAGCATCACCGGCATCATTCATTGCACGTAAACCTTCTTCAACTATCCGAACTCCTTCAACATCATCAACACTCATAACCTCGCTACCTTCTTCAACTATCCGAACTCCTTCGACATCATCAACACTCATAACCTCGCTACCTCCTTCAACATTTTGATTTTTTTTCAACATAATCAACCATACATATGCTACTTACGCTACCTAATTCTATACTCTCATTTTGTTCGCATCACAAACAGCCTACACTACCTTCAAAAACACGAACACAAGTGATTTCTCCAATATTATCCATGTGTGTGTGATTGTGTGTGTGTGGTGTGTTTTGAATGATTTTGATGTTTTCTGGATCAGATTTGAATGATTTTGATGTTTTCTGGATCGGGTTTGAATGTTTTTGATGATTTTCGACCTAATTCGACCTAATTTTTGGATCGGATTTGAATGATTTTGATGTTTTCGGATCGGTTTGAATGTTTTGATGATTTTCGACCTAATTTTGGGATCGGATTTGAAGAATTCATGAATTTAATTGATGAATTTTCATAATTGGATCGTGTTTGGTGTGTGTTTGTAACTGTGTGTTTTGTCAATTTTTTTGGATCGTAAAATGAGAAGGTGGATCTGAGAAGCGTGATATGATATCACCAAATGGACAAAATTGCCCCAATAGTGTAAATAGGAGATTTAATCTTGTCCTTTGGATGAAGGTGGATTGGATGGCTTGGATCTTGCCATTTGATCTTTGAAAAACATGTGTACTCAATGGATCCCACCCCATATAGTGTATTGTTTCCATTTAATTAAACAATAATAATAAAACATTTTATAAACTTTTTTTACGTTACTTTTTATAAACTTTTTTTATAAATTTTTTATAAACTTTTTTTATAAATTTTTTATAGATTTTTTATAAACTTTTTTTATAAATTTTTTATAAACTTTTTTTATAAACTTTTTATAATTTTTTTTTATAAATTTTTTATAAACCTTTTTTATAAATTTTTTATAAACCTTTTTTATAAAAATTTGTAAAAAGTTTATAAAAAGTTATAAAAAGTTGATAAAATAAATATCATATACACACACTTTTATTATACTCTTATTTATTTAAAGGGACAAGGGGACAAAAATTATTATAGAGAGGACTAAATTAAATATTCATGGTATGAATAACCCCACCCTTGTAAGTTTCTAAACGTATATATTTAATTCATTGCGTATGATAAGGATAAATTATTTATTTTAATTTTATATTGCTTCAACATATCGTACTTGAATGTGTCAGGAAAGTGTGAGGTTTTTTTTATAAGAGGGATAATTTGCACACTTTATAAATTTACTAGCAGGGTACTCGCGTGTTGTAGCGACGGGGTACCATACAATTAAAATATTCAGCGAAATTTTTTTTAGTTATATATTTTACAATACAATAGATATACGGATGACGGAAAATTTAGTTTTGAACAATTTTATGCAATAACAAAATTTTTCATATAAAAGTAGATTATCCATGATGTTGTGACAATCTTGAGTTGGTAGCAGTTATATTGTAAAGGTATGAGTAAAAAGTAGTTGACATGACCGTAGTCGTAAGTTATCATTAATATAATAACATAAGCAATTTTAAAAACACTTACATTATACTAAGAAAATTTAGTTCTAAAAAACAATGTTTGTTAAATTTGTCCCACATAGATGGATGATACAAGTAAAAGATTACTTATAAAGATTAAAAAAGTATATATATATTCAAGAAATTATATGAGTTACTTTAAAGAGTATAATTATTATTATACTAATATATATAATTAGCACTTAGCACTTTGCATCCTTTGGTTTGAAAAAATCGTCCGATTTTTATAAAACAAAGTTTTTAGTTTTTACGATAAGTTTTATTAAAAAAATTCTAAAAGGCGTATATATTGATTCTCGAGGCACTCTTGCGATTTAATAATATTTTTTGAACACTTTAATTTAGTATGCATTTTTAAACTCTATTGATTTAATAATATCGTTTTCGGACGACTTTTATGGGCTAGCCAAACCGGTGATGACTCCGGTTTCCGGTTGAACCCGTTGGTCCGATCCATTTTTTAAAAACATATGTACCATCAACTTGTTTACATATAAATCGTATGAAGATTAATGTGTTTTATTAGTTTGTACAATATGTACAAGAACAAGTATTTTTCATATTAGGGGTATTTTAAAAATAACATTTATTAGGTATTTAATGTTAAAGACGTTTTTTTTCTTATATTAAATTACTTTGTATTTTTTTTAAACATGTCTACAAAAAGTGCTTTAAAGTGTTGTAACAAATGCTATTATAGATGTACTTATTAAAATTTGCCATTATAAGCAAGTGTTGAATCTTAATTTTTAAGCTTTCTTTTTAGGAATGTCCCAAATGCGTTATAATATAGTATAGATTGGAACACTTCAATTTATAGTGTCTTGACATATTTACCGGTGAAAATGAATAAAAATGATGTAAGGTTATAACTGTCAAAACACTGTAAATTGAAGTGTGCCAATAAATTTATAGAATATGCAAATCATCATTATTTTTATAAGGGTTTGTCTAACATGTGCCATAAGGGCACAAGTTAAGCACACTAAAAGGACACCGGGATCCACATAAAAGGACAGATGGATCCACATAAATTGTACTTACGTGGATCCCGTGTCTTTTACAGTGGTCGTGCGCCAAACACAAGTTAGAAAAATCCTTTTTATAAATGTCTTTTGCGTTATGGTGTTGTATAATTGTGTTTTGTCTATTTACTTTTTTTCCACCTTTTGGTTCGTATAAAACCAGATTTGGTGGTCACCTGGCTCATCTTTTATATCAGCGTCATTTAAGTTAAGAGATGAGTGCTTCACCTTTCGTCATTTTTTTTATGGCTACGCCTGACATTCAAGCTAAGTAGTGGGTTTCATGCGTGACAAGAGTGCTCCACTACTTCCAGTCTAATCACCTTTTCTTGGCTAGCTTGTAATCAGTCTCGTAGTGTTTGTTCTATTGATATATTTGCGAGTATACGAACGCGGCTTGAGAGGTCTTTCTAAATCATTACGACATGGGAGTGTATTGGGTTACGCCTATCTTAAGTGTTTATATTGGGCCTTATTAACGTATATTTAGGTCATTAATATTTATTGGGCCTTATTTGATTGTTGCTTAAATGCGTTAAACTTATGTTTTATTTTGAGACAATTCTTGTAATTGTTTTTTACTGTTTAAAATTAGAATATGTGTTAAGATCATTTATTAGATTGGTTTATTATTGTGCTAAATTTATTATAAAAATATTTTTTTTTATGTTTACACACATTATTTATTTATCATATTTTTATTGTATAATATATACTTAAAATAACGGACATTAAAACCATTCAGACAATTATACAAAAAAACAAACATTATTTCATTTAGATTCAGACTTTACAACCACCTCTTATCAGTAAGATGTGGTAGTCAGATTCAGACCCAAAACATCTAAATGAAACAAACATACCCTTACTGATTCAGCCAACAGAATCAAGCTGCAAAATATCACCCTTCAATAAACGGTCAACAAAAGCACCATCAGAAACCGTCTTCGATTGGTGTAAGAATGAAGTCTACATCTTTTGATGCATGTCGGAAGCCTGAGAGCTTTTTAAAAATCTTATGATCTTCATCGATATAAAGCTGGTGATAGGATATCCTCACCTTCTTTAGCGTAGGTGATTTGGCAAGGATAAGCTTCACGAAAGACCATTTTGCTTTCATGGTGTCGAAATTTGTAACCTCTAATTCCTTAAGATGCCCCAACCAGATATCTTGATACACTTCAAATGACATAAAGAGGGTTGCGGAGGGTATCTTAGGTATCTGTAGACATATTTCATCGTCTATAATCTACATTGACCGTCAAAGTTTCACATTTTAGTGTATTTTGTCATAAGAAAAGAAATATTTGGATACAAGATAAATTTATGCGATTTACCTAAGTTTCTCTAAGTTGGGGGCGCTCCTGATCAATAGAAAAAGGATAGGTAAACCCATGTCGTGAACGAAGCATACATCTTCGATACACAAGTATTTGAGGTGGACTAATGCGCTTGGAAGCTGGTGGCTCTTCTTCACAGGTTCTAAATCAAGCCATCTTCGACACATGATAGCCTTATAATTCACCATGCCTTTGTTGGTGTGCGTAAAGATTCAGAGGCAAAATATATAACTTATACGAATTGAATTGACACAAAATATGAACAAAGAAATAACTAAAAGACTTGATAAATAGAATTGTTGTACTACAAATTAACATGACTCGATCCTATATAAGTACCATGAAACGACACCAATTGTTTTAGTGAAACGTTGTGACGTTTCACTTTGGTAACCGTTTTCCTAACTGCCCAAACTGGGCTTTAACAAACTTAACTACCATGTTAACGGGGTGTTTGGATCATGCAAAGATCCAACCCAATGTCTTTTACCCCGTTTGACCCATAACAATAAAACATAATAAATATTGTATCAAATTTAACTAACAAACATTAACAAAGGTTTACATCTCCCCCTTAATTTTGTAAGTTAAATGTCTTCCTTGGTTCTTGCCGCCTTCATGCAACGACGATGAAATCGTCTTCACTTGATGTGTTTCCTTTGCTGCTTCCGCTTGTGGTGCGTCCCATGTCTTCTTCCTTCTTTGGATTCTCCTCTTGTGCTTCCTCTACGTGTACGCCTGTCTTTACATCACCAAATGGTACATCACCGACCATATTCAACCTTGGCTCTCCATGCCCCGACCTACGTGCTTCCTCGTAGTACACTTTAACCAATGCTATGTATTCTCGATAGCATTCCTTTACACTATGTCCATCCTCCCGAGTCAATCCCAAAGGAATTGCAACATCGCCTCACATATCGTTAAATGACACATTCATATAACCACCCATGTCATCTACTAATTTATACGCTAGCAAGTCTATCCTAATTACCCCTATCACCGGTGGTAATTCACCCAACACATCTTGTCTCATATAACCATAATAGAACCATTCCACCAATTCAATAAACTTCCTTCCCATGATTTCCCAATTTTTAAACACCAACTTATCGATTTTAATTAAATCCAAAAACGATAAGAAACGTAGGAATGTATTTACCTTAAGATGATAAAGCGTCCCGTTGAGGCTGAGATACTCATCATCGACATAATCATGGCTTTCATCTTTGTTCATTTCCAACTCCTCCATCCCTTTTATCAATGAGCATTCGTCACTAGGGTCAAGCGACTTATAGTATTCTTCCATAAATTCCTGGTGATCTTTAATCATCTCCTCATCACCCATATCATCTACTTCTTCCTTGTCAAACATGTATTTAATTTGACACGTCTGCTCTTTATAAGTCACAACGAAACCCTGGTCTTCGAGTTGGCTAATACTCAACAAATTGATTGTGATTTACATTATACAATCGTTAGGAATCACAATAACTCTTCCTTATTGTCAACAATTGCCTCACCAAACCGTAGTAGGCAAAATAAATTTCCTCTCTTTCTCATCTCTTCCCACGCTTTAAATTGATTTATCATCGTTTGAACAAACTCGGGATCCCTTTATCATGAAGTCGGTCTCGACATGAACTTGTTCCGTTGGCCAATTGAATGTTTCTTGAATGTCTGACTTGTTCTCCATTGATTGCTGTGGGTCGACTGATTTTTTGTTTTTGCAGTTCCAATTGAAGTGGCCTTTTACTTTACACAAGTAACAACGAGATCGTTTTTCTTTCCTGGAAGTTGTAGGGTTTTCTCCTTGAAACGTGGGAGACGGTTGGGAATAGGGGAGACGGTTTGAATCCCTTGAAGTATTAAAGGATATAACTTCATTGAGTTTATCCTTTAATAACTGCTTCCCATGATTTGATAACCGCTTATGCTTTTCTACCCTCTTGTAACCGTTTGGGGTTTCACACCTTTGTAGGAACCTTTTGTTTAACGTTACTCTTGTGCCCTTCCTAGATGACTTGTTCCATGAATCAAAACGTGGGCTCTGGTACCAATGTTGGCTCTTCTTCACAGGTTCTAAATCAAGCCATCTTCGACACATGATAGCCTTATAATTCACCATGCCTTTGTTGGTGTGCGTAAAGATTCAGAGGCAAAATATATAACTTATACGAATTGACACAAAATATGAACAAAGAAATAACAAAAAGACTAGATAAATAGAATTGTTGTACTACAAATTAACATGACTCGATCCTATATAAGTACCATGAAACGACACCAATTGTTTGAGTGAAACGTTGTGACGTTTCAATTTGGTAACCGTTTTCCTAACTGCCCAAACCGGGCTTTAACAAACTTAACTACCATGTTAACGGGGTGTTTGGATCATGCAAAGATCCAACCCAATGTCTTTTACCCTGTTTGACCCATAACAATAAAACATAATAAATATTGTATCAAATTTAACTAACAAACATTAACAAGGGTTTACAGAAGCTGTCGTGGTACTCCATCTTGAACAAAACACTTGAATCATAGCCATAACAAATATTAAATACTAGGTAGTTTTTATGCCGTGCTAAGCACGGCCCATGAAACTCAATGTTTATTCTTAAATTATCATCTATATAGCCGTTAATTGTTAGTTTTTCATTTGACATCGGGTACCTCATGAGTTGGATCGACACAATGTAGTAAAGAGTTAAACACAACACACTTGAGTCTTGAATCAACTGGATACAATATTTTTATCCTAAAATTGTGCAAATAATTTATCCTATCTCAACACCAACTAATTTACCTAAAGAGTCATGCTATTTGGACCTAAAATTGTAAACCTAAAAGCAAGCCTAACACTAAGAGGCCAAGGTACGGTAACGGCCCAACGACGTTATGGCCTACGTGGCCGGCGTTGGGGTGCGTTACCATACCCTCATGCTCGGCGTTGAGGCTACGTTTTGATTTGCATTACTATAGTAACTTGGATGGGAACGTAAAAGGAGACAAAAAAAGTTACACAAACACCCCCTGGGTCTAATGGCTATGTTAGTTTAAATTCAAAAAAAAAATGTTTTGCTCGGGAGATAGAGGGTGGCATTTGATTTGTGTGATGTGTTGCAAGCAGAGGCGGATGTAGGAAAAAAGATAAAATTGACTGTTGCATCTTTTTCTTGTTGTTAGCTGCGGGAAGAAGAAGACAGTCAAAAGATAGGGTTTATTGTTTTAATCTCAAGCTCAACTTGACTCTTGCATCTCTTTTTAATGTACTCATTTTGTTGTAAAGTTAGTTACCTTGAGCTCACTTATTTTCAATCTCAACCCCAAACCACAAACACTATAATTTTGCACATTTAATTTTATCACTTTATTAATTTGTATTTTTAATTTTAATTATATATAATGAATGAAATATTATTTAAATGAGTGATTTAATGAATGAAATATTAGTTTAGGGGGTTAATTTGGCATTTGTATTTTTTTTAAAAGGGTGGGTTAAAAAATCATGTTATTTGATGTTATGATAATGGGTAATTTTTTGATGTTAAATATTCACTAATTGACCAAAAATCATTACACTAAAGACTATATTTTTTTTAACAATTCTTCTGCACCGCACCATTATGGATGTTATTGAAAATCATTATACTAAAGGCTATTTTTTGTTTTTAACAATTAAGCTTGGCATCTTAAATAGAATCATTATACTAAAGGCTGTTTGCAAAAAAATTTGTAATAGGTTTTATTCAAAATCAAAGTCTTCAATGAAAACAAGACAATCATAGTTAACGTACACAACTACACATCACATGAAAATTATTTGAATGTTACATGAAGTGTTCATCATTTCTAATGAAAGTCTTGTCTCAAAAAAGGGAAATGATAGTTCTTTTTAGAGAAATGCTAAACATTTTTATAAAAGCCTCCTACAAATGTGTCTACACTCACAGGATGCTGACACTTGTCAGAACTGACGGTTTAGATGCAGAGAGAGAATAAGTGAGAAAAAACTATAGAATATTGTTGTGTGTGTCGGAAGATTTGTAGGAGGAAATAGTAAAAGAGTATTGCAAATTCTTTTTAATGTATAGTCCTAAACTCCTAATAGTGAGTGTTCTAATTTGTCGGAAGATGATAGAGTAAGCCAATGTTTTCTCCCTATAAATTTTTTAAGAGACTATAAGTCTACTTTTTTTATTTATTTATATATTTTTTATTTTTTATTTTTTTTTACTTTTAAAGGGTAAAATAAGATAAATAAAATGAGTTATTGTGGGGCGGTCGATCGTGGTCGGTTGAGGGGAGAGGAGGGTTCAAATCGGTTGAGGAGACAACCGAGTATCAAAAGCCACATTTTACCACTTTTTAAAATTCCAACCGTTTGTTAAAAAAAAAAAAAAAAAAAAAAAAATCACCACTTTTACAACATTATAAATACCAACCTCAAACACATTTTTAAACACACAATTCAAACAACTTCTCATCAATATTCATCATGTCACAAAGAACGTTACAACTTATATTATTAAGTTAATAAGTATTGTAACGTCTACGTTTTATTAGTTTAAGTTTTTAATTATTGTTGTAATGTTAAGTATTTTTATTAATGAAGTTTAATTTTGTTTTTAAAAATATTTGAATAAAAAAAAAAAAAAATCTCAGATCACTACTTTGGCAACTAAGTCTTCGGAGAAAGAAAGCTGATGTAGATAGGCCAAGTTCTTCTTGTGTTGAGCCTAACATTATTACTCTCCCTTTTCAAAATACAAGTACAAGGACAACTACCCCCATTACACCCATTGTTGAAGGCTAAAACAGTAGTGAAACATAGGAAGAAGAAAATCTGATGGTGTCTTTAAGTCAAATACTATTTTGGAAAGATGTTTGAACACTCTTTTATTTTTCATCAAATCACATGATTACCTTTTAGATTTTCACCATTCTATGTATATTCGTCTTGCCTAAAGAAGAATGGTTTAATCTTACTATTATTTTTTTGGACGGTGAAACTTTCATTTTGGTCGAGTCATTCTACATCTTGATCTTGCCTGATGAAGCCATCATCCATTCTAATAACACATATTGTAGTATAATTATGTTTACTCCCTGTATATTAATGAATAATAATTTTTTTAGTTATTACTCAGGAACTTATAGAGCCTTTCTAAAATAAAAAATCAGCGTAAAAAAGATCTTCAATGCTATGTCCGATTTCAATTAATTCTTGTCTTTTTTTCTCAATTTAAGGTACCGACTTTTTTTGGGCCGATTTAGGTTTTCTAACTTCCGTTAACTATTCGTTAGTAAATTAATGTTTTGGTCATTCAATCCGTTTTACATTTCAAAATATTTTCAAAAATAAAATCTTTTCAAAAAAAAATTAAAATATTTTTCAAAGTTTCAAAAACAATTTTGAAATATTTTTTCAAATTTTCAAAACTTTTAAAATATTTCAAAAAAATTCAAATTATTTTCGTCCGTTTTAGCGCAGAAAAAAAATTTGGAAAAAATTCGAAATTTTTTGAAAAAATATATATCGAAAAATTTGGAAAAATATTTCGAAAAAGTTTTAAAAAATGGAAAAAATATTTCGAGTTTTTGATTAAAATATTTTGAAAAAGTTTTTTGAAAAAATTTGGAAAAAAAATATTTCGAAAAATTGTTTTTGAAAAAAATTTGGAAAATGTGCAAAAGAATAGTACAAACTCAAGGACCAAACATATTTTTTGAAAAAAATTTGAAAAAATTTGGAAAAAAAATATTTTTTAAAAATGTGCAAAAACGGACTGAAGGACCAAACATGTAATGCCTATACAAACTCAAGGACCAAATATGTAATTTACTAACAAAATAGTTAACGGAGTTAGAAAAAACACCATCGGTAAAAAAAAGTACTGCCTTAAATTGAGAAAAAAAAGAATAGTCATTTATTGAAATTGGACTAAAATGAAATACCTTTTTATCTGATTTGCCCCTAAAATATATACTGTCCCGTTTTATTGTCAAAGCGAACTTTGTGCCTCTTCTTATTCAAACTTTGACCATTAATATATTTATTTGTGTTATATATACTTGATGAAAATTATCCATTTGAAAAATACATTTAAAACCAATACATTCATATATTTTCATCAAGTATTATATAACCTAAACTCAATATGGTGATTGAAAAAACTAAAAATCAATAATTGAATGATAAATTTGGGACGGATGGAGTATTAAAATACTTGAGCATTTCTAAAAATAAATTAAAATAGTTTTTACATACATAATAAGAAATCTTGAAATACTCTCTGAATTGAAACAACATTTTGACTGAGATGCATATTTACACGTTTAAAATGAAGGATCACCAAATCCATGTCTTTTTTTTCTCCCTTTGAATCATACAATTAAGGCTTAATTTGGTGAGCACGCAGTAAAATAAGGGTTTCACGTGGTGTCAGATAGTACGGGGAATTTTGCAAAAAAAAAAAGATAGTACAAGGAAATTAAAATGGGTTGTACTATTGGAACCCCTCTTTGAGGTCACATCATAGGGGGACATTCTTTTTGTCCCTCACTTTTTGATCTGACATAGTTTTTGTCGGTTTACATTCGCAGGTATTCGGCAGTTTTAAACGTTTATTAAATTTTATATTTCTTGTTCGCGTTTTAGGGTTTATAGTTTTTGATAAAAATAAAAAATAAAAAAAAAAAAAAAAAATTCAAAAAACATAAAGGGGGTCAAAATAACTTGACGTTAAAATATGGGTGATGATTTGTCTGTTCTATAGTGATTCTGTAACTCAGGTGTTTGTATCATGGCGGTTATACCCTTATATCATCTTTATCTGTTCATGTAGGGTAAAATGTCAAAAGCAAATAGAAATT
>OU343216.1:1232930-1252906 GCA_910596185.1 Chrysanthemum makinoi | reverse complement strand
AAAGTAACCTTTTGGAACCTTAGCGATGGCTCAAACAAGGAAATGAACTAAGAAACCTGGCTTAAAATCTCTCCGAACCGAGCGAAATGGACGTCTTTGACCCGAACAAGAGTTCCTCAACAAGAGTTTCAATAAGCAACTTTATGATTATAGTCACCTACAATTTGTTTGTTACTGATCTTGTGATAGGAGTGTGGAATCCCTTGTGGGTCGGCAACTATAAGAAAGAGTAGCACAAGGAGTTGTTTGACTCACCTTTCTTCATGGGTTGTGATGAGATACCAATTTTAGAAAACATTTCTATCCTTCCTCATAACTAGACAAGCCCTCGTGATTACCTATGGAAAGAAAAGAAAATGGAGATGATAGGTCCTTCATCTAGTGGTAGGTCTCAAGACTTTGACCTTGTGCCTTGGCGTGCGGCTTGGTGACAGGAAACAAAAGGAGGAGACAATTTATTTCACACTTTAGAGGAGTGTGGTTATGAGGAAGAAGAAAGATGGATGGAATACATCTTCTTTTGGGTTTCCTGCTTTTGACTTAGTCGAATAACCAGAGAAGAAAGGGAGAGATGAATGATTTTTGGGAAACTGTGAAATTTGTCTCTCTTTTCTTTGTTTTTAGAGTGCATGCGTGGGTGGGGTAAAACAAAAGAGGGGAAAGACAAAATTTTTATTTAAACTAAGTGTAATATTTATTTGTTTAGTATTGTAGTTAGTATTTTAATGTATTGGGTATATGGTTATATTTTTAAATGTTTGTATTATGTATTTTATTGTATTGGGTATTATTAGTATGGATAAGCGTTTGTTGGACAATTATTGTAAGTAGATTACATTGTATTGTGTATTTTGTGTCTCGCGGAATTTATACTGTGACTTATTTATGATTCGATAAATTTTATCATCCAATGCTTTCTGAATACGTTTCTAAAGTGATATTATATTGGTAACATTTTCTATTCCGGGGATTCATCATATGTTTTATTTGCCCTTATCATAGTGTCGGTACGCGTGCGGTGTCGGTCTCAGTGGAAAACGAGATAACCTCTCGTCTTACAATTTTAATCATAAGACAATAACACAATATTCATATTATGAAATGAATGCAAAGAAACTGCAATAGGCTACTGTATGCGAGTTATCTACTCAAATGACCAAGCAAAGCTTATGCATGCTTAATGAATAGGCATAGTAATAATAAATTATCATTTATCATTTAAATATGAGTGTACAGTTACCGTGTGTCACATGCTAGTTTATGTTTTATATTTTAACTGTAACTAGTCACGATTATAGATCGAAAAGAAAGAAAAAAAAATCTAGCCGCGAAAAATCAGTAGGAAAATTTACGGGTTGTTATAAGGTACCACAGAACGATTTGAACGATCTGTAGTTGAACACAGACAGGAATGGATAACTGGATAATTGGGATCCCCATGCAAGAATGGGTTCCATTTGGTTAGTAGCAGTGATTGGAACTCCCACATCAGAAATAGAAACACCCATATCAGAAATAGAAGCAATGGAATCATTAGGAATAGATGCATTGCTGGTGTCTGTATTTGACCTATTCAAAGTATGTTCACTTCTTAAAGGAATAGTTCTACCAGTAGGCATCCATTTTCTAGTGGGCATTGTCTTAGCAGAAAAAGGTATCCATTGATAACCTATCTTTCTAAATGTTCTTCCTGTGGGTTTCCACTGTTTTCTAACTTTTTACGTCTTTGCCTTTTAGCCTTCTTAGCATGATTTTTAGCATTAACAATTTTAACTGAGCATTTGACAGCATTAGACAAAACATTCACACCACATTCATGATTAGCAACGTAATTGCAGCACATCATTACATGGTTTGTAGATAGTATCAGAATTTGAATTAATTACAGTACGCCTATGGCTAATACTAGAATCAACACGATTCGTTTTATTCAACTCAAACTTAAAGTTCCTAGGTTGGTCTTCTACTCTCTTCCAATGCACATTCTTAGCTTGCGAGGTCTTATCTTGTTTGGTATTGCATGGAGGCTTTGACCCGCTTGCTTTAATGTTACTGATTACTCCTGTAGAGGGAATTATGGGAACATTAGTTGGTTGATCTACTTTTTGCATTCCTGAACTAGATGTGCAAGGATCTGAAATACTAGAAGGCACATTAGTGTTCACTTTCTTAAAGCTGGGCATGGAATGGTTAGTATGTTCACTTTCTTAAAATAGGGCATATTGTAGTTAAGCATTCTAGAAGTTCTTGAGATCGTTTGGCATATAAGCATGCATGGCCAATTGCATTATCAAGTGGTTTCTCTAACTTATCCTCTTCTACAATCTCACGGAGACATTCTAGGCTGTCCTTAAGGTATGAGAAATATGTTTGAATAGCAAGTTTGTTATTCCTTAGATGAGGAGGAACATATTTCACAGACAAAGAATATTTATTACAACCATGCACCTTTGATGCACGATTCTCCCCATTGGTCATTGGCATTTTCCCTTTTACCTGACTCTTCAGATTCTCAATTTCCTTTTGCAACGAAGTTATTTGTTCATTATTTTTGTTACGAGTGACTTTTATTGACTCAAATAACTCATTGAAATGACGTTTAACCTTTTCATTTTCTTCTAGAAAACTCTCATTTTCCTTTTGTAAAGCATTAACCAAGTTTTGAAGATGAAAGTTTTGAGAATTCCGAGAAGCTAAAGGAGGAGGCATTTGGGAGCCAGTCACATTGTTCTTTTGACCCTTTAATTGAGAAATTTGGGCTTTCAACTTTCTGATCGTGTTACAGTGAGCTTGAATCTGTTCATCACGTTTGTTTATTTCAAAAACTGCATCAAACTCTGGAATATCCGAGGATATCTTGATGTTTGAGGTTTTAACATTTTCTTTGAAATGTTGATATTTTAGTTGTAAATCAAAATGTTCAACTTCTAGTTTAGAAAAATGTTTTACCAAATTATCGTGATCATCCCGTTTAATTTTCTCACTTAGTTTAGAATTTTTGATTTCAAGCTCAATGACACGATCATGGGAGACTTTCAAAGCAACAGATAATTCATGAAATTGAGAAGCAGTAATAGAGCAATTAGTGGCGGTGTAGAACACATCTTGAGAGATACTTTTTTCGAAATCAGATTCTCATTTAAGGTATGCAAGTTCTTCCTCTCAATTTCATTATATTTTAATGCTCGCTCATAGTCACTAACCTCAACTATCATTGCATCAAATTCCTTTTCCATTCCTTTAATATCTGAATCCATCCCCTTTTTAAGACTCTCAAATTGATCTTTTAATTGTTTAAAGAAAGGCATGACCTCAGTTAAGTAACATTCTTTTGTTTGCTCAAAACCCCTTTCCCCTTCAGTTATCCCAGTGGGTGTGATCCTTTTCTTACAAGTTTTCTCAAAGTCAACAAATAATTGAAATATAACATATTGACTGATTAAGGTCTTGCTCTTAGTGGCAGTAGTTCTAGGAACTAAATGCATTGGTGTATTTGGAGGATACACAGTCGCTTCAGGCATTTTCCTAAGGGGAGTGTTTGTTACAACAAGATTCTCTGCTTTTTGCTTATCTAAATCCTTTTTCCAGAAAACTTGTTCAGGAGTTAACAACGTTTGAGGCTTAAACTTGTTCAAGGAAATCCATTTTTCCTACTTGTAATCATGGGGTTTGATCGTTATGTTATTCTTTTTACATTCAGGATCTTCTAGCTTCTTATTCATTTTCTCCCTAGATGCATCATCTAATTTTCTATCTTACTCAGTGCACTCAATGCAACTAGGTGTCTGTCTAGGTTTAAGAATCTCATTGCCATCATAGATAACACTTTGGGCTGCTTTTGCTGTCTTACCATACTCAGGGTTGGATTCCTTTATAATGGGTATACTATGCTTATCGCTGAGAACTCTATGCTTCGTGATCATGTGAGCAGTTTGAATTGTATTCCCTTATACGTACAACTTATTTTCGAGCTTGTTTTTCAAGGTTTTTAGATTTGAAAAATCATTCAAAAGTTTTGATTCCTTAGCACTGAATTCTTGCTTAAGCATTTTAACATTTTCTTGAAGTTCTTGTTTTTGCTTAGCAGTTTTAGAATGCTTTTCTTGTAAGGAGTTTAACTCTTGTTTTAATACCTCTTCTCTAAACTTACTTTTTCTAATAGTTGTACGCATTTGGTCATCCATTTCCTGCTCACGGGTGGTTAACTTAAACTTAGCACGTTGTTCATAAATGGCAACTCGTTCTTTATAGGCAATAAGTTCAGAGATAACAGAATCATCAGGGGCACATGCAGTGTATTCATCAAAAACATAGTCATCATTGACTGCAGAAGATGCATCACTTGGTACAATCTCACTTTAACTTTGTTTCACATATTGATCATATGGGACAACATTGATATTACCCATATTTTCAATATCTGACTCAATAGTTTCAGTTGATTGTACTTTGTCATGCATCTTTTGCACATCAGCATCTTCGTATAGTTTTAATATCTCAGAAATGATTTTGATTTTGGATGGACCAGTTTGTGATGATGAAGAGACTTTAGAAGGGACCATTGGAGAAATTCTAGCCATGAAAGTTGTTTGTGCAGTAGGTTCATCATCAACGTCAGTCGTATGCATCACAATCAGCGACTTGAAAGGCATTTTGATGATTGTGGCCTATCTCCTGAATTGGTCGCTCATCCACATCGCATCATATGTCTTAGCATTTCTCAAGAAGAAACAACAACTCCTCTTCATCCAAAGCCGCACCATTATCCTGAGCTTGCACAAGCAACATCTTATCCCTGAAGTATTCGCTCGAGGGGCGTTTTGCCGATGTGCAATTCCTTGCAATATGTCCCTCACCACCACAGTTGTAACACTTGATCGGCTTTGCTTGTCCTTGATTTCCATTCCTTCCCCTATTCTGATTTGCCACATATCCTCTACCAACTCCACCTCTTCCTTGTTTATATGCCTTTCTTGAATGGTTGTACCATAACCTTCCCATCTCTGACAGTGGCTTGATTGTGTGGATTGGATGCTGTTCTGAGGTTGTTGTTGGTGTGTGGGAGAGATTTCATGTTTTGACTAATCATGAGAGCCAGTTGATTAATGAAGTTTCCTACGTGTGCATCAGCATCAGCTTGTTTGAACATTGGATCGGGAATGAGTTTGTGATTACCATTACCCATGGGTATAACTTGAGAAGCTTTGGTGGTAATTCCAACATTGGTGTAAAATGATGTTGAATCATTTGATGAACTGGTTTCTCCCTGGTTGGTTTTGAACTGATCAAGAATCCTTTTTTCAAATATAGCATGTCTCTCATTCTGAAGAAGGAATGCATAGAGTTGCTCATAGTTTGTATTCTTCAATCCTTTGGTTAGCTTCGCAGGAGTGACAAACTTGTGCCATTCGGGATTCATGTTGTTCACAAACTTTGAGTTCAGCTGAATGTTTGGCATAGTCATTCTGATGTTCCTCATTTCATTAACAAACTTGTGGAATCTCACGTAATACTCATAGACACTCTCATCTGGTTTCATCTTGAAGTGCTCAAATTCATCATAGAGTTGTGATTCTCTGTCTTTTATAGTTAATTCAGAACCGAGACGAAGCATCTTGACATTATCCCACACTGCCTTGGCTTCGGTGTTGTGATTGATCAACTTGTAGATATCTTTTGGAAGACCTTGAAGTATGATGTTAGAAGCCCTGATATCAGCATCGAATCTCTTTTCTCCTTATCATTGAGCTCATCATATGTCTTTGGTCCGTCTATTCCATAGATCATTGTTCCATCTTCAGCTGTATCAATTATGTCTCTTGTAGTCTCAATCTGATAAGGTCCTTCATCAATCGATTTGAGAATGTTGACCTCATTTTCCTTTCCAAGATAGTACAATCTGATTCTTTGACCCCAAGAGTCGTAGTCGATTCACAAGCATGGGTGGACGAGTATCTGAACCAGCTGCTTGAACATCCTCGGCAGCAGTGGAGATGATTGTAGGTACGTTGGTGGACATGTTTAAAGTTTACACGGGATTTTGTAACTCAATGATTAAACCGGGAAATAGATTCTTTCACGGGATTTTACTAAATCAATAGAAAACCGTATTACAAACAAAAGTCAACAAAGTCGCTAAGAATCCTTGAACTAAGTCGCTGAGAACCAAGTTGCTAAGTATTAAGAAGACAAGTCGCTAAGATCCAAATCGCTACGAATTTTGACAAAGAAATCGCTAAGCACCAAGTCGCTAAGAAATCAAGTCGCTAAATAGCAACTCGCTAATGTCCAAATCCCTAAGACCAAGTCGCTAAGAAACTTAAAGAACAAGTCGCTATCAAATTGAAAGCAAGTCGCTACCTTACCAAGTCTCTACCCGTAGTGGAGAATCCACTAAGTGTACTGTTTGTCGGCTTGTCTCAAAAGGCAAGTCGCTATGACCAAGTCGCTACCAAAACTCACTACAACTCGCTACCTTTTACTGAAGCAAGTCGCTACCAAGAAATTCACTCCGAGAGCCAAGTCGCTACCAAGAAAAACTTTAAAAACACACTTTTTGTAACACCCCAAATTTCGTGATACGCAGCGGAATTCAAACTGGGTGTTACTTCATGGCACAACAGTCATAACAATAGAAAACGATCTATAAAGGAGTCGTTTAAAAAGGATTTATCATTCGATTTATATAAATATCAGAGTTTACAAAAATGAGGTCCCAGTTGGTTCCATTGTTTACAAAATATAGTAAATAGGTTTTCGAATGATAATAAAATTTATAGCCTTCTTCAGTATCCTTGCTCTTCCGTGCCAGCTTCCGACATTATGGACCTGAAATACATGCTTAAAAACTGAACACAAAGGTTGAGTGAAATTCATAGAGTTTTGGAAATCAGTTGAACACATAATGTTTGTAGTGTGAGTTATAAATTCACACCAATGGTTTGAAAACCAAAAGAGATATTATTGCACTAAGCTCATGATACCAAAAACGTTAACAGATGTCATATAATAGTAACCGATGCCCTAATAGGTAATTTGCCAATATACCTATAGATGTTCAATATAGTGCGTTTGTTTGCCTACCCGGTCAACACAAACGGGATTCGTCAATCCCAATAGGCCTATCCACAATATTCTCGTTCACTCGCAAGTGATTAATGGTTCATGATAGTAGGGACTTAAGATTGGCAATAGTGGTACTTAGTGCAAATAATACATTCAGATAAGCATACAGTTTGAAAGCAATGTGTTCGTTTTAAAATAAAGCATGTATCTCCCCCAAGAGTTTGTAAAACAATTAAGTAATAAAAGTGGGGCTATGAACTCACCACAGAGTAAATGATATCAAATGTATAATGAGCATGATGGATATGCCGTGAGAACTTCTATGAGCAACCTAAAATAGGATGTTGCGACTTAGGTTTGGAACAATGTTTAGGAAAACATAAACCATCCTATATACGTCTCTATATTGATCATGATGTAGTACATGGTATTTGTGTATGTCATTTATAGAAATGGTATAGTTGTGAAAACGTATTTAGTTTATAGATATCGTACTCGTTCGGCCATCATAATTCAGAGGTCATGTAGTAAACATTCGAGGAGCTAGGACACTTTAAATCGTAAATCCAAGAACTCGTCGATACGTTTTACTCAAATGAAACCCCTCACATGAAGCTCCCTACTATTGTAGCACTTAGTAGATATAATATATGTTTTGAGTGAAGATTGTTATATAAATAAGTTTATCATGTTCTTACAAGTTCTCGTCGTTTCATAAATATGATTACCTTAGTTAACGGTCTTGGGCAAACAAGCCTTGAGGCTTTAGCCATGGCCTCGCCGTGACTTTGGTCTTGACTACCATGGTCTTGAGACTCAACCTTGGTCTTAGCCGTAGCCGTGGTCTTGGCTTATGGCCATTAGGCCTCTTGGTTTACTTTTAGTTGTGACAAAAGTATAGTTATGTGACTATATTTACGGCAGTTTCTGTTTTTGAAAGATTTATGGCCTGTTTAAGCGTTTTCAAGGTCCGAGCTTCTTTCCTATTGAAGGAAAACATCGTTCCGGAAAACTTTCGTGTTTTAACTTTTTGATGAAATGGACTAGAAGGGCCTCATAAAAAATCCGGAATTTAGGCAGAAAGCTATTTTGGCATTTTCATATTTTAGTTTTGCTAATTTCTTTTTGTCATAACTTTTGACTCGTGTGTCCGTTTCGGGTGATTCAAATTGCTACGTTTTTGTTTTAATATTATCTACAAGAATATGAAAAGTATCAGATCTATATGTGTTCGATTTTATGAAAACTTTGTACAAAAGTTTAGCATTTAAACACTTACTAACCCAAGTTTAACATATAGGTTCTTATAACTTGTTTTAAAGATTTTTGTACATCATGATCCAACATATGAGCATATATAGCATAGATTTAAGAATATGAAACATGTAAATGATGTAGAGCAAGAGTGGTGGTTAGTTATTCTTACAACTTTTGGCTTTCAACTTAAGAAAGGAACATCAAAGATCAAGAGCTAGAACAAGAACTAGTAACCCTAGCTTCCAAATTCTTCAACCTCTTGATACTAAGTTGAGATGACTTGGGAAAGCACTTGAAGTCTTCTACTAGAACACTTCTTGTGTGGCTTGGAGATCACCAATGGAAGGAAGGAATTAGGACTTGGGTCAATCAAAGCTTAACATGAACTTTGGAATTGATATGGAGCTTATGTTTCTTGAATAAAACTTGAAGTAAAAAGCAAATGAAGTGTGTTTTGTGTATGTTGATGGTATGAACGACCTAAGGAGAGGGTAGGGGTTTACATAAGGTCTTGAGGAGGTTAGGAAGGTGTTAGGAAGGTGTAAATGAGGAGGTGTAAGTTTAGGATATTTTTGGAAGCTTAGCTTAGAAGTTTACTTATATATGAATGTATCCTAAAGTCCAAGGCTTATCACTTAGGCACATAGCATGGTGAATCACCTATATAGACGTTCATATCATATTTAGGGTGACTAGGTACTTATTTTTGGTATTATCTTGTTTTACGGAGGTTGTTTAGTCCCGATAACCGCTAACAGTAAATCGTAAAATCATAAAACTTAAAAACGGGTATCGTAAAAATATGAAACTTTTAGGAATGATGAAACTCATCATTATACTCTATCTAAATATATAAAATGGGTGATAAGTCTTATTTGCAAAAACGCCGCTTAAAGCCGGAAATACGGTCAAAAACGCGTAATCGCTTTATCGGAAAAGAAACGAAATTTCGGGGAAACGACTATGAATTTATTTAGAGTAGACTAAAATTAGTCTAAAAATGATATGAGATGTTAAAACGTGATTTTCGTCATGCGCGGGGATAACTTTACAGTTATTCGTGAAGTTTAAAAGTTACGCGATTTAAGCAAAATGTAGAACGTACAAGGTTAATTCCTTTATGGTCAAAGGAGGAGGGAAATATGATTGACTTTTCCAAAAACGAAAAGTTTCAAAACATTTTAGAAACAGGCAGAATCGTTAAGTCTGGATGAAAGTAGAATTGTTTAAAACGTAAGTTTAGTTTTGTTCTGCGCTGGGCTTATTTGTTAATATTAAAAATAATAAATCTTAAAATTCTAAAATTAATCATGAGTGATCTAAAAGTTTATCTGATGCAAGTAAAATTGTCAGAGTTGATTTTCGTTATGCGCGTGACGTTTAAACGGTGGACCGTCTAAAACGAAACTTTAAAACGATGTTTACTTAATAACTTTTGCGAAAATGATCTAACGTTGGTCGAATTCTCATATCATTACTAGAATAATTTATCTTACGAGAATGTGAAATAAAAATTTTACGGGATGAATAGTAAATTTGAATAGTAAAAGTGAATAGTAAATTCTCGAAAAATGAAAACTAACCTAAAAATGCGGGTGGTTACAGTCTCACCCCCTTAATGTGAATTCCGTCCCGGAATTCAATGTGTGTTACTCGATGTTGAAGTGTCTTGGAACATGAGGGTGTATACGCTGAATCCTAGCCTTTATGTTTCAAGTTTCGTCATAGGATGTATTATGTACCATGTGGCTTAAGTTGATCACTTAAAGGGTTTTGTTAAAATCTTATAGAGTCCAACATACCTCAAGTTTGGCTTTTCCCGATTCTCAAAACGAATCATATCTTATTATATCGAGGTTATCAATAAAACCTTAATTTCTAACATGGAGTTTTTGGTGATAGTGTGCGGCATGGAGCCTAATTTATATTTTTATGGTTTCCTTAATTGTTTCGTGGGTGATCCCTAAACACCTTAGTTCAGCAAATGGTTAACTAACACTTTCGTCTATATAGTGCCTCAAAATGGAATAGTTTTGTTGTTGTTAGGGTAACCGTTGTTAATCAAAGATGTAAGATATTGTTGATGTGAAATAGTTTATAATGATGTGACATGTTGACGATTAGAAGAGTGTAGCGTACGCTTACCATTATTCTTAGGTAGAGATGTCAAGTTTGTTTTAAAATCAAAAGGGAATTTTAAAGGAATATGGCGGAATAATATCCTTGAAACCTAACCAGGCTAGTACTTCTAAGGAATGACGAGGAGATTTGATGACTATCCCAAGATAGTAGTTCGGTTTATCTCATGTATGAAAATTTCAAGAATGAAATTAGGTAGTATAAATAAGATGTTAAGATTTTGCTGAGTGGTAAGATACTATCGTGTCTCTAGATCTTTTTAATCAATTCTGGTGGTTTATCGAGTTTAAGTAGGAAATTAACTTGAATATAACCCTTGTATAACTATTCTTAGTGTTTGAAAAAATTAAGTTGAACATATTTAATCAGACTATGATCCATTATCCCAGAGTTAAATATAGGTGATTAGGCTATATTTAGCCGAGGTTCGATAAATTTTTCAAATACCTAAATTAGGTATACTTGTGATATGTTCATAGCTTTTGAGAAATTGTCCACTAAGCAAAGGCAATATCAAACCATTCAGTTGCAAGTCCTGGCCATAAAAGACTTGTAACCTATGTTTTCACATTCCATTGCATAGAAAGATATATGGGTAGATATGTGTGGAAAGGAAATCTTAAGTAATGCTAAAAATAGTCTATACTTGGCTAGCATCACGGACCTTTAACAATGAAGGTTTCAGAAGGGAATTTGATGAAGGTAGAAAAAGTTATCGAACTTCAGCTTTTGTAGATGATGAGTCACTTTGTCCTTCAGAAATCCTATTTCTTGAATTTCCATTAGGGAAATTGATAGACTGTGACGGGTTTCATGTAAAACGATATCATATAATGTTTATAAGATAATTTTTGGAGACTTTGTATAACTTAAAATATATGTGAAGTAAATTAGACCATTGTGTAACTCACAAGGTTTGAGAAATGATGGAGAGATCATTGTGTAACTCACAATGTCTTAAGAAATGATGAAGAGATCATTGTGTAACTCACAATGTCTTGAGAAATAAATGAGACCACTGTAGGATTTACAGTGTTTGAGAATGTAATAGAGACCACTGTAGGATTTACAGTGTCTAAGAATGTAATAGAGACTATTGTATCTCACAATGTCTTGAAATATGAATGAGACCATTATATCTCACAATGTCTAGAAACTAGGAAAGACCATTGTAGGATTTACAATGTCTTGGAGGAAGTTTCGTAATCCTAAAATGCACAAGTAGATACATGATTGGGAAAATACGATGTGTCGTAATGCCTTAGAATAGACATACACAGATATGTTTAGTCTATCGTTTAGCCAAAATAATTTAAAATATGTTGAGTGTATATGTCAATATACTAGTATGTTTTTGTAGCTTAAAATGTTCAAAAGTCACATAATCGTCTGGAGGATGGAAGGCACGGAGAACGAAAGGCTATAAAATGTTTTGTTTGTAAAAGTAGTTATAGTTTAAGTCTCACTAGACCCGCTTATAATGTGGTTCTCGATACCAATCTGTAACACCCCAATTTCGTGATACGCAATGAATTCAAACTGGGTGTTACTTCATGGCACAACAAATATAATAATAGAAAACGATCTCTAAAGGAGTCGTTTTAAAAAGGATTTATCATTCAATTTATATAAATATCAGAGTTTACAAAAATGAGGTCCTAGTTGGTTCCATTGTTTACAAAATATAGTAAATAGGTTTTCGAATGATAATAAAATTTATAGCCTTCTTCAATATCCTTGCTCTTCCGTGCCAGCTTCCGACATTATGGACCTGAAATACATGCTTAAACTGTCAACACAAAGGTTGAGTGAAATTCATAGAGTTTTGGAAATCAGTTGAACACATAATGTTTGTAGTGTGAGTTATGAATTCACACCAATGGTTTGAAAACCAAAAGAGATATTATTGCACTAAGCTCATGATACCAAAAACGCAATGATGTCATATAATAGTAACCGATGCCCTAATAGGTAATTTTCCAATAAACCTATAGATGTTCAAATATAGTGCGTTTGTTTGCCTACCCGGTCAACACAAACGGGATTCGGCCAATCCCGGTAATAGGCCTATCCACAATATTCAAGGCTCACTCGCAAGTGATTAATGGTTCATGATAGTAGGGACTTAAGATTGGCAATAGTGGTACTTAGTGCAAATAATACATTCAGATAAGCATACAGTTTGAAAGCAATGTGTTCGTTTTAAAATAAAGCATGTATCTCCCCCAAGAGTTTGTAAAACAATTAAGTAATAAAAGTGGGGCTATGAACTCACCACAGAGTAAATGATATCAAATGTATAATGAGCATGATGGATATGCCGTGAGAACTTCTACGAGCAACCTAAAATAGGATGTTGCGACTTAGGTTTGGAACAATGTTTAGGAAAACATAAACCATCCTATATACGTCTCTATATTGATCATGATGTAGTACATGGTATTTGTGTATGTCATTTATAGAAATGTTCTAGTTGTGAAAACGATTTAGTTTATAGGTGATATCACTACCGTTCGGGCCATCATAATTCAGAGGTCATGCAATAAACGTTCGAGGAGCTAGGACACCTTAAATCGTAAATCCAAAGAACTCGTCGATACGTTTACTCAAATGAAACCCCTCACATGAAGCTCCCTACTATTGTAGCACTTAGTAGATATAATATATGTTTTGAGTGAAGATTGTTATATAAATAAGTTTATCATGTTCTTACAAGTTCTCGTCGTTTCATAAATATGATTACCTTAGTTAACGGTCTTGGGCAAACAAGCCTTGAGGCTTTAGCCATGGCCTCGCCGTGACTTTGGTCTTGACTACCATGGTCTTGAGACTCAACCTTGGTCTTAGCCGTAGCCGTGGTCTTGGCTTATGGCCATTAGGCCTCTTGGTTTACTTTTAGTTGTGACAAAAGTATAGTTATGTGACTATATTTACGGCAGTTTCTGTTTTTGAAAGATTTATGGCCTGTTTAAGCGTTTTCAAGGTCCGAGCTTCTTTCCTATTGAAGGAAAACATCGTTCCGGAAAACTTTCGTGTTTTAACTTTTTGATGAAATGGACTAGAAGGGCCTCAAAAAAAATCCGGAATTTAGGCAGAAAGCTATTTTGGCATTTTCATATTTTAGTTTTGCTAATTTCTTTTTGTCATAACTTTTGACTCGTGTGTCCGTTTCGGGTGATTCAAATTGATACGTTTTTGTTTTAATATTATCTACAAGAATATTAAATGTAACATATCTATATGTGGTCGATTTTATGGAAACTTTGTACAAAAGTTTAGCATTTAAACACTTACTAGCCCAAGTTTAACATATAGGTTCTTATAACTTGTTTTAAAGATTTTTGTACATCATGATCCAACATATGAGCATATATAGCATAGATTTAAGAATATGAAACATGTAAATGATGTAGAGAAAGAGTGGTGGTTAGTTATTCTTACAACTTTTGGCTTTCAACTTAAGAAAGGAACATCAAAGATCAAGAGCTAGAACAAGAACTAGTAACCCTAGCTTCCAAATTCTTCAACCTCTTGATACTAAGTTGAGATGACTTGGGAAAGCACTTGAAGTCTTCTACTAGAACACTTCTTGTGTGGCTTGGAGATCACCAATGGAAGGAAGGATATAGGACTTGGATCAATCAAAGGTTAACATGAACTTTGGAATTGATATGGAGCTTATGTTTCTTGAATAAAACTTGAAGTAAAAAGCAAATGAAGTGTGTTTTGTGTATGTTGATGGTATGAACGACCTAAGTGAGAGGGAGGGGTTTATATAAGGTCTTGAGGAGGTTAGGAAGGTGTTAGGAAGGTGTAAATGAGGAGGTGTAAGTTTAGGATATTTTTGGAAGCTTAGCTTAGAAGTTTACTTATATATGAATGTATCCTAAAGTCCAAGGCTTATCACTTAGGCACATAGCATGGTGAATCACCTATATAGACGTTCATATCATATTTAGGGTGACTAGGTACTTATTTTTGGTATTATCTTGTTTTACGGAGGTTGTTTAGTCCCGATAACCGCTAACAGTAAATCGTAAAATCATAAAACTTAGAAACGGGTATCGTAAAAATATGAAACTTTTAGGAATGATGAAACTCATCATTATACTCTATCTAAATATATAAAATGGGTGATAAGTCTTATTGGGTGCAAAAACGCTGCTTAAAGCTGGAAATACGGGTCAAAAACGCGTAATTCGCAGTTTATCGGAAAAGAACGAAATTTCAGGGAAACGACTATGAATTTATTTAGAGTAGACTAAAATTAGTCTAAAAATGATATGAGATGTTAAAACGTGATTTTCGTCATATGCGGGGATAACTTTACAGTTATTCGGGAAGTTTAAAAGTTACGCGATTTAAGCAAAAATGTAGAACGTACAAGGTTAATTCCTTTATGGTCAAAGGAGGAGGGAAATATGTTTGACTTTTCCAAAAACTGTAAAAGTTTCAAAAACATTTTAGAAACACAGTGCAGGAATCGTTAAGTCTGGATGAAAGTAGAATTGTTTAAAATGTAAGTTTAGTTTTGTTCTGCGCTGGGCTTATTTGTTAATATTAAAAATAATAAATCTTAAAAATTCTAAAATTAATCATGAGTGATCTAAAAATTTATCCGATGCAGTAAAATTGTCGAGTTGATTTTCGTTATTCGCGACGTTTAAACGGTGGACCGTCTAAACGAAACTTTAAAACGATGTTTACTTAATAACTTTTGCGAAAATGATCTAACGTTGGTCGAATTCTCAGATCATTACTAGAATAATTTATCTTACGAGAATGTGAAATAAAAATTTTACGGGATGAATAGTAAAAGTGAATAGTAAATTCTCGAAAAATGAAAAGTAACCTAAAAATGCGGGTGGTTACAGTTTTCAATCCAAAACAAGCTCAACCACAGTGATTCAAGCTTACCAAATCAAAACCCAATCACATACAATGATTCTAAACACAAAAGTACACCCAAAATTCAAACTTTAACACTAGAAATGAACCAAATGATGCAAAAACCACTAAACTTTTTCAAACTCAAAAACCATCTAAAAGCCACTAGAAATCCAAGGATATGTAAGAGATGATCTAACCATGGCTCTTGATACCATTTGTAACATATTGTATTTCACATACACATCATACCATAAACACAAGAGGTGTACACAATGGTTTTAGAGAGAGAAAGTTAGAGGTTTGGGTACTTTAGTGAGAGAAAGAAAAATCTTATTATGAGCTCCAACTCTCTACCTTGGGAGGTAGAGAGTATTTATAGTCTTATAATAAAACGCCACACTGTGTGGATCGGCATCACGGTGGTAAAGACCCGTCCGTCCTCCACGGTGTTACCTAACTAAATACTACTTAACATTAAATAAGTACGACTACGAGCTTTCTAACAGATACGTATACTTGAGGTGACCGACACTTTAATACCTGGATTTTCTACATCCTAACACATTTAAAGAATTGTGTGAAAAAATGGATATAAAGCAACACTTTGCTTCAGTGAAACACCCATAGGCAAACGGACAAGTGGAAAGAGAAAACAGAAGCCTTGGGGAAGGAATAAAGGCTAGATTGGAAGAAAAAAGAAAGAACTGGTTAGATGAATTGTCTCACGTCCTATGGGCACACCGCACAATGATCAAATCTAGCAACAGAGACACTCCATTCTCGTTAACATACGGAACGGAAGCTGTCATACCAGCTGAGATAGGGATGCCCACATGAAGGACGGCAGAAGCAAACATAGAAGAAAACGACGAGGCGCTGGAAATTAACTTGGACCTCCTTGGAGAAAGAAGAGAACAAGCAGGAATACGCGAAGCAAAAAGCAAGGCACAAATGGAGAAATATTACAACTCAAGAGTCCGAAGTACAAGTTTCAAACCAGGAGACCTAGTATATCGGAACAACGACTCAAGTCATGCTGAAGAAGGAGGAAAGCTAGGACCTAAATGGGAAGGGCCCTACGTGGTCACGGAAGCATTAGGAAAAGACGCATACAAGCTAAAGGACCGTGCGGGAATCTAATCCCACGGACATGGAATGTTTGCAATCTTAAGAGATGTTACATACATCAAGTGTAAGCAACCCATTCCTCCCGGATTCTGTGAAGAAGGGTTCATATCAAACCTATCTTTTTATATTGTAATGTCTTGTTCTTTTTTATTGAATGAAAAAATGTGAAGCTTAGCTACCTTCACCAGTTTTACTTTAAAAAATTATTATTTTTAATCATTTAAAGTATATATATATATATATATATATATATATATATATATGTGTGTGTGTGTGTATATATATATATATATATATACTTATGTACGTAAAGACGCGCATACCGTCAACACAAACGGATTCGTTAATCCCAATAGGCCTATCCACAATATTCGCGTTCACTGCAAAGTGATTAATGGTTCATGATAGTAGGGACTTAAGATTGGCAATAGTGGTACTTAGTGCAAATAATACATTCAGATAAGCATACAGTTTGAAAGCAATGTGTTCGGTTTAAAATAAAGCATGTATCTCCCCCAAGAGTTTGTAAAACAATTAAGTAATAAAAGTGGGGCTATGAACTCACCTCAGAGTAAATGATATCAAATGTATAATAAGCATGATGGATATGTGAGAACTTCTGAGCAACCTAAAATAGGATGTTGCGACTTAGGTTTGGAACAATGTTTAGGAAAACATAAACCATCCTATATACGTCTCTATATTGATCATGATGTAGTACATGGTATTTGTGTATGTCATTTATAGAAATGGTCTAGTTGTGAAACGTATTTAGTTTATAGATATCGTACTACTGTTCGGGCCATCATAATCGGAGGTCATGCAATAAACGTTCGAGGAGCTAGGACACTTTAAATCGTAAATCCAGCGACTCGTCGATACGTTTTACTCAAATGAAACCCCTCACATGAAGCTCCCTACTATTGTAGCACTTAGTAGATATAATATATGTTTTGAGTGAAGATTGTTATATAAATAAGTTTATCATGTTCTTACAAGTTCTCGTCGTTTCATAAATATGATTACCTTAGTTAACGGTCTTGGGCAAACAAGCCTTGAGGCTTTAGCCATGGCCTCGCCGTGACTTTGGTCTTGACTACCATGGTCTTGAGACTCAACCTTGGTCTTAGCCGTAGCCGTGGTCTTGGCTTATGGCCATTAGGCCTCTTGGTTTGCTTTTAGTTGTGACAAAAGTATAGTTATGTGACTATATTTACGGCAGTTTCTGTTTTTGAAAGATTTATGGCCTGTTTAAGCGTTTTCAAGGTCCGAGCTTCTTCATTATTGAAGGAAAACGTCGTTCCGGAAAACTTTCGTGTTTTAACTTTTTGATGAAATGGACTAGAAGGGCCTCAAAAAAAATCCGGAATTTAGGCTATTTTGGCATTTTCATATTTTAGTTTTGCTAATTTCTTTTTGTCATAACTTTTGACTCGTGTGTCCGTTTCGGGTGATTCAAATTGATACGTTTTTGTTTTAATATTATCTACAAGAATATTAAATGTAACATATCTATATGTGGTCGATTTTATGGAAACTTTGTACAAAAGTTTAGCATTTAAACACTTACTAGCCCAAGTTTAACATATAGGTTCTTATAACTTGTTTTAAAGATTTTTGTACATCATGATCCAACATATGAGCATATATAGCATAGATTTAAGAATATGAAACATGTAAATGATGTAGAGAAAGAGTGGTGGTTAGTTATTCTTACAACTTTTGGCTTTCAACTTAAGAAAGGAACATCAAAGATCAAGAGCTAGAACAAGAACTAGTAACCCTAGCTTCCAAATTCTTCAACCTCTTGATACTAAGTTGAGATGACTTGGGAAAGCACTTGAAGTCTTCTACTAGAACACTTCTTGTGTGGCTTGGAGATCACCAATGGAAGGAAGGATATAGGACTTGGATCAATCAAAGGTTAACATGAACTTTGGAATTGATATGGAGCTTATGTTTCTTGAATAAAACTTGAAGTAAAAAGCAAATGAAGTGTGTTTTGTGTATGTTGATGGTATGAACGACCTAAGGAGAGGGAGGGTTTATATAGGTCTTGAGGTTAGGAAGGTGTTAGGAAGGTGTAAATGAGGAGGTGTAAGTTTAGGATATTTTTGGAAGCTTAGCTTAGAAGTTTACTTATATATGAATGTATCCTAAAGTCCAAGGCTTATCACTTAGGCACATAGCATGGTGAATCACCTATATAGACGTTCATATCATATTTAGGGTGACTAGGTACTTATTTTTGGTATTATCTTGTTTTACGGAGGTTGTTTAGTCCCGATAACCGCTAACAAGAATCGTAAAATCATAAAACTTAGAAACGGGTATCGTAAAAATATGAAACTTTTAGGAATGATGAAACTCATCATTATACTCTATCTAAATATATAAAATGGGTGATAAGTCTTATTGGGTGCAAAAACGCTGCTTAAAGCTGGAAATACGGGTCAAAAACGCGTAATTCGCAGTTTATCGGAAAAGAACGAAATTTCAGGGAAACGACTATGAATTTATTTAGAGTAGACTAAAATTAGTCTAAAAATGATATGAGATGTTAAAACGTGATTTTCGTCATATGCGGGGATAACTTTACAGTTATTCGGGAAGTTTAAAAGTTACCTTGATTTAAGCAAAATGTAGAACGTACAAGGTTAATTCTTTTATGGTCAATGGAGGAGGGAAATATGTTTGACTTTTCCAAAAAATGTAAAAGTTTCAAAAACATTTTAGAAACACAAAGGCAGAATCGTTAAGTCTGGATGAAAGTAGAATTGTTTAAAATGTAAGTTTAGTTTTGTTCTCGGCTGGCTTATTTGTTAATATTAAAAATAATAAATCTTAAAAAATCTCAAATTAATCATGAGTGATCTAAAATTTCTCGATGCGAGTAAAATTGTCGAGTTGATTTTCGTTATGCGCGTGGCGTTTAACGGTGGGCCGTCAAAAACGAAACTTTAAAACGATGTTTACTTAATAACTGCGAAAAATGATGATCTAACGTTGGTTAGAATTCTCGGTCATTACTAGAATAATTTATCTTACGAGAATGTGAAATAAAAATTTTACGGATGAATAGTAAAAGTGAATAGTAAATTCTCTCGAAAAATGAAAAGTAACACAAAAATGCGAGTTGGTTACATTTTCAATCAAAACAAGCTCAACCACCGATTGATTCAAGCTTACCAAATCAAAACCCAATCACATACAATGATTCTAAACACAAAAGTACACCCAAAATTCAAACTTTAACACTAGAAATGAACCATATGATGCAAAAACCACTAAACTTTTTCAAACTAAAAAACCATCTAAAGCCACTAGAAATCCAAGGATATGTAAGAGATGATCTAACCATGGCTCTTGATACCATTTGTAACATATTGTATTTCACATACACATCATACCATAAACACAAGAGGTGTACACAATGGTTTTAGAGAAGAGTTAGAGGTTCAGGTACTTTAGTGAGAAGAAAGAAAAAATGCTTATTT
>OU343216.1:1190302-1232830 GCA_910596185.1 Chrysanthemum makinoi | reverse complement strand
CATCGGTATACAAGTATACCTTCTGATTTTAAGATAGATGGTGATAGTTGAGTAACCTTTACATATATTTTTTAAACGATAATCATAGAAAAGGCAAACCCGTAGATAACTGAATAATGAATGGTATTGGTCGCAGCTCTTACTGTATATATGTCGCTACTGGAACAATATATTGATTTCTTATTGAGAGCTAGTCAATATCTTTTAGTACTATGCAACATTTGGTATCATCATTTATGTGATGATATCAAGACCTATTGTCTTCCAACTTCCAGTTTTAGTAACGCAATCGTCTTTTTGTTTTGTGGTTCATGAATTAGGGTTAATGAGAGATCAATCATGCTGATGATACACCTATTTATCTGTAATCAGGTATGTTTGATTTCCAGTAAGTGTTTGATTTCCTGTATATATATCGCTATTGGAACAATATGTTGATTTCTTATTGAGAGCTAGCCAATATCTTTTAGTACTATGCAGCATTTGGCATCATCACCCTTCAAAATTCCTTTTGTGGTTGTCGATTTTGCATGACTGGACCTCGAGATGGCTGCCCTTCAGTAAACTCTTCCATTAGGATTTTGCGGTTGTAGGTTTTGCATGACTGGAGCTCAAGATGGATGCACTTCAGTAAACTCTCCTTTCCCATCCAAAATCCCATTGGGATTCTATGGCTATCGGATTTGCAGGTGAGCTCGAGATGGATGCCCTTCAGCAAAATCTACTTGTGGTTGCATTAATTGCTGCTCACTTGACATAAAATCCACATCCCATTAACTGTCATAGTATTTATTATCTGATTTTCATTTGGGTTATTGCTTGAGCAAGTTTTTAGGTCATTAGCAGCCACAAGTTGGTAGACCAGCATTATAGGAATTAGACTCTTACTAGCAGCAAAATGTTGGAAGCCGAATGGTTCTAATATTCTCGAGGAAAACACAAGGTACATTGCTTTTATACTATTGAGGTATTTGCTTGATCATTGTGACACATATGTCTTTTAGAATAATAAAGTGTGGAAATCATTTCTCCATGACTTCCAAATCGAGTGCATTGAGCGCATGAAAGTAAATTTAACACATATATTCTGCACTATGTTACAAGATTATTCCATGTCACACAATCACTTTCAAAACGCAAATCCAAACAGCTTATTAATGTCAAGTGTAAAATTGTTGTACACCTGTACACGATTACTAAATTTATTGTTAGAAGTAGTTAACTAATACAAGTTAAAGTTGCATGATCATATTATTCTTTCATGTAGAGACCCATCAATATTCATGAAATCAAAGTTTTGGCATTGGAGTGGTGAAGAAACTCTAGAAGTTAGTTGGCCATGGAGTGGTCAAGATATGCCAAAGTTCGGATTTCCTAGGCATCAAGTTACGTTAAGCATTAAAATTATATTTATGCACACCGGTTTAGATCGTTAGGATCCATGAATGATAGTGGAGATAAGTTGATGTAAAAAGACTAGGCGAGTTACGGTTTAAATAAGGGTTAGCTTTAGGGTTGTTTCTTATTTTTATCAATTGATCCATTCATAACTAAATGGGTTGAAATTGCCAAAGAGAGCTGTTAGGATCGTATGTATGGATGATATGGTGAATCGGGAGGTCTTGGAAGATGGAAGAAAGCCATCTTCAAGATAGAGAGAGAAGCTAGAGAGAGAAGGGAGAAACTATGTGTTTTATTAATAAGAAAGGTGAATTACACAAATGAGACTCACCCCTCCATGGAAGTATGGAGGGGTTTATATACCCAAACACATACATCTATGCCTAAATGACATAACAAGCCCTTGTGTTTAAGGTAACAAAGATAGAAATAGTAATCCCGTCAATGTCGTTCTATTTACGAGTTAGGAGCGATTCCAACAATCTTCCCCCAATGGGACGACATAAGGGATTACTTACAACATTTACTACAAATATAGAAAACAAATAAAGAAAGGTCTTCATAAGCTCTTCAAGTGCTGAGGATGATGAAAGTTTACGCTCTTAGTCTTCTTCTGGTACCTTGACTTGAGAACCGTTTTCTTCACTTGTAGGCAAATGATGTAATATGCATAAATTGGATTAACTTCCCCCCAATTCATGCCGCACGTCTTTAGCAGCTTCTCCGTACACTCCTTTTTGGCAAAGTTTCTGAATCAGCTTCCCCCAAACTGACAACCGTCTTTAGCAGATTCGAAACTTTGATGTAGTGAACATTTCCTCTAACTTTTGACGTTTTCAGTACGCTGCGGAATTTGTAGATGAGCAGTAAACCACACAAGGAAAATCCCACGACGTTGCGGAAAACCCGTTCGGGGGTAACATGCAAGAAATCAACAAGATCTTCTCACATATATAGATGCTTCACACCAAACAAACCACGAAAGACGAAATGAAACGACTTCCCCCCGAATGTTGCGGTCTATCGGAATAGTAGTTACCAGTGAATCTGCAATTACTCGATAAAATGACCGTGTGTGAGGCATCACAACATCATATTTAGGTAACTTCACGCACGATAACTCTGTGAAAGTGAGACGATAACACCAAAGTGAGACGTTTAGACCACAAATCGTCTCATTTCTTCCCTCTGATTGAAGAAATTCATGAAAGGAGAAGGTTTTCGCAAAAGAATACAAAAACAACAAAGGAAGCAGACACCACCTATACTCTCTTCCCCCCGATGTTTTCAATGAATCAGAATCATACACCACGTATGTTGATGATGAAATTGGAGACATCGAAACCATGTATGTTCAATTAATCGAACAAGTGTGAAGTACCATAAATATCTCGTGAGAATCAACTCTTCTCAGCTAACTCTTTACCGACCCCATTATCATTCTGACGGCTTTTTGTAGTGACTACTGATGGAGAAAACCCAATATGACGAACTTGAGACTGAAGTAGTATAACCCGAACTTGTGACTTAAACTTGCACTATTGTCAGACGAAGAACCGTTTTCTTAACTCCATCGAAAAAAGGTAAACTTAAAGTTTCTTAAATTATCCACACCTTAGTGTGACACTTGAGCACAACAACGTAACTCCTTAAAAGTGATAGTTATAAGCCGTGAGCACAACAACGTAACTCCTTAAATCATGTTCAACTAGATAACTCAAGTCTTTGTCATTCGAAACGGTTAAAACTCGAACAAGGATCTCGAAGAATCATGCATCCAACCAACCCTGATATCTTCAAGATACTAAGTACACGCGCCCGTGATATCCCACTTCAACCTCAAATAAATAATATAGAATTAAATCCGTAATCACATCTTGCGGTTAAATGCTCAAAACTAGCCTTCATTAACGCTTTAAAATGAACTTTGATAATGGTTTCCCGATCTTGTCAAAATTGTATCCTCGTGAAAATTTACCATACCAAAAATACCATTCTTAATTCCATGTGATATCAAAAGTGGCTAAATTTGAAATTAACACACAAGAATCGGATATCATTTTTGTGACAATCAAGTCAAACGATCATAAATAAGATCCATCATCCCGACCATATCAAACATATGACACGGCCCAAATCAACTGGATAATTTGAAAATCCCAAGTTCTCATGATGGAATACCCGATCCAATTCCAACTACTATCCGGTTATAAAGGTTAACTCTAAACACACTTTAACCTAAGAATCGTTTAGACCTTTCTAACCCTAAGACACATCTCAAATAAAATACGCCCCCATCTTATCTTATCACCTCATCTCACCCAAATCAGATCTGGGAAATAAAAGTTACGCATCACATCTCCTTTTATAAATCTGCTTTCTCCATCAAATGAATCTCAATTAGAAACTAATATCATCTCACAACACACATTCCCTTGTAGAATATCAAACACAAGAAAACCTACACCCATTTCATCGTCAGTTCTAGGTGTATACTCTTCCAAGAATGAAGAAAAGTTAACACTTTTTGGCTTAAAGATGCACACAGAGATCTGGGTAGAGTTAATTGATGTTTCAATTCGATTTTCTGTTAAACGACGATAGAGAAGGATGCATCACGAATTGATTTGTCTTTCTTGATGTGTTCGGATATTAACCATGAAGCTCAGCTTCAATAGGATCTGTGAGGATGATAGTTTCAATTACAAAAATCTATAAAAGATTGAAAAAAATGAAACTAATCTGAGATCTTTGTACTGTTCTTGATGTTTGAGAGTTGGGGAGAGATGGTGAGGGTCTTGGGTTGAGTCTAGGTCAAGGATAGATGTTGGATGTTTTTGTAGATTGATTTTTGATTTGGAACAGTTATCTGCCTCGATGCTTTTCGTTTTATTTTATTTGTGGTGCTATTGTCATTTGACGAGGACTGATGATGGTTTGGTATTTGGTATGTTGTAGTTGATTTGGTCAAGGTCATTTTTTGGTAAAGATTACGCGTAACTTTTTTCCATTTCTGCTCAATAATTTCTTACGCGTAACATGCTTATGTGTAGGCATACGCGTAACATGCTTATGCGTAGCCTTACGCGTAACCTTGCTTAGGCGTAAAGCCAGAAGCTTAGGCGTAAAAGCATACGCGTAACTTTTTCTACGCGTAACTTCACAGCTACGCGTAATTCCACTGTAGATTCTTCTTACGCATAAGTTTAGGGTTTTGACCCTTTGACCACTTTTTCCGACGAGATTTCCGACTGAAAAATCCGACCATCTTCATAAAATACCCAGAAACAGCATAAAAATGCTTCCTTTTGACAGTTTGACCATGAGAAGATGACGGTTGACCACATATGTTTCACGGTTATTTGGTACAAAAAAAAACATAAAGGTAACTGTTTGGACAGAATATACCCAAGACAGATATACAAGAAAGATTGTGACTTTTTGTGATATCAAGGATAAGGATACAAAAACATGTATTAAAAAATAACCTGTTAACCCAAAAAAAATATGAAAGGTCAAGAATAAAAAACAGATTTTTTTTAAACACAAGATTTTGACAAGATAACATCACCAAAATCAACCATAAATAACAAACCGACCGGGCTCTTGATACCAATGTTAGGATCGTATGTATGGATGATATGGTGAATCGGGAGGTCTTGGAAGATGGAAGAAAGCCATCTTCAAGATAGAGAGAGAAGCTAGAGAGAGAAGGGAGAAACTATGTGTTTTATTAATAAGAAAGGTGAATTACACAAATGAGACTCACCCCTCCATGGAAGTATGGAGGAGTTTATATTCCCAAACACATACATCTATGCCTAAATGACATAACAAGCCCTTGTGTTTAAGGTAACAAAGATAGAAATAGTAATCCCGTCAATGTCGTTCCATTTACGAGTTAGGAGCGATTCCAACAAGAGCTAGAATTCACCAATTACGGCTAGAAGGAAAAATGTAAGAAGGGTTGTTTTTCTGTTGAGTTCATAGATCTTTAAATGGTATTGATTATTGTTATACTGGTGGCTAATGGCTTATCACTAATGCATGTTTGTTTATGCAGATGATCCGAACAATGACCCAAACATATCTGGAGATCCTTACAAGACGCTGTTTGGGAATTGTTGCACACCAAGGTGCCCATTCATGATCTAGTACTGAAGCCGACCGAGGGGTCTTGTGGTACCTAAACACTTTTTTTTGAATAAATAGATATATTTTGATAGTTAGTTACATACAAGCTACACAAATTTCATTTAGTGTATTAAATAACCTGATATGTGGTTGTTTGAATTGTCAGGTACTCAATATATGATAAGCATTATTAAAGCATCTGATATGTTCAAATTGTTTACGGCCACAGACTGCAGCTTCTCAGAGAGAGACGACGTCAACTTCCAGGACGTCTGTTGCAAGTGCAGGTATGATATATGCAGTAACGTCATATAGCTTCTTGCAATTTTCTATCCATCTATGGTCCAAAATACATTTTCCTAAATCAGTATTGATGACACTGAATCAGCATACAGTTTCTTGAAAACAAAAGACAAAAACTAATCTAAAAGTGTGCTTATGAGCTTATAAGACATGATCCTTTTGAGGTACAAGGAGTGTTTGGATTAGCTTCTTTTTTCATTTGATGCTGGTAGAATAAAACAGGTGTGTATTTTTCTTTAATAGTGTTGATTTTTAGGATATAATAGACATGGACTCCTATCATGTGCTTTTAAAAAATATTGTCAAATGATATGGGAATACCGAGTGACGACCAACAGATTGCGCCCACATAATATAACATTGTAAGTCTATGTTGCGGTAGGTTCAAACCCATGGATTTGGCGGTAAAAATTTCAAAAATCATTGTTACCTAACAATTACATACTGATATTCACCATTCAAGTGTACACAAGCTTTGAAATTTTTCACACTTAAAGGCACAAATACTTTCATGTGGTATGGCCATATATATTGTCTAATAATCTTTTATACAAAACTATGCATACCTGATTGAGTTGAGAAGAAATTAATGTATACGAAATGCATATTTGTTGGCACTCTAATTACTTTTTTAACTATTTGACTGATGTATGTAAATATGTATGTGCTGGTCATGAGGATATTTTTTGTTACAGCTATGTATAAGATTGGTATATCGATATGAACTTTCACTGAACATTTTTGTTAGTTATAATGTTTGTTACATGATAACGTATACTTTACTGTTATGTTGAATGTGTGTGGTATCTGGTATGTAAACTTATGATTTGATTTATTGTTGATTTCTGAACCAGAGTGGAATTGAAACGGTGCTTGCAGTCGTTAGCTTGTGCAAAGGGAAAGAATGTTTCGAGAAAAAAACCCATGAGCAAAGATATCAGTGAAAATGATGTCTTTTCTTCAATGAAAAATTTTCTAGAAAATTTTACAAGGTGAAGATCGGAATGGTGGCGGCACAGAAGGAGTCTGAACCAGAAAAGCAAGAAACGAGGCAGAGGGTGGAGGAGGATAGAAAGCCACAGATTGAGGCAGCGATTTTTAGAATTATGAAATCAAGACGGGTGCTTGACTACAACAATATTGTAGCAGAGGTTACAAAGCAGCTTCAGTCGAGATTCTTGCCGAACCATATAGTTATAAAGAAAAGAATCGAATCGCTTATTGAACGTGAGTTCTTAGAAAGGGACAAAGAAGATAAAAAGTTGTATCGATACTTGGCTTGAGAAGAAAACAAGCATGATCTGATTATGTTCTGTGATTTCATTATCTTTGAAGTGGTGGAAAAATTAAATTGATGCAGTGTTAGTTTCAGTTGATACTCAGATATGGATTCTGTTCTGTTTGTTTTGGTCTTTTTGCACATTTTTTTTGTTGCAGCTTCTGATTTCATATGCTTAGTCGTACAAGGCAATGACTGAATCCGCATTTTTCAATGGAAATGATATAAATTCATGATCTGGAAAAGAAAAAACGCGTTTATTTTACAAATGGACGAAGAATCGGAGGAGTTGGCAGTATTGTTGGCTGCACAAGGTGTGATTAGGAAACGGGTTGATCAGATAGAGGCAGGCTTCATGATGGCCCTAGATTACATGATTCAACTTGCTGAAAAGAATGACGATGATAAGGTTATTTTACAAAGTTTTCGTTATCTGGCTTTTATATTAAACAATTATAGCTAAAGTATGGGTCATAAGTCATAACAAGCTTGATCGAATAATTTCAGCCAGAGTCTCTATTGGAGTTAATCAAGGAGACGGTTTTATCGCATCTTACCAAAAAGTTCCCCCCACATGTGAGTGTTCATGCTCCACTATCAACAGTTTCTTCTACTTATTTCATACAGTTTGAACAATTTTTATACTGTTATGTGTAGGTTCAAGTTGTTGGGCTGCTATGTCGAACCCCTCAGAAAGAAAGTAGGCACGAATTACTTAGACGAGTAGCAGCAGGTGGTGGTGCATTTGAAAGTGGGAATGGAGCAAAAGTTCATCTTCCAGGGGCCAATCTTAATGACATAGCTAATCAGGCTGATGACTTATTGGAGGTGCTTACATTCATTTCAAAATCCATAATAGTTTATCATTATTATTATTTGTTTTTAGTCGAGAACACATGTCATCTCAATTTTAAATAGATGAAATAAATAGTCGTGGTTTAAATACATTACTACGATAAGAGGTATGTCCAACATCCGTAAATTACATGAACCCACTCCATGGATAGCTTCTTTGAAACTATTTGGTATCATCATGTGTGTGTGTGTGTTAACACACACCGACTATAGACTAAAGGTGCATATATGACACTTGCATGATACCTTTAATTGCAAGGGACACTTTTTTATAAAGCTAATTTTAATATGTGATAGGTACTATCTCGATCTATGTAAAAATGTGTTTGGAGAGGGCGTATATCTGGCTGTTGATGCTACTCATTTGTACTATGGGGGCACCAAAATTGCTGGTTGATATTGTCCAAACCGTCAAGCTATCTCACACAAGCTAGCCACTTGTGAATGACTAACCGTAAGAAACTTAAAACAGTTCAGACAAACCAATAATAGATGAGAAGTGTGTAGTATACGGGTAACTCAAACGTGTTAGGTTTGAGCACCGAGATCGTTCCGAACGAGGGTTGAATGGAATTTCCAACTCACGTCCCGAATTTTGTGATTTGAATAAGAGAAGGGTATAAAATGAAGTTTTCTAAACTACGGGATAAGGAAAGCATATAGGATTAAAATCTATGGGGAAAACCTAAGAATTAAGGAAATCTATGTAAATCTATACTAAAAGCAAATCACGGGATTTAAAACGAAACGTGAATAAAAGCAACTACGTCTAATCTAAATCCTAAAAATAACCTAAAATTACTTTTATTCTAAAAATGATATTTGAAAACTATTAATGAATTAAAACTATTTTTTAGGAATTTTTCTAGAATTTATAAGAATTAATAAACTAATAATTAACTTTAAAAATAAGACTAATTATCTACAATTATGAAAAAGAGAGGGAAAATTATGGAATTACATTTCAAAAATTCAAAATATCACAAAAGACTTTTCAAAACTATTTTTGTATTTTTCTGATTATTTTTCTATTTTCTACAAATTTAAAACTATTTAAATCTAATTTAAATTGTGAAAATACCAAATAAAAGGGAAAAAATAGGGAAAAATATTTTTTTTGCTTTTTATATTTTTCTTAAACTGGGAAAATTGAAAAGTTATTTTTTTGGAACTTTTTCTTAATTATTTGAAATAAAAGCTATTTAAAAGTGATTAAAAACAGTTTTAATTAAGAAAAATAGTAAACAGTGACCAAAAATTATGAAAAACTCAGGGAAATTCTAAAATATTATTATAAAGCTATGAAAAATATAAAAACATGGGCTTATGTGGATGAAATAAGAGCTGCAATGTAACAGATATGGAAATAAGCACTTGAAAATAAGCACATAAGCACTAGAATGTACCAACTGATTACAGAAGCTAGATAATGCTAAAACTACTCTAAAGCAACTATTAGCAACTACTCCTAACACCTAATAAGCAGATTACCAAGGATTTAAGCTAATTGTTCTATAAGCAAAACTGATTCTTGGCCCCTATTTTAAGCCACTGCAACTGCTTATTCAATAAGCCCAAGTGAAAACTAAAAGTGTGGGACTCAAGCCCACCTAGCAGAGATACTATATCTAAAGTTACAGCTAACTAGGACTTATGATGAAGGAGTTAGAGATCAAACATTAACTGTCTAAATGGGACAGTGTGTGCGTCTGCAGAACAGATATGGAGAAATAAGCTAGTTGCAGGCCTTAATAAGCTACTCTATAAGCTCAAAAGTGAAATCCTAAGCTCAGATTCCTAAAACTACTCCTACAAGCTACTGAGGGGAAGAGAAGTCAGGCATAAACATCAAAGGATTAAGCAGATTATAAGCCTAGATTATGCTGAGATGCAGTTATGACAGCAAACAGGACAGTGTACAAAAAAAACATAATGAACTAGAGATATAAGCCAACTAGAGGTTTCTACATATCAAATAACTTCAAAACAAGCTAATATATGATCTAATGAGAGCCACAAAAAGCAATATCAACTAATATCACACCTGAATTGAACCTTGAAAAGTGCTTATGAACTGCAATGGTTGGGACAGAATCAATGGTTTTGGCAGATTTGATTATAAACTGAAATCACTAACAACTTTGACACTCTTGAAAACTTTAATTTAGAAATCAATGGAGCAGAAACTCAAACTTAAACTAACCAAACTTTACTTGCCAAATCCATTTTAAACTGAAAATTATAACAGATCCAAACACTCCTTTTTAAAACACATTTCAAAATAAAAAACAGTATCAATGTAAAACTAGAACTTATACTGATTAAAATCCTAATACAAAACATATTAAGAACAACTTTTAATCCTCAAACTGAGTTTGACTTCCAGATTTACCCGTTTGACTATCATTAACTTATGTTGACCAAACTTAAGGAAATGCAATTAAGGACAAGAGTAAGCAAGTAATGACTCACAAAAGCTCATACAAGCTTTTGTGAGCTTCTAATAACAGAAATAGAAGCTGGAAACAAGTTGAGCTCAAAAGAGTAAATACAAAGTAAATTCACTAAACTCTTTAACTTTTGTTTATAAAAACTGAGATTACAATTTAAAAAGAGGATTACAAATTTAAACAACTATGCTAATAAAACAATTAAAACAGCAAATAAAATGTCAAAATTTCTCTAAGACATGAGAAATTGGACAAGATACATTGTGACTGAAATGGGGTATATAAAGCTGATGAGGAGAGCTTGGGAAGGTTCTGGGTCCTTAATCACAGCCTTTGATCATCCATCTCGAATCATCCAATCATTCTTGGCCCTTAGATCAATCCTGTGAGGTGGTTTGCTCCAATGAGAGGGCTTCATTTTGCCACTGTGGCAGTCTTATCCTGACATGTCAGCTTCTAGAAGAGGTTGAGAAGATGCTAGTACGAGGTTTGGATATGGGTAATTGGTGGTAAAAGGTAAGTGGGTAAATGGGTGTTTGGTTGGGGAAGACAGAGCACTATTGGGCGCGTTTGGTTTGTTTATTATAATTCAAAGGGTTTGACCGGGTTTAGTGGTCGGGTAAATGGTTTATTCGGGTTGGGTATATTGGACGGGATAAGGGGTTGGTTTAGTTTGGGCCGGGTAAGGGATTTAGGATTGGGCCGTGAGTTATGTAATGGATTAGGATAATTTGGACAAGGATTTAATATTGGATCCATTAGCAACCATAGGGACTAAACTTGTAAAAGCTGAAAATCCAGGGACTAAACATGTAATTCTGAAAGTATCCTCCAAGGACCATTTTGTCAATCTTCAAATAAACCAAGGTTGAATTTGCAACATTTGAATCTTCAGGGGCCATTTTTGCCAATTCTCAAAGTTGAGGGGCCATTTTTGCCAATTCTTCTAACTTGATTAAAACTTCCAAAAATCATCCTCGGAGAATAAAATCTTCATAAATGCTCAATTTTGATCTTCCGGCTCGGCTTAAGCTCTCTTAATCTCTCGTGCTCGGATTTACGTCTAATTTGGTTCCTTTTTGCGTGTTTTTACATATCCGTACATGCACAAGCACAAACTCAAGAAAACCACAAATATTAGCAATAAACGGCTCTTTCTTGGTTATTTTGGGTCTATTTTGATAATGAAAAGGTATGTGTTTTAGCACATACCAAAATACCCCAAACGAGACCATTCTCGTGTCCACACAATGCAATCAACTCACGCTTCTAAAACCAAGGATTTCAATCTCTTTCTACTAAACCTATGAAGAAGTAGCAAAGATTCCTCAAAACAGATTAAGAAAGCCCTAATTCTAAAAACGCCCCATTTACCTTTTAATTCATATATAGATATTATGATTAAGCACATTCCGATTATGAATGACGGTTTGTTGAACTTTCATGTCGATCAATAACTCCAACATTTTTCAAAACGACACGTTAGGATCACGGAGTAAGAAACACAACACAGCGTGAAGTGACCATACGGATAGAATACATCGTCCCTGATTTTTCACAAGTCCCAAACTAAGCGTAAAACCGAAATCATTGTTAAATATGATTCTAGATGCTAACACTACCCATGGAAGTTACTTGTGTGATAACCTTTTGCTCCCATTTTCCTATTTTCCTCTATATTTTTTTATTTTTGTGAGAAATGAATTTCTCCAAATTTCTCGTTTCGATAATTTTATTCGATAAAGATATAAAGCTAAGTCGATAATTAGTTATCCATCTTCTCTCAAGAACCATTGTCCCAAAATGAGGTCCACATCAAGGAATTTTTATTCATTTATACTTTTGATTTTTTTTTCATTTTCATCATTTTTCATTTTTCATTTTTTTTTTCACTTATACTTTTACTTTTAAGAGCCATTAACTACGGAGCTTCACGGGGTAATTCCAAGACTATAGGCTTCATGAAATGAGAATCGGTGGCTAGGCTAAGACCTCACTCAATCCCGGCTAAAGATCCAAGGGTCCGATCTCGACACAGCAGCTCATAACTTTACTTATTACTTTATCACTTATCACTGATTTCTTATTTATTACGGATCCTTGATGTGTACCCAATTTTTAAAACAAAGATTCTTTTAAGAAGATAAAGAACTAACTATCGCCAAGAACTCAACATCTCTAATTATTATTAGCAGATATGGGGTGAAACAATTTTGTGGGAACAAAAAGCCATAAGTACCTTCGATGGGCTCTAAAGAGAACCAACTACTCCACGCTTAGCATCTAAACTCATAAGTAACTCTATCATTTCTCGATCTCTGCAAATTTAAAATCCCAAATAATGAGATCCGCGGATGCTTAGCCGATAATTTTTAAGATTACCTATGGTTAAGGGAACAAGCTAGGGCTCAACACGCCCGGTCAAGTCAGAATTCCATTCCTACTCTCACCAGCGGAAAGTCAACAAGGTGTCAAAACATATATTAACTTAGCAAATGCTTCGTCTAAATGAAATTAAGTCATGCATATTTAAAATCGCTCAGGGAAACTTGCAAAATCTTGGCCTTGTGAGCTAAAATTCGCATTTTATAGCTTCTTGTCTAAAAGACTAGCCAACTTTTCAATCAAAAAGACTTAACAAAAGCTTACAAAAATTTTTAAATTTTCTCATTTTTGCACAATTTTTGACATTTTATAAGGAAAAACGGGGTTACGAGAGAAACACAACAAAAATAAGGCAAGTGCGGTCAAATCAAATCGAAGATTACCCTAAAAATTGATTATGTCCAAACCGTCAAGTTATCTCACACAAGCTAGCCACTTGTGAATGACTAACCGTAAGAAACTTAAAACAGTTCAGACAAACCAATAATAATAGAAGTGTAGTATACGGGTAACTCAAACGTGTTAGGTTTGAGCACCGAGATCGTTCCGAACGAGGGTTGAATGGAATTTCCAACTCACGTCTCGATTATCGGGATTTGAATAAGAGAAGGGGATAAATTGATGTTTTCTAAACTACGGGATAAGGAAAGTAATTAAGGGAAATCTAATCTACGGGAAGTCCTAAGTGCGATATTAACTAAAAAGTAATTAACGAAACGTAATAAAAATGCAACTACGTCTATTCTACATCCTAAAAATAACCTAAAATTACTTTTATACTAAAAAAGATATTTGAAAACTATTAATGAATTAAAACTAATTTTTAGGAATTTTCTGGATTTTATAAGAATTAAAAACTAATTATTAACTTTAAAAATAAGACTAATTATCTAAAATTATGAAAAAGAGAGGGAAAAGTATGGAATTACATTTCAAAAATTAAAAATATCACAAAAGACTTTTCAAAACTATTTTTGTATTTTTCTGATTATTTTTCTATTTTCTACAAATTTAAAACTATTTAAATCCAATTTAAATTGTGAAAAATACCAAATAAAAGGGAAAAAATAGGGAAAAATATTTTTTTTGATTTTTATATTTTTCTTAAACTGGGAAAATTGAAAATTTATTTTTTTGGAACTTTTTCTTAATTATTTGAAATAAAAGCTTTTTAAAAGTGATTAAAAACAGTTTTAATTAAGAAAAATAGTAAACAGTGACCAAAAATTATGAAAAACTCAGGGAAATTCTAAAATATTATTATAAAGCTATGAAAAATATAAAAACATGGGCTTATGTGGATGAAATAAGAGCTGCAATGTAACAGATATGGAAATAAGCACTTGAAAATAAGCACATAAGCACTAGAATGTACCAACTGATTACAGAAGCTAGATAATGCTAAAACTACTCTAAAGCAACTATTACCAACTAGTCCTAACACCTAATAAGCAGATTACCAAGGATTTAAGCTAATTGTTCTATAAGCAAAACTGATTCTTGGCCCCTACTTTAAGCCACTGCAACTGCTTATTCAATAAGCCCATGTGAAAACTAAAAGTGTGGGACTCAAGCCCACCTAGCAGAGATACTATATCTAAAGTTACAGCTAACTAGGACTTATGATGAAGGAGTTAGAGATCAAACATTAACTGTCTAAATGGGACAGTGTGTGCTGATGCAGAACAGATATGGAGAAATAAGCTAGTTGCAGGCCTTAATAAGCTACTCTATAAGCTCAAAAGTGAAATCCTAAGCTCAGATTCCTAAAACTACTCCTACAAGCTACTGAGGGGAAGAGAAGTCAGGCATAAATATCAAAGGATTAAGCAGATTATAAGCCTAGATTATGTTGAGATGCAGTTATGACAGCAAACAGGACAGTGTACAAAAAAAACATAATGAACTAGAGATATAAGCCAACTAGAGGTTTCTACATATCAAATAACTTCAAAACAAGCTAATATATGATCTAATGAGAGCCACAAAAAGCAATATCAACTAATATCACACCTGAATTGAACCTTGAAAAGTGCTTATGAACTGCAATGGTTGGGACGGAATCAATGGTTTTGGCAGATTTGATTATAAACTGAAATCACTAACAACTTTGACACTCTTGAAAACTTTAATTTAGAAATCAATGGAGCAGAAACTCAAACTTAAACTAACCAAACTTGACTTGCCAAATCCATTTTAAACTGAAAATTATAACAGATCCAAACACTCCTTTTTAAAACACATTTCAAAATAAAAAACAGTAGCAATGTAAAACTAGAACTTATACTGATTAAAATCCTAATACAAAACATATTAAGAACAACTTTTAATCCTCAAACTGAGTTTGACTTCCAGATTTACCCGTTTGACTATCATTAACTTATGTTGACCAAACTTAAGGAAATGCAATTAAGGACAAGAGTAAGCAAGTAATGACTCACAAAAGCTCATACAAGCTTTTGTGAGCTTCTAATAACAGAAATAGAAGCTGGAAACAAGTTAAGCTCAAAAGAGTAAATTCAAAGTAAATTCACTAAACTCTTTAACTTTTGTTTATAAAAACTGAGATTACAATTTAAAAAGAGGATTACAAATTTAAACAACTATGCTAATTAAACAATTAAAACAGCAAATAAAATGTCAAAATTTCTCTAAGACATGAGAAATTGGACAAGATACATTGTGACTGAAATGGGGTATATAAAGCTGATGAGGAGAGCTTGGGAAGGTTCTGGGTCCTTAATCACAGCCTTTGATCATCCATCTCGAATCATCCAATCATTCTTGGCCCTTAGATCAATCCTGTGAGGTGGCTGCTCCAATGAGAGGGCTTCATTTTGCCACTGTGGCAGTCTTATCCTGACATGTCAGCTTCTAGAAGAGGTTGAGAAGATGCTAGTACGAGGTTTGGATATGGGTAATTGGTGGTAAAAGGTAAGTGGGTAAATGGGTGTTTGGTTGGGGAAGACAGAGCACTATTGGGCGCGTTTGGTTTGTTTATTATAATTCAAAGGGTTTGACCGGGTTTAGTGGTCGGGTAAATGGTTTATTCGGGTTGGGTATATTGGACGGGATAAGGGGTTGGTTTAGTTTGGGCCGGGTAAGGGATTTAGGATTGGGCCGTGAGTTATGTAATGGATTAGGATAATTTGGACAAGGATTTAATATTGGATCCATTAGCAACCATAGGGACTAAACTTGTAAAAGCTGAAAATCCAGGGACTAAACATGTAATTCTGAAAGTATCCTCCAAGGACCATTTTGTCAATCTTCAAATAAACCAAGGTTGAATTTGCAACATTTGAATCTTCAGGGGCCATTTTTGCCAATTCTCAAAGTTGAGGGGCCATTTTTGCCAATTCTTCTAACTTGATTAAAACTTCCAAAAATCATCCTCGGAGAATAAAATCTTCATAAATGCTCAATTTTGATCTTCCGGCTCGGCTTAAGCTCTCTTAATCTCTCGTGCTCGGATTTACGTCTGATTTGGTTCCTTTTTGCGTGTTTTTACATATCCGTACCTGCACAAGCACAAACTCAAGAAAACCACAAATATTAGCAATAAACGGCTCTTTCTTGGTTATTTTGGGTCTATTTTGATAATGAAAAGGTATGTGTTTTAGCACATACCAAAATACCCCAGACGAGACCATTGTCGTGTCCTCACACAATGCAATCAACTCACGCTTCTAAAACCAAGGATTTCAATCTCTTTCTACTAAACCTATGAAGAAGTAGCAAAGATTCCTCAAAAGAGATTAAGAAAGCCCTAATTCTAAAAATGCCCCGTTTACCTTTTAATTCATATATAGATATTATGATTAAGCACATTCCGATTATGAATGACGGTTTGTTGAACTTTCATGTCGATCAATAACTCCAACATTTTTCAAACGACACGTTAGGATCACGGAGTAAGAAACACAACACAGCGTGAAGTGACCATACGGATAGAATACATCATCCCTGATTTTTCACAAGTCCCAAACTAAGCGTAAAACCGAAATCATTGTTAAATATGATTCTAGATGCTAGCACTACCCATGGAAGTTACTTGTGTGATAACCTTTTGCTCCCATTTTCCTATTTTCCTCTAGATTTTTTTATTTTTGTGAGAAATGAATTTCTCCAAATTTCTCGTTTCGATAATTTTTATTCCGATAAAGATATAAAGCTAAGTCGATAATTAGTTATCCATCTTCTCTCAAGAACCATTGTCCCAAAAATGAGGTCCACATCAAGGAATTTTTATTCATTTATACTTTTGATTTTTTTTTCATTTTCATCATTTTTCATTTTTCATTTTTTTTTTTCACTTATACTTTTACTTATAAGAGCCATGAACTACGGAGCTTCACGGGGTAATTCCAAGACTATAGGCTTCATGAAATGAGAATCCCGGCTGGCTAGGCTAAGACCTCACTCAATCCCGGCTAAAGATCCAAGGGTCCGATCTCGACACCGCAGCTCATAACTTTACTTATTACTTTATCACTTATCACTGATTTCTTATTTATTACGGATCCTTGATGTGTACCCAATTTTTAAAACAAAGATTCTTTTAAGAAGATAAAGAACTAACTATCGCCAAGAACTCAACATCTCTAATTATTATTAGCAGATATGGGGTGAAACAATTTTGTGGGAACAAAAAGCCATAAGTACCTTCGATGGGCTCTAAAGAGAACCAACTACTCCACGCTTAGCATCTAAACTCATAAGTAACTCTATCATTTCTCGATCTCTGCAAATTTAAAATCCCAAATAATGAGATCCGCGGATGCTTAGCCGATAATTTTTAAGATTACCTATGGTTAAGGGAACAAGCTAGGGCTCAACACGCCCGGTCAAGTCAGAATTCCATTCCTACTCTCACCAGCGGAAAGTCAACAAGGTGTCAAAATATATATTAACTTAGCAAATGCTTCGTCTAAATGAAATTAAGTCATGCATATTTAAAATCGCTCAGGGAAACTTGCAAAATCTTGGCCTTGTGAGCTAGAATTCGCATTTTATAGCTTCTTGTCTAAGAGACTAGCCAACTTTTCAATCAAAAAGACTTAACAAAAGCTTACAAAATTTTTTAAATTTTCTCATTTTTGCACAATTTTTGACATTTTATAAGGAAAAACGGGGTTATGAGAGAAACACAACAAAAATAAGGCAAGTGCGGTCAAATCAAATAGAAGATTACCCTACCCCAGACGAGAACGAAACATTGTCCTCAATGTTTAAAGCAAGGGTATCACGAAAATCTAAAAGCCGTTTATTAAGTATGCTCAAAGATAAACGTTAGTCGATAAGATTAGGATATCGGATTTCCATCAGCATCGATCATGAAACTCGAGTAGAGAAAATGACAAACTTCGAGCACGAGAGTCTTCATATCGGGAACATCCTAAACACAACATCACAAACAACCAAACACGAGAAATCGAAGAGGGTAACCCCTTCACGTCACTTATTAGAAAATAGAAAGAAGATAGATGGATAAGCATGGGGTGCCTCCCACGAAGCGCTACTGTTTTTCTTAAACGAGTCGCTAGCCTGACTCGTCCCCGAATTCATTTGTCCTTGGGGAAGAAAGTGGTAGAAATACCAGGGTCAAAAACGGTGTCCTCATTCCCGAAAGAATGAGACTGGGTGGGTTGGGTGGAGAAGAAAATGTCAGGCATCAACACATAAAGGATAATTCCTCCCAAAATCACATAAGGCATATGAAAGATCGATCCATCATCCGACGGTTTTGCGGGCGGACGAAGGGATGACGGATCAACATGAGGATATTCCAAAGAAAATGGGAGCTCATGGTAAAAGATAAGAGGTTTAGGCTCAACAATCAAGGCATCCATCCGAGGATCCTTATCTCCAGAAATGAGTTTAACAAAAGGCTCGTCAATGCATATCCCGGGTTTAAAGATTTTGTCTTCACATGCGGGCTCAACGGGATATGTGATGGTGGACTCGTCAGAGAAAGGTGAGTCAAGCAGTCCATCAAGAAACATCATATCCCCCTCGGGATCATTCATAACAACATCCTCAATACCCGGTGGTATCAAGTCATCAAGAGCAAGAAATGAGTCGGCTTCCTCAATGATTGGGTCATTTGTCGGAGTATCGGAAATCTCGTTCAAAACCTTGCTCATATCAACATCAAAATAGAATCGCTCAAGAATCGAAGGATAAACATCAGCAATAGTGGGATTGCCACTAATCTCTTCATCAAATCGGAAAGTCTCAAGCTCGGGAGAGAAATCACTATCTTTAACGGAGATAGGAGGCGAACTCGAATTATCGTTTAGGGCTTCAATCTTTGAAATGAGAAGATGGACATTCGACAATGTTTCACGTAATGCTTCATCCTCGATCTCTACATCATTAGGCTCAATCTCTTCCTCTTCTGGCTCAAAATCGTTTTCTTCTTCAATAATGACGGGCTCGGATGGTAAATCGTCGACAAAATCGATGTCTCCATAAGAATCATCATCGGAATCGGAGAACATCTCATCATGATCATTAGAAATATCAAGAGAAGGCTCAGAAATAAGAGAAGGGGAAGAATCTGGAGATGGGACAAATGGTGTGCTCTGAGAGCTAGCAAGTTCCACCACTTCCGTTGTGGTCTCTCGGTTCGTCGTTTAGAAATCGTTTTAAGCTCATAATTTCGTTCCGTTTTGTTGTAACTCGACAAACTCGTAATAGCGAATCGTGAAAGAGGAGGATCGATTCTAGAATTCTTCGGATTAGAGTCGAGAGTACAAACGGGAACCACCTCGGGTTCAGAAACATGTTCCATCTCCCTCACCGGGAGAGGGAGTAGAATCGAGGGTTCATCAAGCTTACACTTCAAAATTTTTGATAATGCTTCAAGTTTTTCAATGTTGTTAAGAAAAGCACGACGTTCAAAGAAATCGTCTCCGTGAACCTCGGTGGGTTCTTGGGTAGCTCGGAATAGTGTGATCGTCTTCCATAACTTGAACGGGTTCCTCATTAACACATTGTCGAGCTTGAATGTGACTTAATAAAGTTTGAAGCATGCTTTCAATGTGGTTTTGACGTCGCTCAAATCTTTCTTCAAAATCGATGGAAACGTCATCGATAACCCCGGTGGGTTCTTCAAAAGGGCGACACATACAAGATTCGCGATAAAATCCACACCCTTTGCAAAAACAACGTTCACAAAGTGAATCATCTCTTAATAAATCTCTACAATTAAAGCAATAGGGTGGAAAGAAATTTTGAGAATCCATGAGAATTAATCATAAAAGAGGGATAAAAGGAAAGAATTATCAAATCAGAGGGTAAAGAAGAATATTTTTGGGTTTTTAGAAAACATATTTTGAAAAGGAAAATCTTTTTGGGTTTTTATAAATGGGATATGTACAAATATCAACGATAACTTCACGAGGAAGGATCTTCAAATGCACACGATTCGAGACGGAATACGAAAACTCGCTACAAGCCCTCCCCGGCAGCGGCGCCAAAAATTGATTCTGTCCAAACCGTCAAGTTATCTCACACAAGCTAGCCACTTGTGAATGACTAACCGTAAGAAACTTAAAACAGTTCGGACAAACCAATAATAATAGAAGTGTAGTATACGGGTAACTCAAACGTGTTAGGTTTGAGCACCGAGATCGTTCGAACGAGGGTTGAATGGAATTTCCAACTCACGTCTCGATTATCGGGATTTGAATAAGAGAAGGGGATAAATTGATGTTTTCTAAACTACGGGATAAGGAAAGTAATTAAGGGAAATCTAATCTACGGGAAGTCCTAAGTGCGATATTAACTAAAAAGTAATTAACGAAACGTAATAAAAATGCAACTACGTCTATTCTACATCCTAAAAATAACCTAAAATTACTTTTATACTAAAAATGATATTTGAAAACTATTTATGAATTAAAACTAATTTTTAGGAATTTTCTGGATTTTATAAGAATTAAAAACTAATTATTAACTTTAAAAATAAGACTAATTATCTAAAATTATGAAAAAGAGAGAGAAAATTATGGAATTACATTTCAAAATTTTAAAATATCACAAAAGACTTTTCAAAACTATTTTTGTATTTTTCTGATTATTTTTCTATTTTCTACAAATTTAAAACTATTTAAATCTAATTTAAATTGTGAAAAATACCAAATAAAAGGGAAAAAATAGGGAAAAATATTTTTTTTGCTTTTTATATTTTTCTTAAACTGGGAAAATTGAAAAGTTATTTTTTTGGAACTTTTTCTTAATTATTTGAAATAAAAGCTATTTAAAAGTGATTAAAAACAGTTTTAATTAAGAAAAATAGTAAACAGTGACCAAAAATTATGAAAAACTCATGGAAATTCTAAAATATTATTATAAAGCTATGAAAAATATAAAAACATGGGCTTATGTGGATGAAATAAGAGCTGCAATGTAACAGATATGGAAATAAGCACTTGAAAATAAGCACATAAGCACTAGAATGTACCAACTGATTACAGAAGCTAGATAATGCTAAAACTACTCTAAAGCAACTATTAGCAACTACTCCTAACACCTAATAAGCAGATTACCAAGGATTTAAGCTAATTGTTCTATAAGCAAAACTGATTCTTGGCCCCTACTTTAAGCCACTGCAACTGCTTATTCAATAAGCCCAAGTGAAAACTAAAAGTGTGGGACTCAAGCCCACCTAGCAGAGATACTATATCTAAAGTTACAGCTAACTAGGACTTATGATGAATGAGTTAGAGATCAAACATTAACTGTCTAAATGGGACAGTGTGTGCTTGCAGAAGCAGATATGGAGAAATAAGCTAGTTGCAGGCCTTAATAAGCTACTCTATAAGCTCAAAAGTGAAATCCTAAGCTCAGATTCCTAAAACTACTCCTACAAGCTACTGAGGGGAAGAGAAGTCAGGCATAAACATCAAAGGATTAAGCAGATTATAAGCCTAGATTATGCTGAGATGCAGTTATGACAGCAAACATGACAGTGTACAAAAAAAACATAATGAACTAGAGATATAAGCCAACTAGAGGTTTCTACATATCAAATAACTTCAAAACAAGCTAATATATGATCTAATGAGAGCCACAAAAAGCAATATCAACTAATATCACACACAATTGAACCTTGAAAAGTGCTTATGAACTGCAATGGTTGGGACAGAATCAATGGTTTTGGCAGATTTGATTATAAACTGAAATCACCAACAACTTTGACACTCTTGAAAACTTTGATCTAGAAATCAATGGAGCATAAACTCAAACTTAAACTAACCAAACTAGACTTGAAAAATCCATTTTAAGCTGAAAATTATAACAGATCCAAACACTCTTTTTAAAAACACATTTCAAAATAAAAACAGTAGCAATGTAAAACTAGAACTTATACTGATTAAAATCCTAATACAAAACATATTAAGAACAACTTTTAATCCTCAAACTGAGTTTGACTTCCAGATTTACCCGTTTGACTATCATTAACTTATGTTGACCAAACTTAAGGAAATGCAATTAAGGACAAGAGTAAGCAAGTAATGACTCACAAAAGCTCATACAAGCTTTTGTGAGCTTCTAATAACAGAAATAGAAGCTGGAAACAAGTTGAGCTCAAAAGAGTAAATACAAAGTAAATTCACTAAACTCTTTAACTTTTGTTTATAAAAACTGAGATTACAATTTAAAAAGAGGATTACAAATTTAAACAACTATGCTAATTAAACAATTAAAACAGCAAATAAAATGTCAAAATTTCTCTAAGACATGAGAAATTGGACAAGATACATTATGACTGAAATGGGGTATATAAAGCTGATGAGGAGAGCTTGGGAAGGTTCTGGGTCCTTAATCACAGCCTTTGATCATCCATCTCGAATCATCCAATCATTCTTGGCCCTTGGATCAATCCTGTGAGGTGGCTGCTCCAATGAGAGGGCTTCATTTTGCCACTGTGGCAGTCTTATCCTGACATGTCAGCTTCTAGAAGAGGTTGAGAAGATGCTAGTACGAGGTTTGGATATGGGTAATTGGTGGTAAAAGGTAAGTGGGTAAATGGGTGTTTGGTTGGGAAGACAGAGCACTATTGGTAGCGTTTGGTTTGTTTATTATAATTCAAAGGGTTTGGCCGGGTTTAGTGGTCGGGTAAATGGTTTATTCGGGTTGGGTATATTGGACGGGATAAGGGGTTGGTTTAGTTTGGGCCGGGTAAGGGATTTAGGATTGGGCCGTGAGTTATGTAATGGATTAGGATAATTTGGACAAGGATTTAATATTGGATCCATTAGCAACCATAGGGACTAAACTTGTAAAAGCTGAAATAAACTTGTAAAAGCTGAAAATCCAGGGACCAAACATGTAATTCTGAAAGTATCCTCCAAGGACCATTTTGTCAATCTTCAAATAAACCAAGGTTGAATTTGAAACATTTGAATCTTCAGGGCCATTTTGCCAATTCTCAAAGTTGAGGGGCCATTTTGCCAATTCTTCAAACTTGGTTAAAACTTCCAAAAATCATCCTCGGAGAATAAAATCTTCATAAATGCTCAATTTTGATCTTCCGGCTCGGCTTAAGCTTTCTTAATCTCTCGTGCTCGGATTTGCGTCTGATTTGGTTCCTTTTTGCGTGTTTTTACATATCCGTACCTGCACAAGCACAAACTCAAGAAAACCACAAATATTAGCAATAAACGGCTCTTTCTTGGTTATTTTGGGTCTATTTTGATAATGAAAAGGTATGTGTTTTAGCACATATCACTGGTATATAAATTACCATTAATAATTTAGTCACTGTTCAATCTAATTTGCAACCAGAGATGGCAACACGGTCGGGTCAAGCTGGTTGGTTTTACCCACAAACAGTTTATGGTCCATTTCTTTAAATTATATAAGTAGTTTATCAAATATGTGATAACAAAAACTATATTATTATATATTAGTAGTACTCATAGATGAAACGTTTAGGAGGTTGCAAGCATTAAAATACAACATTCGATCACTTGGATATATGAGATCATTAATATTCGAACTTTCCTAATAATAAAATTTCACAAATGATCCCTCTACTCTATGTTAAATTATAGTGTTGAACCGTTCTACCCGTATCACCCGTTAAAGATAAGATTCAACTCAAAACATCTCATTTAAAACCAAGTGTGTCAAAATCACCACCTCTGATCATGACTTTTGTTTTTAATGACACCAACACAACATATCCGATGGTCATTGCAGCACATTAATCCGATCAAAACTAATTTGCTCTTGGAATGAATGACGGTTCTGTTCATGTTATTGAGCCAGCTGATGCAGATCCACAGTGGGGAGGGCCCAGTAGCTCAAGAAAATAGTACTCTAGCATCATCTAATCCTTCAAATTCGGCATTGAATAGTCAACCATTAGAAACACCATCCAGGTAAAGGTACATAAATATGAGAATATAGCGCGCTGAAGATCGATTTAGACCCAAAAGACTACCATTAGTAATAATTTAGTATAGTATTGTAAATCTTATATTATAGTTTTGCCTTTTACTTGATAGAAAAAGAACTATGAGGTAGCTTTCAACCAGGCATTTTGCGTATTGTTTCTGTCTTGACTTTGTGTGTGCCTTGGGTTAAACACCAACAAATATCTTCTCAGTTTCAATAGAGGTTCAAGGTAACTACGACAACACATGTCTTTTATTTATTCTTAAGAAACAAATTTTCTATACTATGTAGACAAGAGCTCAAAAAAGTTCTCCTATTGGGCATACAGAGTTTCTAAATGGGGCATCGAATATGAAGGACATGTTGGCGATACTTTTCTAAGCCCCATAGTTGTTGATACGTATGTTTTAGAGAAATGTATGACATAGAAACGTTTGCTAAATGGAAGAAAGGGGTACTCATTGTTAATGATGTTCGAGGAGAAAAGGACTTTAGTAATGCACTTGTTATATAAACTTTCAAATTGTATTGTGTATTGTTTGTTAACACAAAAAATGTATTACATATTGCACTCTCTGGATACAAGTTGGCTATCGTTACTCACCATAAGCCGTCGAGATAGTTTTGCAACCCCGCCTGCTGATGCTAACGTTGCTTTTGTTATTTTGTATTTCAATTGTTTTTGTTATTAATATATGTTGTTTGAGTTTATGGTTTTTTTTAAACAACATATGTATTTCATAAGGATGTTATAGTTGTATCAGAAATAACGTCATTTCTGAGAACAACAATGAGGCTCAACCATCACAACACAAGGGCCCAAAGATTAGTTTGAAGTCTATAGTCTAGGCACATGCTTTTCAGAACAGTGACTATAGCAGCATGGCTAACACCTGTCACTGCTTGAGCCATCACCAATGAAACCACTTTGAAACCACATTAACAACTCATGGGTAGAAATTAGGCATTATCTTATTGTGTACTCCAACCATTTGTACATTAGTGCTTATCGTCAATGTTATAACCTGGGCCTAATTCAAGGGTTAGCAATAACAACTTGTCCTGATTCTTTATGAATACATGTACGCTTCAGTATACGAATGATGTTTCCTATCTCTCTTGAATAGATATTATTGTGTTAAATGGTCACTTTGAATTGAGTAATAATGATTCTTAAGGAATCATTGACGTTGCTATCCATGCAATATCAATTATGATGTGGCAGTGAATAGCCATGACGCGACACTAAAGTTACAACAACACCAACGGTAACTGTATACATGTATCAAACAATATTGAAGGAAAGTTACATGTAGTTTGTAAAAACCAATTGTTGATCTAAGCCCCATTAATGTCGTTTCCATCGGTCGATAATACCAATACATGTACACATGTTGTAGTTGCTACTAATATCCAATCAGGCGTACTTCAATTTCAGTTTGATTATTCATAAGATAAGAAAACGGTTTAAATGTAAATTCCATACTCAACCATCTACATGATTCCTTTTGGTCTAAGTGGTGTCACAAGGTAATTCTCACTGGCCCATATATAGAGGTATAGATTGAAGCCTTTCCGGGGCCTCAATCACCAATCTTGACTTTGATGACAAATTATATCCACGCCAAAAAGAGTCTAAAGAGCGGTCTAAGAGATTCAGACAATATGTCACGAATCTTCTTGCCTCTAAAGACCCACACATCAAGGTTGAAAAGTTCCACCTTAGTTGCACTCCTTCTTTACGATTACCCTCCTTCTTCCGCTATAGCAAATTATGTCAACGATAATTATAAGACATACCCGCCCATTGGGCGGGCTTCGAAAACTAGTATATATATATATATAATCTAGATCAAATAATATCAAACTTAAAGTTATTAAAATGAGATCCAACAAAAATTTGACAAGTGACACTCTCCTTACAACAAAAATAAATTTTTAATTAACTACAACTAAAATTGTTAAAGTTTCAATAGATTTCGTTTTAAAATTCTGAAACCTAGGTGACACACTTTGATTAAAGTGTAATGTGTATCAGGTTTTTGTATGTGTATCACGTTTTAGAATATTTATTAGTGTAATGTGTATCAGGTGTATCACTAAACCAAACTCATGTATCATTTGATAATTAGTTGCTAAAATGTTAATTTGTATTAAAATATTATTTTTTTGTGTATTATTGCTAAAATTGTTATTTATAAATTTTTTTGTGGTTTTTTAGATTAGATCTTATTTTTACAACTTTAAGTTTGATCTCACATTAACTCTCCTATATATATATATATATATATATATATATATATATATATATATATATATATATATATATATATATATATATATAGTGAGGATCATGTGCGGATTTTTATTTTTAGTCTTGGACGTACGGACATCTGGACCACCCATTCGAGATCGATCTTGACTTTGTAAAAAAGTCAAGATCTGCGCTAACTTCACGGTACCAATTGACCAGGGTAAACGATTTTTTAATTTTTTCCTTTTGAGCGATCCTACTATTGTTATCTTCTTTCATTTTTTATTTTTGATTTTTCGAAGCACTTTTGTTTTCTTGATTATGAGTCCTACCGTGATATTAACGATATTATGAGTTCTAGTGTGATATTATGAAACTGTGATGTTATAAAATGATGATATTATAAAACCAAATGCGATATTAAGTTTTTTACATGTAAAAATGAACCTTGATATTAAGAAATATATGATAGTTACTATGATATTAACAATTTTATTAAAAAAAAACATATGATAGTTACGGTGATATTAACAATTATATTAAAAAAAGAATAAAAGTTCCTGTGATAGTAAAAAGAAACCGTGATATTAATATTTTTATTAAAAAGGAACGGTGATATTAATAATATTAGTAAAAAAAACAAAAAAGTAATGTGATATCAAAGAAAAGTTAGTGTAATATTAACAATTTGTATTTAAAAAAAAAACTTTACGTGATATTAAGATCAAATCTTGACTTTTTACAAAGTCAAGATCGATCTTGACTTTTGTAAAAAAGTCAAAATCGACCTTAATATCACAATACCTTTAATCATGAAAACAATCTTTTTTTTGAAAAATTTTCAGTGATTCTTAATAATTTATCATCTTCTTTATTTTTTAATTTTTGATTTTCTTGAATTAAAAAAAAAAGCTCTTGTGATATTATCGCACCATCCCTACTTAAAAGCTAATCCGCACCGATTCCTTCCTATATATATATATATATATATATATATATATATATATATATATATATAAATATATATATATATAACTGGCATTAATGTCACCTCTATGCCAAATAATCAAATTTCATGCCACATAAGCATTTGTTGTCCAACTAAGCAATGTTTTTATCCACCTAATTATTAATATTTATTTTTCTGATTTTATGTATGAATTTCCGAAATTTTTAAGCAATTATTTATAAAATTCGTATTTAATAAAAAATGACCATGGTGAGATTCGAACTTGGGTTGTTTGTAGAATTAGTATAAATAACTTGTGTGTTTACCACTTAGGCAACAAGTTATTTTGATAATTATGTTGCATATTATAATCTATAAATCTATGCAACGAATTATTGACATTTTTATTAGTTTGAAAAGGAATCTATTTATCTTATAAAATTATATAACACATATTCATTCTTAATTTTAGTTTCATAATTTTCAAAATTATTCCATCTAAAAAAATATACGTATAGTTTTCCTATTTATTGCTTAACCCTACCATCGATAATTTTTTAGGGTATCACAGAAAATTCTATACAAGTGAGTTTTCATTCACATTTTTTTTTCTTTTCTAGATCGACATGTTATGCTTACTTATTGATATGGCTTTGTGATAATATGTTTAGATTAATGTTATGGAGAGTGCCAAAAGAATCATGCTGCGAATATAGGAGGTTATGTCAATATTCTCTGTAAGATCACGAGTTTCTTTCAATATACATCAGGATGCCTTAATTCTTATGTATTTTACTTAGTTTCAAGGGATTTCTCATAAGTATGATTATATTCAGCGCATGATTATTATTATTTTTAATTTGGTTTCTCATTAATTTTATATTTACTGTACTAGCTCATATTACTTTAAGATGAAGGCCGCTTGAAGAAACACGCTGAAGAGATTGTAGTTGTTTGAGCAAGGTTTAGCTTGCTGCTTTCTGTCACACCATGATTGAGCTTCACGACAAGTACCCTGCATATGTAAATGAATGTTTCATGAACCATACCATCTTCCCTAAGGTTTGTATATTAGCTTCACTGATAAAAGCATGTGAAATCATCCACCTCCAATACTTTTGTAGCTCATAGAATGTTCACTACTTTTGTAGCTCATAGAATGTTCACAAAATATTACTCTGGTATAAAACTATAATAAAAGGTAAGTTTAATCATCATGCTCACCTATTCATAATAATTCATAGATATGATAAAAAAAAAGTATACTAGGTTGGCCTGCAAAAGAACTCTACATTTTTAAAATCCAAGTGCAGGATGATGAGTGTTTTAAAAATGTTGTCAAAAGCCGCTTTTTGGTGGCCATTGTAAGTATTCATCCTTAATTTGTAATTGTGGATTTGTCATGTACTAAAATATATATAGATTTACATTCTGACTTTATCTTTTTATGTACCTCATCTGAATTTGTGAGTGTTTTTAAAGACTCCAATCCTACAAGTGGCAAAGGAAAGGTACAAACAAACCAACCAGAGTCTGAGACAAGAGTGAAGAGTGCTTTGTATACTCAACGTGGTTGGTATCTTTTTGCGTCACAATGATCTTATTATTTTTGGTAATCCTACAGTTATATATGCATTTAGTGACCAAGTATTCATAAATCTTTAGGCTTCGAGGAGTTATTAACATGCACTTGATTACAGTTCAATACTGATATATAACGGAATTCGCAGATTTTTTATTTAATGTTGTTCACCAGGCTGAATCAGGGGTTGTTTATCTAAGAAAGAAATTATTAGCAATTTCTTACAAGGGACGGTCGCTTCCCATATTGAAAGTTTTGGTGATGACGAGAAAGATGTAGTTAAATCTTCTGCTAACGGGATCACATCAGTTGGTACAATTATATTCTTTTTATTTTACTTCTGCGTGTTATTACAGAGAAGAATGCATATCACAATAGCTGCTGCAGGATTTATAAAAGGACTATTTTGAGTTATGTTGTTGCTGCTACTGAAATATAACTAATAGCTAATAAACAAATTTATGTTTCTGGCCATGTTTCCTGTATAAATGTTACCAATACATTATCTGTGTTAATGGGATTTTGAGCACTATTTACACAACAAACTTTTTGTTATTGTTTGATTTTCTAATATTTGCATCTTTGTTGTCTTTGTGATACCTTCAAGCGGGCATCAAAGGCCATCATGGAGATCAGGATGTTCGCTCAGAAGGCCATGGGTACCACAGACGTGAGTAGGCGTCAAGCTTAACAAGCACGTTTGCAGCAGGGGGTATCAAAGTGTCCCAAGGAGAGTTAGAGTCAGATAAGCTTGGAAGAGGAGCGATGATGAAGATGCTAAGGAAGAGCTTTACTAAACATCGCGTGCGAGATCGGCAGAAGGACTAAAGGGGCTTGGCACAAAGGTCATCGATGATGAAGATTAGTTCTTCTAATCCATCCTTTTTAAAATACTGTCAGAGTTTAGTTTTTGATCCCTGTTATCTTTGTTTGGATTCTACTATTACATTTTCCCTGAATCTATATTCTCTTGAATTATAACCTTAGCTGTGTCGTTATCTATTTTCGGATTATGATGCTCATTTGCTTAATCTTGAAACAATTTAAAATGTATGTGTTGTGGAGATGGTCTGTTTGTTTCAATTTTTTTTGACATATCTGCAAGTATTACATAAAGTAACGAATTGTTGTCAAATTGCATTCTTATCTTGGAACTTCTTCATATAGGTGTTTGCATACTCAAAGCACATTGTGCAATTATATTCATATCATGGCGGTGAGGATATCTGAAACCACTTAGAGGTGTGTGTGCTCTCACCTTTTTTGTTTATTCTACAATAATTGCAAGATATCTATGATTCATATGAGCAACACCTTTAACTTTTTTGGTTGATTGGGCTCATGTTGGAAGTGTTAACGATCTTGCTTTCGCATACCCAAACAAACAACTTTGCATTGTGACATGTGGAGATGATAGAAATGATAAAGTTTGACTTCTACCAATCTGCTTTTCTATAGTATAATATGGTTTTGAAAATCGTTTGTATAAGATAAAGCTACCTACAGGTGTGGGATGAAGTAACAGGAAACAAATAGTATACATTCGATGATCATGAAGCACCGGTATATTTTGTATGTCCATATTTTAAGGAAAATATACAGGTATAATCAGAATTATTGCCTTAACCGTTTTTTTTAACTTCTTGTGGAGTTTTGGGTAGTCTTTTGCTTAAATAAATAGTTATCAGTCTTTTTACTTGGTATTGTAATGAACAACGAAGTAAAATTTATGAAAGTATCTTTTGGTCTATACGTCATTAGGATGAGTAAGAATCAGATCCTCGTGATTAATGCAACTAATGCAGGTTTTACTGACCAGGTCTTAATATTTATAGTGTCTCACTATACCTATGGTCTACCCTAATGCACTAATGGGCGTGTACGGTCGTGTGTAGTGTAGTAAATGGTAAAGTCGATGTCGTCCCAAGAGCTATGTGTGTCGGATAATTACTAAGTCTAATTGTCACATAATATAAATGGTTTGATAGGGTTTTAATTAATTAAACTACGAATGCAGAATATAAAAACAAATAAATGGTAGAAATCAATAGAGAATAGTTGTGCTAACCTAGTTAATCCTCCTAACTAGTAATGTTTACGTCTACTTACTTCAAATTACTTCAGGTGGGGTCAAATTCGAGAGGACAACATTTGGTCAATTAAGCCCTAACGTATTAGCAAAGATGTCACCCACAGGAGAAATCAGGTGCACGTCATAAACCATGTTGTTCTGGTCCCTAAGCCGAGTCATTAAGTCCGCATACATGCTAGATTCTAAATAGTGAGTGCCCGGCCGTTAGGAACTTAGACACTACACCCCCCCAATTCTTAAGTTCATCCAAGCGATAGGTGATCAGTTGGTCAAATCGCACAAGTAGAAAGTCGTCGGTTGGTCATATCTTACCCTTCCCGTTTCGGTCCGCTCACCTAGGGTCAGGTTGGTCATATCTCCTAGGCAATTGGCCTCTATCGCCATTCAAAACTACCGAACCAGGGGTGACTACCAAAGAACTATGAATGCATACACTTAGAAATAATTATACGAAGTAAAAGTAGCGCAAACAAAACAATTAAGGAATCATAACTAGGCTAGCACCAAAAGGTGCTTAGCAGCTCATAATATCATGCACATCAATTCAATATTCAAAGGTACGAAATACATGAATTGAAAGTAAAAGAAAATAATAGCTAAAGCTTATCGTAATGGTGTGACTTCTCCCTTGGAAACAGCTCATTATGCTTCCTAGACCTTCCTTGAGCTTTTCCCACGTTCTCGGTATTGTGTGTGGAATGGGATGATTAGAAATCTTGGAATTAGGTGGGGTATTTATAGGCAGTGCGGGTTGCGGCGTAACCAAAAGATGAGTTCGCCGTAACCTTCTATTTCTCGTAATTGCACTAGATCGCTGGTTACGGTAAACTTATAAGTGGTTGCAGCCATAGTCTTCAATAAACCTGGTTGGGTCGTAAGTGATGCATTATTCTGGCGTAAGTATCATGGCGTGGAACCTCTTTTGACCTAATGGAGTTACGTTAGTAATCTTTGGAATGAGTTACTAACGTCTTGATGAGTTGGACTTGAGGTCCTTAATAGTTATTGCGTAATGTGAGAGGCGAGTTGCGCGTAAGCTCTTCAAACTAAGCATCTTGTGATAAATCCTTATAGCGTTCCATTTCAGCGTCTCTTTAGCTCCAATGCTGCTTAATTTACGAAAGTGTAAAGCAATGGAAAACAAGCGTAAATCCATATAAATGATATAAATACGAGCATTAGCGAAATTGACACTTAATATTCAGGACTTTGATGTTATCAAACATCCCCCATGAACTCTACTTGCCCTCAAGTAGACCTTATTAGATAGATTCTAAAAGATATCTTCCAAAACACGGAAAATATGAGTTTACAAATCCTTATGCTAGAATAAAAACAAGCGAACACCTCATGAAGGGGAACAAACACTCAAATCTCTCAACTATTCTAAGTGTCAATTTTTGGGGTGATCACTCAATCCTTTGATCATAGCATGTATTCTATCATAAGCTTGGAGGTTACATAAATCTCCACCACTGGAGTTATGGGCTAAACAATTCTTGAAGGCAATATGGGTAGACACGACAAAGGTTAAGGGTGATTCGTCATTACTAACATGCCACGGCGAAGTGGACAAAATCAATGATACATGACCAAATCCATGGCCAAGACACCAAGATTGCTCATTTGCATCACCTAGACATGCTTCATGACTAAAGGGTAGGATAAGGCATGGGATGTATAATTGGTGTAAAATGAAAAACAAGCAGGTAGTCTATATCTATAACTAAGTCATCACCACTTACCGTCCGCCCAATAATTCAAACTTAGAAGTCAAGAGACCGGATCATGAAATGCAAGGTAGATGTGTCATTAGAGGATATCGTGATGGGCACACTACCTTTTCTTCTTCAGTTGGTATTACTCCACCTCCAATCTTCAAATGTGACCGAGGTGGCCTCCTCGATGCTAAACAATAAAGCTCATACTATAGTGCTTATAACATCGCACTTTACAAAATCATAACTGAATCAACTATTTTTTTTGAACATACATGATAACATAACATCCCCCACTTGAGATGAACAATGGGAATTCGGGGGTTCTTCAATGATCTTCATAATTGTTGTCGATGAAAGCGTGATTTCCAAACCTTTCCACTTGAACCTTGAACTTAGGCAAATGATGACTTCCCAATTACAAATAAAGACTACAGGGTAGGCTAAGGTGTAAGGGTGTAGCGAAATAATATATTAGGGTGACAAAATGAAAGGAATGGCTCGAGAAGGGGTGTATCTAGGGGTATCTTGCACTAAAGGGGAGTGCAACAAAAGGGTTTCACATGGGGTCGAAAAGTCGAGGTGACTAATCGATAGACTCACAATGGTAGGCTGTTTGTGTGATAATCCTATAATCTTTCTAAAGCTGAAAAGTCCAAATACATCGAGCTAACTTAACATACCTCGTCTATGGTCTCAAAATGATGCAAAGGCCAAGTTCTAAAGTTTACAAGCTACCGGCACACTCATAATTTGGTAGATTTGGGGTAAAATATAGGAAACGGATAAGGCTAATCTCACCATGTAATATCCAGGGTTGTATGTGCTGCTTTAAGGTCTAATCTAGTTAGGTTCGGAAAAACATGTCAAAATATAAAAATGGCATAATTTTTCAAAATAAACTAGAAAAATGAGGGCGAAATAATGTTCAAGAGATAATTCTACTCCCGTCTCCCCACTTGAATTGTACAAAGTCCCTTTTGTACTAGGCATTAAAATAAAGGTGAATAGAAAGGTAGAATTAGGCGAGAACTTCCCGAAATTTGCTCCAAAAAAAGAAGAAGACCCACGAGAAAGGATCGTGCCTTCGTTAAAGCGTCATGAGCAAACTTCAATCCCTGAAATCACAATACCGACAAGCATAATTCTAAAAAGAAATAAAATGAAAAACAAACCTAACTCACTTTAAGTAGGAATCACGGTTGCATTTAGCGAATGCCAATAAGCCTTTAAACCACTTGGTGTCCCAAGTGGGCGAGAGAATCTCGTGAGGGTTTACAGGGAACACACCCACAAAGTTCATTTAAAATACTAATACAAGGTTATTGTGTTTTGAAATGAAAAATTAAAGAGAGGAGAGTTAAATCGTAACTCTAATAAAAGAAAGTTACTGCAGTAACTTGCAAAACCTAGTATGGTGAGAAGCGAATAGTTACAGCGTAACCAGGATGGTATTATGCGTAATTGCCTGCATCAAGAATTCTGCTGCTAAAATGTTGGTTACGGCGTAATCACCTAGATGAGTTACACCATAACTCTTTTCGGATCGACAAGCTGCAGCAGTAATTACTTCATTGTCTCCTTCAAAAATGGTTAGAAAACACAAAACCCAGCGAGAAGGAAAAACAAAAGAAAGGGATAATTGGGTTGTCTCGAAGAGCACTTTTTATTTACAGTCTTTAAGTTAGACTCGAGCGGCGGGGGCTCTATGGGGTCTTTGAACATCCCACTTCCATTACTCGTTGGTGTTCATTCATCCAATTATCAAGCCTTTTTTTCTTGTAGAATTATTGAGCCCAAATGTTCCCAACTTATGTGAAAGCCATTTATCACATGATTATCCATGGTCATCATCTTTAATAATATTATCATAATCTTTGATGTTTGATCTTGTTCGCCTAGATGTCGTGATATGGTTGCACCATCTTTGCTGACCAGTTCTTAATCAATTTGAGCTTCAAGCTTTAATTTGTACCAATCTTCCAATGCTAATTCAACATCATGTTTCTCTCCCTTATGAGGTTTAATCCATTCATTAACTTTTCTTTCACATTTTTGAGGACGAGTAAATGGTGGCTATGCCGATTTGCATTATTTGGTTAACATCGAGTTGCAAAAGTGTTTATTAGGACTCAGAGTTTCTTCAATGTTATGAACAATTTCATCACATTTACGCTTGTGATCAACACTTTCTTTCACGATTATGAGTAATAGGCTTAGAGTGTAGAGTGGGGTTTATTGATTGAACATTATTAGAAATTTAGTTTTGGTTTTAAATGCTCGTTCATACTAAAAGTTATTCGTTCCTTTTCGGTCCCCAAGGAAATTTGTTTTTCAAAAACCATGATTTGAGCTCTATAGGTGGCCAGAAAAGGTCTTCCAACAATCAAGTTATAAGCCTCCCGCTTTCCCCTTGTCAATAACTACAAAATCGATGGGGAAGAAAAATTTTCCAATTTTTAAAAGCACATTGTTCACAATCCCCCTAGGTACAGCCTTAGAGGAGTCTGCCATTTCAATCATAATAGTTGTTTCTTTTAAATTGGTAAGTTTGATTTTATCGAATAAAGTAGTTGAAATAAGGTTAACTTGACCCCTAAATCACTAATGCGGGAATCTTAATATTACCAATAGTACAAGGGAGAAAACTTTCTGATGCTACTTCTCGGGAAGTTGGCTAGGTAGGAACTTCGTCGTCTTGACTTTATCATCCTCTCTTAGGTAGTTAATCCCGGAGATCATTGATAGAGGATGCATTGCTCCTTTTTGATTTATCCTGGCAAATATGGCTTTGCGGGGAAGTGGCTTTAGCATTACTTGCTGCGAGGTTCTTAGCTAATTGTCCAATTTGTGTCTCGAGGTTCTTAATTGCAACATCTTGGTTACGTAGGTTCATATTGGTGTCCTCCTTAACTTTGGTCATCCATTCCTTGAGCCTATCTTCCTTTTTCGTCGATTCTTCAATGTGATTGCATTATTTCATCAAGACTGGTTTAGGAGTATTATTGTTGATTTTTGTGTAGAACCCGAGGATTTTTCGGTACCTAGGTCGTAATTATTGTAGCTTTTGAAAGGGAATTCTTTTCCATAGTTCACTTCACCTATCCTTTTAACTTCTTCATTGGAGGAACATTTTTGAAAAGATGACCCCCATCTCGTTCCACTTGAATGGAATGCACATTTTCCTTGAGCTTCTTCATTTCTCTTCTAAGGTTCTCTAATTTGTTGTTTATTGCTGCAAGGCCCTCAATATCATTATTTTTACTACGGTTGCTTCCTCTATTATGCCATTTGTGAGAGTGGTCTGCCATTTTTTGAATAGTTTCCAAAGCCATAGTGGGTGTCATACTAGGAATCGGCCCTTGAGAATCAATCATTTATCTTGAAGAGATGTTCAGTCCCTTGTAAAAGACGTTCACTTTTTGTTCGCTGTTAAGATCGTGAGTAGGGCACTTGTATAACAATTCGTTGTATCTTTCCGAAGCTTGGTATAATGTTTCATCTCCCTCTTGCTTGAAGTTATGAATTTCTTCCATTTGCTTGGCCATCTTTGATGGAGGACAATATCTCTGAATGAAATATTTTTTTAAGATAGGCCAAGTGTTGGCAATTCTGCAGGTGTCGATCGACCCATCTTTTTGCGAGTTCCGTAGAGAAATAGGGAATACTCAGCATAATAGCATCGTGTGAGACTCGGGTATTTTGAATAGGTGACAATGTATTCGCGTTGTCTACATGTTCATAGGCATCGTCGGTGATGCTTCCAGAGAAGAGGTTTACGCGTAATTCCCTCATGAATTGAGGTTTAATTTGAATTGAGCATCTTACTTCAATGGTGGCCTTACAATCCGTGGCCCTTGTTCTTCTCTTGTCAATGCCAAATATTCCTCAAAAGTGAGGTTATCGATGTTAATGGCCTCCATGGTACACGAAAACTTGAAATATGATGCGTGAAAAGTTTAAATATGAAATGAAAGAGTTAATATTAATCCTAATATAGCTCCCGTGGCCAAAAACTTGATGCGATTTTCTTGACCGGTCTTAATATTTATAGTGTCTCGCTATACCTATGGTCTACCCTAATGCACTACGGCGAGTGTACGTCGTGTGTGTAGTAGTAAATGGTAAAGTCGAGAATCGTCCCAAGAGCTATGTGTGTCGGATAATTACTAAGTCTAATTGTCACAGAATATAAATGGTTTAATAGGGTTTTAATTAATTAGACTACGAATCAGAGAATATAAAAGCAAATAAATGGTAGAAAGCAAATCAATAGAGGAATAGTGGTGCTAACCTAGTTAATCCTCCTAACTAGTAATGTTTACGTCTACTTACTTCCAATTACTTTAGGTGGGGTCAAATTCGAGATGACAACATTTGGTCAATTAATAAACCTATCGGCAAAGATGCCACCAAGAAGAAATCGGTAGCACGTCATAAGTCCTATTGTTCCTGGTCCCTAAGCCAAGTCATTAAGTACCGCTACATGCTAGATTCTAAATAGTGAGTGCGGCGTTAGGAACAGACACTACACCCCAATTCTTAAGTTCATCCAAATGATAGGTGATCGGTTGGTCAAATCGCACAAGTAGAAAGGGTCATCAGTTGGTCATATCTTACCCTTCCCGTCTCGGTCCGCTCACCTAGGGTCAGTTGGTCATATCTCCTAGGCAATTGGCCTCTAAGCCATTCAAAACTAGAACGGTGACTACCAAAGAACTATGCATGCATACACTTAGAAATAATTATACGGAGTAAAGTAAACCAAACAAAACAATTAAGGAATCATAACTAGGCTAGCACCAAAGGGTGCTTAGGCGCTCATATTAATCATGCACATCAATTCAATATTCAAAGGTACGAAATACATGAATTGAAAGTAAAAGAAATAATAAACGCTAAAGCTTATTGTAATGGTGTGACTTCTCCCTTGGAAACAGCTCCGTATGCTTCTCTAGACCTTCCTTGAGCTTTTCCCGTTCTCGAGTATTGTGTGTGGAATGGGATGATTAGAAATCTTTGGAATTCTGGGGTATTTATAGAGTGCGGGTTCGGCGTAACCAAAAGATGAGTTACGTCGTAACCTTCTATTTCTCCGTAAATGCACTAGATCGCTGGATTACGGTAACCTTATAAGTGGTTACGCCGTAGTCTTCAATAAACTTGGTTCGTTAGTAAGTGATCACGATGATTCTGGTAAGTATCGTGGCGTGGAACCTTTTTGACCTAATGGAGTTACGTCGTAATCTTTGGAAGGAGTTACGCCGTAACCTCTTGATGAGTTGGACTTGAGGGTCAGCGCAATAGTTCGGCGTAATGTGAGAGGCGAGTTAAGCGTAACCTCTTCAAAATAAGCATCTTGTGATAAATCCTTAGTAACGTTTCCATTTCAGCGTCTCTTTAGCTCCAATGCTTTCGCAATTTACGAAAGTGTAAAACAATGAAAAACAAGCGTAAATCCATATAAATGATATAAATAACGAGCATTAACGGGGGAAATTGACACTTAATATTCAGGACTATTTGATCTTATCAGCAACCCATCTATACTTAGTTTATGCGAGAGTATTTTGTGTATTTCGAAGTGAATATGTAATTCAATTCGATCCATGGACAACAAAATCTGAGATCCAATTTATGATTTATTACTATGTTGTTATTTCATATAAACATTATTTTATCCTTTGTTATGGATTAAATAGCAGCTGCTAATGTGTGAATCTTACTTTCTCTGTGTACCAGTTTATCTTCTCAACAGCCACTGATGGGAAAATAAAGGCGTGGCTGTATGACACTTTTGGTTCAAGAGTTGACTATAATGCTCCCGGGTATGCATCCACCAGAATGGCATATAGCGCTGATGGAACCAGGTTTAAACAATTATTTTCTTTGCAACTTTTTAAAATTTTGTTAACTGGATTTGGACTTGGAGACATCACCTGGCTATCTATAATGTTAACTAAACTACATATCTGATTAAAAGCCTTAATTTACTTCAGTCAATACACAAAACTGAATCACTAAGAAGCAGAACCAGAATATGCATTTTCCTTCCAATAGCCACCCTTGATCGCTAACTAAAAACCTTAATTTACTTCAGTCAAATCGAATTAATAAAAAATGGGTGTACAACAAATCTAAAGGTATCAAAAATTTAGTTACGGAAAATCTAAAGGTATCGAAACTCTTCGTAATGAAGGTGCTGCTCTTGAGGTACATTTAATTCCATTCTTTTACTTTGGTTGGATTAATATAGCTGAACCTTGGTGTCTTTTAGCACTTTTTTAATGATTAAATATATGGTATTAATGAAATTTGCATGTAAAAGCAGATATGGGTGGGTTGAGACATGAGATGAATCACTTCCATATTGGAGGAAGTTCTGGTGATGGTCGCGATTCATTATTAAACAAGCACTTTTTGTAAAAACTTTTTATATGAAAACTACTAATAATCTGTATTGAGGGTTGAATGAAGAATAAAAATGCCTTATGAGTTCAAATCAGTCAAATCACATCAATACAAAGTAAACTCAACATAAGCTACATTAATCTAAAAAGAATAAGCTATAGAAGGGCAATGGTGCAATCTAAATAAGCTAGAAGGGAACAAAATTAATCAGAAATAAGCTAGGGCAGAAAAGGAATTAAGCTAAATGGACATTCCTATAGGCTAAACCAAGCAGACTCTAAACTATTGTTCAAACTTCTAATAAGCTACATGGGACCTAAAATAAGCTAATTAGACTAATAAGCAACTAAGAGTGGACCTAAGTGGTTGAGCAATAAGCTAAAACAAAGGAAGATAAGCACTATGATGGGTCTGCTATTGCAGCAGATCAAGGGGGACAGAAGAGGCTTTTTGCAACCTATATTAAGATCCTAAATAAGCATTAAAGTCCTAAGGAAGGCTAAACAAATAAACACTATATTAATGACTACTTAAAGAAACAAGAATCAAACAATAACATCCGGATAAGCAGAAACTTAGCTGTGAAGAGGGCTACTTGGACAGATATAGAACATGCAGACAGAAGCAAAGGCATACAGGGTGACTTTGAAGTTGAAAATTAAGTATTCCAAAAGCTTCCAATTACCAAATAACTTCAAAACTGATAATCTATGATATATGGAGAACCAGAAAAGCCATTTATCACTAATTTAGAATCAACTTTAGGCCTTGAAATAGCAGTAGAACAAACTGTTTTAGGACAGAAAAGGGAATTTTGACAGATAAGATTCCAAGGTTAAAAACAAAAAATTGTTTTAAAAAACTTGAGACTATGATTAAAGGAGCTATAAATCAGTAACTAAACCAAATGACTCATATTCAACTCATAAAAATCATTTAAACATTGAAATCAGGCTAAATCCAAACACACCTTCACTTCATTAAAACAGATTATGGGGAGATCAGATGGCTCTGCAGTAAGGGCCGTGGCCAGAGGTATTGTCAACTGGATATGGGTATGCAAAGGATCAATTTCTATTATGATATGGTTACCACAAGGACACAACTGATAAATGCAGTAATTCCATAAGGACACTCGTATGTTCTTAATCTTTTTTCAAGCTCATCAACCCAGATCAACATCGAAATAAGATCGACCATATATGCAACTCGATCATGCAGAGAGGTAATAATCTTATAAATCCTATATATACTAATGTCATAGGCTACAAATATACTTTACATACTATATTTGCTATTCGATGTAGATGTCAAATATGATATTTGACTTTCTTAGTTCAACGTTGTAAATTTCAAATGGATATAATTCTTTAACAAGGTCCATATCAAGTTTGAACCAAGTGATTTTGTTTCCCTTAAAGCCAATATATGCCTCTGGCTCTAAATCATGTAAAAGAATTTGCCAGTTTAGGACAATTTTAGTATTTTATACTTGAATTTTAGAAAAATAATATTGGCTAATTTGAGGTTTGGCTATCTCGCTTGTAATTTAACCCTTTTACACAAGTAAGACCACCTTTGCTTTCATTATGGTTATCATGAGGTTTAGGGAGTTTACTAAAAAGATGGGATTAGTCATACAAGAGGAACTTGTGAATGTATACAGCTTAAGACCACTTGTGGCGCCGGAAACATTGTATACCGTTGTTTGGGTTGAAAACACGGATGAGTAGGTCCCAATTCGTGCAAGTTTCTAGAATGGAGCGTGAAAATGTATTGTCTCTTGCCTTTTTAAAATTTGTTCTTGAGGCTCGGTGTGAGATAATAACACACTTTTTTATGTCTAAAGTTGTGACTTTGTTTAGCTTTACAACCTGCTTAAAGCATTAGTATTTATACTGTTGTTTCATGTATGAAACCAAGGACCATGTTGGAGTCTACTATGAGAATCTAAGTCAAGTTGTACCTATGACAGAAATCCAGGATTACAGTTGGGCCCCAATTTCTGTTAGAACATCCAATTTCAAACTTCCTAATGATCCTAAGGTCTCAATCATAATGATTGGACCATGCACTGGAATGACTCCATTTAGAGGTCTCCTTCAGGAAACACATTTTAATGTATTTTACTTAAATTAAATTTTTATAATTTTTATCTACAATTAATTAATTTTTCTAATTCATACATTGCCGGTATAAGTTGTTACTGAATATATACAACATCACCATTAAGCTATTGACTTGGTTTAATGATATGTAATTTACTAATATAATTACTAACCATATTTCTATTACAGTTCTCACTAAACGTGAGTTAGACCCGCTGGATAAATAATGACGAAAGAAAGGGAGAGGTGTTTGTTGAGGTACGCAATGCCTTAAGTTTCATGGTTACTATTTTTGATTGATATACAAATTCCACAACATATACATTCTTATTAGCATGTTACTACGTATAGTTTATATATATATATATATTATATAGTATATATATATATATATATATATATATATATATATAGGGGAGGGTTATGTAAGAGATACCTTAAAGTTAAAAAAGTAAGAACTAAGGCACCGTGGATCACTTTGAGTGGGGGTAGATGAGATATGTATTTATGGATGGCATTTGTGTAATTAACAATTTTATATGGGTTTATGTAAACAACATAAAAATAAAATATTTGCCGGGTTATATTTAGTTTTAAAGAGAGAGGAACGAAATTAAAATCTTCAGTTACTCTTTTTCCTGAAATCAAGTCTTTTCAAAACGAAAAATCACCCATCATCACCAACTAAACCTAGATACAATGGGGGGATTCGATTACATTGCTAAAATGGGGGATTTCGTGAATGTACCTGTGATTATAAATTAGGCGCTTTAGAAAACGATGGAAAGCCAAAAAAACGATAGCTCGGTTCAATTCCGATTGTTTTCGTAAGTGATGAATACACATGTTTGTTATTATGTTTATGATGTAATTTCAACGTTACTTAGTGATGTAAACACAATCATTTGCATACTTAATTTTTTGTATTTGTATTGATTATGGATTAACTAAATGAAAGGATTTTACTAGTTTGATATTGGTGTTTTTTATTTTTATTCTTTAATTTATATGGCTCACTTAGATTGTAGAAGTGTGAGTAGCAGTTTATATGGCTCGATTGATATTGTATTTTATCAATTTGAAAGGATTTTATGAGTTTGAAAACAACCTCTAAGCAAACTTCTAATGAATGGTTGCATAGATAAACGTTTATTTTTATTGTTGCAAAGCCTGGTTACATTATGCATATATTTTT